>OZ024833.1:76566696-76969500 GCA_964016985.1 Anodontia alba | reverse complement strand
TTGGCTCTGGACTGCCTTATTAAGGCGTTGCGTACGATTTGAAGTTTCCTTCACCGAAAAACAGACAATAATCTTTCTTCACTTGATGGTTTGCCCATGCGCATGCAAAAAGTGTCTTCAGGCATATGCGGACAGCGAAGGTCCAAGTCCTTCGCTGTCCGCTAACAGAATCATTGGATACTATAGAATGCATAAATTGATAGCAAATACAAGGATGACAAGTAAGTGAGTAAGTAAGTAAGTAAGTGAATAATTTATTTACCGAGGGTAACCCAGTTGATTTATCCAATTTTCCTTCGGGCCCTCAACAACATTACACATTAAAATAACACATGTACATGTAACACAAATTACTAACAATCAGAAAGGAAACAATGTTGCATCATGAAACAATGTAAAAACATTCATGAAAGCAATGTTAGAATGTGCCACTTCATAACAATATATTGCAATAATGATATATTGCAAACTGACATATGCATATCCAGAGAGAAAGAGAGAGAGAGAGAGAGAGAGAGAGAGAGAGAGAGAGAGAAAGTCATATACAAAACGAATTCAATAACTAACATGCATATGTCAAATGCAATGTACAAATACATTGTGTGCATGCGCAAGATAATCTCAGTCTATGCATTTTGCATATGTTCGAAGGGACTGTTTCTGATGATACCCATCATGAAATCATACCTATATAATTTTGACCCCTTTAAACCCCACTTTTATATAGTAAAACTGGGGTTTACAGGGGTATACATTATTTTTCTTGTTTCTGCTCAAAAACATACATTGTGGGTACTCGATAGAACCGCCTCAGTTTTTGGTGGTAAAATTTTCAATATATTCGTGTTTTCGCAATGCTTCGAATGCACTGTTTCTGATGATACCCATATAGCCTGCTAGAGCAGATCCAAATCCATAAATGTCTTTTCCCTAGATACGATGCAGTTTATTTACAAGGCATTAGCCGGTTTAATGATGTGTGGCAATTGCTAATAAAAGTGTTAACCTCAGATTTAAGTATAAAACAGTCTCAATGTGAAACATTTATTGTACTCTCTTACATTTAATGCCCTTTCTTTTTTGTTTTATAAATTAATCCCCAGGACGCTGATGTCAAAATTAACTGATGGAAACTTCCAAAGGACAAGCAATAGCTTATAAAAGGAATGGTTACTGAGTGCAACGAACACACTAATATTAAAATGCCAAGATTTTTGGACCAGACTAGCTAGTCTCGGCCAATTAGGCCTCGTCAGTGAACCTCATATGTTTTCAAAAATCCCAAGAAAGGAACCCGACAATATAAATACCATTTCAGTGAAGTACGTGGAGATGTGTTAAAGTCGACACACGGCACTCACACTAACAGTGAAAATAGATATTTCTAAAAGAAATGGCACTTGAGAGCAATAAACACACTCACAACTTTGAAAATAGTTTACGTAAATTAGAGGTGGAAATTGTAAGCGTTGATAGTTGAGCGTAGAGTCCGTTAGACTTGTTACTTATTTCTCGTCCTCATAAAACAACAAACTGTCATCAAATATATGCATGAAATTACTCAGGAAAAGTCGCAATCTTGAAGCACAGCTTTCATGAAGTACCGAAAGAAGAACCGATCACATTACGGAAACACGCCTATTCAAATATATTGAAGATTTTACAACCAAACAGGAAAATTTTCAGGTAAATATTTTTTTTCAAATTTCTGCTCAAAACATAGATTGTTCGTACTCGTTAGAACCGCCTCGGCGAGGCGGTTTTAACGGGTACCACAATCTATGTTTTTTACGAAATAAGAAAAATAATGTATACCCTTGTAAAACCCCAGTTTTACATTATAAAAGTGGGGTTTATGAAGGTCAAATTATATAGGCGTGTGTATGACAAAATAAAACAACTCAAGCAATAACCGATACACGAATAAAGAAGAAGTGCAGCAAAAGAACCACCATGTAAGGAAATGCAGAAAAAACTACTAGGCTTAAACAACATTTACTCGACCGAAAACATGATTTAAATTCAGGTACATCTCCAAATTACTAATGAACTGGATACAGTTTTTCCTATAAAACTGCAGTGTTGGCCAGCGAAGGTCGGCCTATAGAGGTACGTGTTCATTATAAGGATAACAAAAACATTCTAATGTCAAAGGTATTTTAAGAAGGCCCTGACTAGCCTCTGTGGATGAGCTGGTATATAAATGCGTTTGTTATTTAAGTGTAGCAACCAGTTTTTTGTCATGTGATTTTATCATATTTATATGATAAAATCACATTCATCAAACGAGATTCCCAGTTCGGCTAGATAACATAGGTTAATAGCAACATTATATAATGATCGTAACAAATTAATATACTACTAGAACTTTTTTTTATCTTATTTAGCTTTACCCCTCTTTTCCCTAAAAATAGTCTTTGATATGTCATGCAAAGTGTCCCTTAAGGAGACAATTTTCATAACATGCCAAAGCCTATTTTCTGGGGGCAAAATAAAACAAATATTTCACAATGTTGCCTGCTGAAATTTTTATCCATCATGCCAGGCTTTAAACGCCTATTGACTTCAGGTAATTACAAGCAAAGCCATGCTTTTACAAAATATTGTTATCTGATCTGAAACGGAGATTCACATTACATTTCATCCAAATGATCTTTAAATCAAAGGTAAATAATCGTCTGTCTTGAAAGCATGATTCACGTTTCATTTTATAATCAATGTTGACGACTTTCATAAACGAAAAATTAAGTCCAAGTTTCATGTCCGGAAAACGTGTTGTTCTTACTCTGTGTAGCTTTATTGTTTATTCTACGAAGCGATTTATATTAAGTCTTACCTTGTTTTTAACCTCGCTTGGGGAAGAGAGGTCTGGTCGGTGTGCATTTTATGCGTGTGTTGTTTTGCGCTTCTTCATCACGAAAATATACCTATATAATGTTGACCCCCTTAAACCTGACTTTTATATAGTAAAACTTGGATTCACAGGGGTATACATTAATTTTCTTATTTCTGCGAAAAAACATAGATTGTAGGTACTCGTTGGACAGCGAGGCAGTTCTAACGAGTACCCACAATTTATGTTTTTGAGCAGAAATAGGAAAAATATCGGAATTTTTATCTAAATTTTTCATTTTTTGGTGGTAAAATGTTCAGTATATTTGAATAGGCTTGTTTTCATAATGTGGTTTTTGTCTCTTTCCTCTTCCTCTTGGTGTCAAGGATTGGCTGCGACGTGATTATGGCACTCTCTGGGCTTTTCGTTTTTACTCTTTTTAAAGATATAGCTGAAATGAGACCAAACGTGGCACCACTCACTAATGATTTTATTGCCCCTAACAAGGCTCAATGCAAGAGAGATCAAAGGCATTTCATAAAGAGGTGATTGTAAGATTCCAGCAGGGGTTCGTAAAGACGCCTTCTGAAGGGTAATATGACATTACCGATGGATCAAATAAATAAGCCAGTTCTAAATTAGCCTCAACCTGTCTATCATTTATTGAGAGTAAACTAGGTTTTGTTGTGCCCAATCTTTTATCAGTGATTAGACTAATGACCCAGACCTTTACTTTTTATGTCTTTAAAGGGGAACGCAGCCTTAAAAGATATTGTGCTTTAAAATAAAGAATTTTACAAACAATAAATTTTGACACACATTTGATCAAAATCGGTGGAAAATTAGGTAAGTTATAGGCAGTTGAATATTTTTACATTGGTGGAATGGGCGCTGCCATTTTGAATATTTAATGAGGCTTCATAAAAATTAAAATTCGTGTCATAAAGATAGTTAATCTCATAAAATTGGTTTATTTTGAGGGAAATGATTGCTTGTCACACGAATCAAAGGAGTATAAAAAATCTGTAAGAAAATTATCCTTAAAAACCCTTTATTATAATTTGGTTTTGCATATTTAATTTGGACTGTGTGACGTCACAAAGCCTATAATATGGCTGCATCCATGACAGCCATTTCAAATATATTCAAACCACCATAACTTCCTATTTTATAGGCCGATTTTGAAAACTCTTGCATCGATGTAAATGGCTTGTTAAGCACTTTACACCAAGATATACTTACAACTTATATTGCGTTCCCCTTTAATTGATATCTGCTTATTTCACCTGGTGCACGCTGAGGATCACATAAATCAATATCCATCTAAAATGATAAAGATTCCATATAACTGTCAGATAACAATCAAGGTTAAGCTCATCACTAACTGTATTAACCTGATTTAACAAAACTATGAGGTTATCATATTAATATTAGGTTCCAAACATTTTAGATGTAGATAAGAGAATAATGTGTAATTGACTGACAGGCTGAAAGAAATCAAAACATATGTAAAAAGTCTAAAAGAATGCCTTTCAAATATAAAACACACAGAACAACGAAGACCGACGACTCGATTTTATGAAGTCTTTTGATTTGCAGCAATGTAGTTTGTTAGGTTGCATTTGCCCCCTCCCCCACAATCACTGGCTTAAGCGGTATTCGATTTTCAAAGCTACCAGAATGGGCTTAATGATACCAAAGAAATAAAAATATAATGTGCCCATACGATGAAGTAAGACGTCAACGGCCACCACACAACACTTAACACCAGCTCTTTACGAAAACATACCTATTCCAATATACTGAAAATTTTACCCCAAGAAATGAATATTTTCAGATAAAAAAGTTCTGATATTTTCCATATTTCTGCTCAAAACATAGATTATGGCTACTCATTAGAACCGCCTCAACGAGGCGTTTCTAACGAGTACCCACAATCTATGTTTTTGAGCAGAAATAAAAAAGATAATGTACATGTATACCCCTGTAAACCTCAGTTTTACTATATAAAAGTGGGGTTTAAGGGGGTCAATATTATATAGGTATGTTTTTCTGATGGCAGTGAAGTAAATTAATAACCTTAAAGGTTGCCAATGTCTTATTAAATGTGACCTACTATCATATGACACATTTCAGTATCGACCTGAAAAATATAAATAAATAATAAATAAGTACACGAAATAAAATAAATGTAAATAAAATGAAAATAAGTGTTATACAGGACAAGCATAAAGATGCCAGACTGCATAATATGTTAAAACATCTATGTAACGTGTAATGCTTAGTTCTATTAACATAAGCCAGTTCTTTTAACTGATATTTTCCTCATTTCTGAATAAAACAAACGATACATGCGAAACCACCGACGCACAAACAAGATGCACAGCCACAGAGAAGCCGCCTTGAAATGGTCAGAAGAAAAAAATGCTTGATGACTAAACCAGATTTTCTTGCGCAAGACTTCCCCATCATTCTGATGCAGCTTTACACACATATGTTCGGTCCGCTTAGGTGACTGCTGCCTTGTCAATGAATCATCATAACGATGACAGCATTGCGAAAACATGCCTATTCAAATAGATTGAAAATTTCACCACCAAAAGCTGAAGTTTTCAGATTAAAATTCTGATATTTTTCATATTTCTGAAAAAACATAGATTTTGGGTACTCGGCGAGGCGGTTCTAACGATTACCCACAATCTATGTTTTTGAGCAGAAATAAGAAAAATAATGTATACCCTTGCAAACCCCAGTTTTACTATATAAAAGTGGGGTTTAATGGGGTCAAAATTATATAGGCATGTCTTCGTGATAGAAAGCAAACCCATTACGAAAACACTCCTATTCAAATATATAAAAAAAAATCACCTCAAAAACTGAAAACTCTGATATGTTTCATGTTTCTGCTCAAAACATATATTATGGGTACTCGTTAGAACCGCGAAACGGTTCTAACGAATACCCAAAATCTATGTTTTTGAGCAGAAATAAGTATTTTCAGATAAAAAAAAAAACATAGATAATGGGTACTCGTTAGAACCGCCTCGGCGAGGCGGTTCTAACGAATACCCAAAATCTATGTTTTTGAGCAGAAATAAGAAAAATAATGTGTACCCCCGTAAACCCCAATTTTACTATAAAAAAAGTGGGGTTTAATGGGGTCAAAACTACATAGACATGTTTTCGTGATAGAAAGCAAACCCATTACGAAAACACTCCTATTCAAATATATAAAAAAAATCACCTCAAAAACTGAAAACTCTGATATGTTTCATGTTTCTGCTCAAAACATATATTATGGGTACTCGTTAGAACCGCCTCAGCGAAACGGTTCTAACGAATACCCAAAATCTATGTTTTTGAGCAGAAATAAGTATTTTCAGATAAAAAAAAAACATAGATTATGGGTACTCGTTAGAACCGCCTCGGCGAGGCGGTTCTAACGAATACCCAAAATCTATGTTTTTGAGCAGAAATAAGAAAAATAATGTGTACCCCCGTAAACCCCAGTTTTACTATAAAAAAAGTGGGGTTTAATGGGGTCAAAACTACATAGACATGTTTTCGTGATAGAAAGCAAACCCATTACGAAAACACTCCTATTCAAATATATAAAAAAAATCACCTCAAAAACTGAAAACTCTGATATGTTTCATGTTTCTGCTCAAAACATATATTATGGGTACTCGTTAGAACCGCCTCAGCGAAACGGTTCAAACGAATACCCAAAATCTATGTTTTTGAGCAGAAATAAGAAAAATAATGTGTACCTCTGTAAACCCCAGTTTTTCTATATAAAAGTGGGGTTTAAAGGGGTCGAAATTATATAGGTCTATTTTTGTGATGTCTAATTGGCGATCTGAAGCTACAACACAAGAAAACCACAAACTGAAAGATGGGCTCGGCAACACACATTGATAGTCAGGTGCAAACTTGAAGCGGCGTCTGATCAGGATCTTCACTGTTTTTTCAAGGTATGAGCAATTTATAGCAGAACGAATGAAAACATGTTCTATATAAACCCATTTTAATAACCTGAATATATATGTTATTTATCGAACGATCTAAATTAAAGATGATTTTCTCTCGGGAGATATTATTCTAAGCGGATTTTAGCTTCTATTTGCTTGATTCACTCCCATGAGAGTACGCTGTGAGGGCATCTCCTGCCTGTTGTTTCATGGTCGTTCGATTACAGGGATGGGCGGCTTTTTGTTTTCTCATTATAAAACCATGCCTATGTAATTCTGACCCCCTTAAACCCCACTTTTATATGGTAAAACTGGGGTTTACTGGGTTATACATATAGATTGTTGGTGCTCGTTAGAACCGCCTCGACAAATGTTTTGAGCAGATATATGAAAAGTATTAGTATTTTATCTGAATACTTTCAGTTTTTGTGGTGAAATTGTCAATATATTTGAATAGACGTGTTTTCGTAATGTAAACTGTCTAATCGTCCCAAGCAAGGTATCACAGTGCTAGACATTAACTGCATGACTGCATAAAGACAACGACCAGGACAAAACATGACCACCTGACAAAAGCCCCGTAGCGATCAGTCATAAGACCACCTGACAAAAGCCTCGTAGCGATCAGTCACAAGACCACCTGACAAAAGCCCCGTACCGATCAGTCACAAGACTGCCTAACAAAAGCCCCGTAGAGATCAGTCACATGACCACACAAAGAATAAGTAACATCAAAACCATCTTCTTAGAACGGAAATTGTAAAGCTAGGAGGGGCAGGGGACGAGGGCTGGGTAGTCGATTATTTGCACTTGACATTTTACGTTTTTATCTTTTCAGTTCTAGTGACACTCAAAAATCTGTATGTCTGGGGCACTTAATTTGATAAGTTTACATTTATTTTTATTTATAAATAGATAATACACCATTCCTACTCTCATGGCAAACTGGTTCATTAAATGTAAAGTCTCACTGATATAATTGAAAGAATGTGCTGCCGATTTCCAAAGGACGACAACACTGGCAGAGAGAAAGTTGCCTTCTTAGTAGTAAAACCTTAAAATTGTGGGCATCTCTTAAAGGAAAGTCTTGCTCCCATTGGGAGCCGAGTTCTTCCTTAAGAGTTTCCCAAAATGAGCAGGAAGGCAAATTGTTTCATTTGTAAAACTGGGGCCAAGTCTTAGATGAAAGAATTGGCTAACAGCGGGAGTCACTTGTTTTCTTAAATAGTTGCCATAAATTTCCATGTCAGAGTTATTACCTTAAAAAGGCATACATTGCCTTTAATGTGTCAAGCAAGTTAGGCTTAGTGGCTGTTATCCAGTCTCTGAGATGACGTGTATGGGACGAAAATATGTTTACTACTACCATTTCCGATCAACTGCGAATACAGTTAACCCGCTTCTGGCAAAAAGGCACTAATCTGACCGCAGACACCTAAGGTTGAGACTGGATCGCGCATCATATTAGGTTTAATGAAAGTCGCCAATGTTCTGCTACCAAAAACACCGATTCCTTTAAAATGTATTTACACAATGCTTATGCCCGGATCTAACTGAATGAATGCAGAATCTGATCTAACCCATTTCGAAAACACGCCTATTCAAATATACTGAGCATTTTACCACCAAAAAATGAAAATTTTCAGATAAAAAATTCTGATATTTTTCATATTTCTGCTCAAAACATAGATTGTGGGTACTCGTTAGAACCGCCTCGACGAGGCAGTTCTAACGAGTACCCACAATCTATGTTTTGAGCAGAAATAAGAAACATAATGTATACCCCTGTAAGTCCCAGTTTTCCTATATAAAAATGGGGTTTATGGGGGTCAAACTTATATAGGCATGTTTTCGTGATGCTGGTTTGTTCGCACACTCGCTTTTAAATGACCTGGATACCAGACGTACTGGATCCAATTTCCGAAAGCTTAACTGACTGGAATTTTATTTACTGCATTTAGAGCGGTCTGTACTTAGCTTGCGGCTTCGTTTGACGGCCAATCTGTATGATTTTGAGAGTGTGCTAGGATTTACATAAATCCCTTAATTGACCAAAACAGCATATATAGGCTTTAACGCGAAATGTATCTAGACTGTCTGGAAGGCAGATACTTGGATAAGATACCCTTTCGTATGCAGTTCCAAGAACAGAATAAAATAGAATAGATTATATAAAATAGAATAGTATTTATTGGAAAACCTATATATGCAGAAAGTGCTCTCCATTCACATGAAGTATACACCAGGTTGGCACATGGCGTTTATTCAACGCCGCTTCAACGTTGATGCAACGTCCTGACGTTGCATCGACGTTGCGGGGACGTCGTATAAAACGTCATGTGCCCGCTGAATATACACATGAGAACAGCAAAAACAAAAAACAAAAAACAAAAAAAAAAACATAGATCTGCTATCTTAATTCGAATGCCTCTTTATGACTATAAATAAGTTTTGTAGCTGAAGCAATACTAGCCTTCATCAAGTTAGAAAACAATTTAAATCCTTCATCAGTATTGGATTTCAGATCTGATGTCTTCTGCACTGTACGTGACCTACTGAGCTATATGCGTCTGTCAATTAGACAAGACAGGAGGTTCTCAGCGGGTATATGACGTTTATACAATGTCGCATTAACGATTATGTAACGCCAAGCATCGACGTAAGTGTGACGTTGTATAAACGTCATGCGCCCGAGAGCTCTTACATGCACGTGACACATATTACCTCACTTCCTGCGTTTCGAGAGTCAGATGGCTGTTATTACAAGGTAGTCTTTGTCATTAAAATCTAACACGTTAAGACCAAAATCATCGTAATACTGGTAAAGACGCTCATTATTTCATAATTCTTTAGTGTTAAATTTTAAAGTGCTAATCATACATTTTAACTGTTGCAGACGCCATCTAGACTTTGTGTGTGTGTGTGTGTGTGTGTGTGTGTGTGTGTGTGTGTGTGTGTGTGTGTGTGTGTTTCAGGGAAAACATGGCTTGGCATTTCATGCGATCGCCTGCAGACGGTTTGCATGAAATGCCAAGTCCTACTGTCTCAGTTAAATATACTTGTGTACTGAATATTATGTAGGAATAATAGGTTTAAAGCCAGGAACATTTTTAAAACGACAGAAAGGACACAAAATGAATCATATGATTTGATTGTGCCTACTGAGTGAGAGAACTCTGCTCTCCTTCAAAGCTTTACTTATACCAAGGTCAATTGGTCCATACACATCCTCTGGTCTGAGATTGAATGTCGGGTACTAGAATACATGTACGAGTATGTAGACCAAATGACTTTAACTGGCTGTGCATCTAGGTTGATCTGAGTAGTCGCAATATGCGTATGTCTAAGGGTTTTGAGATATCCAGCACACATCTACAAGTATCAGCTAATAGATGGCCGGTAAAGGTACCTAATGGTACATTACTTGTGATGCATTACGAAAACACGCCTATTCAAATACATTGAAAATTTCACCACCAAAAAATGAAAGTTTTCAGATAAAAAAATCTGATATTTTTCATATTTCTGCTCAAAACATAGATTGTGGGCATTCGTTAGAACCGCCTCGCCGAGGCGGTTCTAACGAGTACCCACAATCTATGTTTTTGAGCAGAAATAAGAAAAATAATGTATACCCCTGTAAACCCCAGTTTTACTACATAAAAGTGGGGTTTTAAGGGGGTCAGTATTATATAGGTATGTTTTCGTGATGGACTGCAAACATTGCAGGGATTCAGGATGAGATGTCCTAGAATCGTTACCAAAAGACCTTATACAAATCTTTAAACAGTTCAGGTACCAATCGTTCCATCAATTTAATTCACTCCTCAAATATATGCACCTAAAAGCTTAAAACATATCTTTTATATACTAGCGGGCACACTCAGGAGTTTTGAGGAACAAAGAACATGGTTATATATTTTCTGGAACAAGGGATCAGATGCATTTTTAGGTAAAAGGGAATATTGTCCTATATTTGTTCCTAATATTAGGGAACAACTGAACAATTTCTAAAATACTTTTGGTAAACAAGGGACCCTTTATTTTACACAAACACAGGAACATGGTTCACGCCCCCCCCCCCCCCCCCAGTCAACCCCTGCGAGTCCTCAAAAGTAGATAATATTGCCGTTGTTGTTCAACGAACTCGCTTGCTCTTTTTATGACCTATAAAGTGTGAGCCTGTTGTGGCCTCAGGCGTCCTTGCTCAATGTATTGAGACTATCTGCTTTCTTTCTTTAAAAGCCAATTACTTCACAAGGATACTTGAAACTGAAACGTTATTTGCCTTGAAGATGTGATGTGGGCTGCGGAACCAGCTTGTCATTAATTAAAATGTTTTCGTACAAAACGAATTAATGGCATGTATAGCGTTATGTATATTAACAAATAATTTTGCTTTTGACCCGGATTTACATCTCCAGATAAGAGCAGTATTTAGAAGATAGTTGTTGATTACGTTTGGTCTAGTTCTTATATTGTGGGTACACATTAGAATCACCTTTGAGTGACGACTCTAATGAATACCTATAAGATTGGTTTTGGGCAAAAGAAGAAACGACAAAGTTTATCCTATCTTATCACGTCTGATTCAGTTTTCACTTTTTCTAGAGTTATTCCTGATTTAATATTTTATTACATTTTTTTACGAAAATGTGGAATCATGCAAAACAGATCAAAGTGAATTTAGTTCATTTAAAGTCCCTTTATTATGAAAGAGTCTATGTCTTTTTACTGGATGATGCTGCAGTAGTCGTCTATCAGCCAACAGACTGAAGTGGCGGTTAAAAGAACAAATTGTTTGATAATATACACCAAATTTAATCAGACTTTCACCTTGCATTACGAAAGTACTAAATTATCCGCTGTAGATATATTTCTGTACCAGACGAAAATGAGATTAAGCTTCTGTCTAATTGCAGGACGCCAGTGTGAATATATTTTACTACTCTCCGGACAAATTTAGCAGTCGACAAAATGATTTTTATGCCCCCGCCATTTTCAATGGGGGGCATATAGTATCACCGCTGTCCGTACGTACGTCCGTCCCGTCCATCCCGTTCGTCCCGTTCGTAACACTTTTGGTTTCCGTGCGATATCTTTTGAAAGGACTGGTGTATTGATCGAAATTTTATACACAGGTATATAATCATAAAAAATGTAGATCAAGTTCGATTTAGGGTAAATCCACCAATTTTTGGGGGAGTTATGGCCCTTTTCAACTTTGAAAAAATTTCAACTTTGAAAAATGGTTTCAGCGCGATATCTTTTAAAAGGATTGAAACTTTTGTACACAGGTATATAAACATAAAATGTAGTTCAAGTTCGATTTAGAGTAAAATCCATTTATTATTTTGGGAGTTATGGCCCTCTTTAACCTTTGAAAAATGGTTTCCGTTCTATAACTTTCGAAAAGTTTAGTGTATTGGACTCATATTCCATACACAAGCATATAATTATAAAATATAGGTCAAGTTCGATTTAGGGTAAAATCCACCAAATTTTTTTGGAGTTACGGCCCTTTATCAATGTTGAAAAAAAGTTGAAAAATGGTTTCCGTTCCATATCTTTTGAAAAGATTAGTGTATTGGATTCAAATCTTATCTAAGAAATGAAAATGATCTTCAGACAGTTAATGCAAGGACAACTCTATATTATCAATCATTCCTTCCTTCTGTGGTCCGTGATTGGAATTCTCTGCCAGATGACCATAGAAACGCAACAACGATTGACTCATTTAAATGCCACTTAAACCATAATAAAAAAAGTTGTACCGAGACGTTTTTATATAGGACATAGAAAGCTACAGGTTTTGCATACTCGCTTGAGAACAAAATGTAGTGCTCTTAATTACGACCTTTTTATGAAAAATATTGTAGCCTCACCGTTATGTCGATGCGGAAAGGTAGAAAACGCAGAACACTACTTTTTGAAGTGCAGTTTTTACAGAAACCAACGAGCGGAATTAATTCGTACTGTTTCTCAGTTTTGTAGGGTAACTATTGATTGTTTGTTGCGTGGAAACAGTGATTTATCATATCAAAGAAATGTCCGTATATTCGAGGCTGCATACAGCAAAGACAGTAAAAGATTTTAAGACAGGTCTACTGGCACTGTTGCTTAACTTATAATTTATTACGATTTATAATTATGATTTTGCGAAAAGAGTACTTTTTTTTTCTTGCTAGTCTTGGAAAGATATATATGTATACATAATATAGAATCTCTAGAAACTGATCATAATATCCATCAGCTGCCCGGGCATTGTACGCTTTACCCATGCTCTTAACCCCTGTACATTTGGTATAATTAATCTCCACCCTCCCCGTTTGTATGGATCATGCTATGAAATATTTTTTTCTTTTATATTAACTCTTTTTTTCCTTTTTGTCCAGTTTTACTAGACTGCATTTTGTTGATAGCATTATATGCTAATCTATTGTAACTACTCATAATTTCAGTCTCTAATATAACCATCTGCTTACTCTATAAATATGCTTTGGCCATAAATGTTCACAATAGATATTGTATGTATTAGGAGATGAACTAAATAAGCAGTATGCTTTCGTTCACGTCCTAATGAGTATTGTATGTATTTATGACTGTGTTGTGATTTCGATGAAATAAAATACGTTTAAACCAAATTTTATACACAGGTATATAATCATAAAGTCAATTACGATTTAGGGTAAAATCTATCAATTATTTTTGGAGTAATGGCCCTTTTTCAACTTCGAAAAATGGTTTCCGTTCCATAACATTTGAAAAGATTAGTGAATTGGATTCATATTTTATACACAAGCATATAATTATAAAATATAGGTCAAGTTTGATTTAGGGTAAACTCCACAAATTGTTTTTGGAGTTACGGCCCTTTATCAATGTTGAAAAATAGTTGATATATGGTTTCTGTTTGATATCTTTTGAAAAGATTAGTGTATTGGATTCAAATTTTATACATAGGTATATAATCATAAAATGTAGATCAAGTTGGATTAGGATAAAATCCACCAATTATTTTTGGAGTTATGGCCCTTTTTCAACTTTGAAAAATGGTTTCCGTTCCATAACTTTTGAAAAGATTAGTGAATCGGATTCAGATTTTATACACAGCATATAATTATAAAATATAGGTCAAGTTTGATTTAGGGTAAAATCTACCAATTATATTTTTGGTGTTACAGTTCTTTTTCAACGTTGAAAAATAGTTTCTGTTTGATATCTTTTGAAAACATTAGTGTATTGAATTCATATTTAACACACAGGTATATAATCATAAAATAGAGGTCAAGTTCCAATTAGGATAAAATCAATCAATTATTATGGGAGTTACGGCCCTGTTTCACCTTCAAAAATGTTTTCCTTCCGATATTTTTTTAAAAAAAAAAAAAGATTGATTTGTGTATTTATACCCAGGTATATAATCAAAAAATATGGTCAAGTTCGATTTAGAGTAAAATCTGCCAATTATTATGAGAGTTATGGCCTTTTTTCAACTTCATTTTTTGAAAAATACCTGCGTGTGGGTGAGGATGGCCCTGGGCGGGGGCATCTGTGTCATACTGACACATTTCTAGTTTTCTTATATTTCCTAGAAAATAGGATTTGACATTCTTTACAAATTGTCATCTAAGCAGACGATGTCGAAAAAGGTTCGCGGAGAAACAAACCTTAACGCTCTGCATGCTGCGTAAAATTTCAGCATACGATATTTTGAAGTATTTGTCTTATTGTTTCCTTAGGAGCCAATTTGCATTAAATGTCGAATCATGTTTTCTGGGAAATATAAGACACTAACATCAATTGCTGTCTGCTGAATTTGCCTATACAGTAGTAAATATTAATAATATAGAGTTTAAACTTTAACCTGAATTTCATAAACGTAAAATCTATTCCGTCAAAAAAAAAAATCTGAGAAAATAGACATAAAAAGCTTTAGAAGCCTTCAACTTCTTTGCTTAGTGAAACTTACATTAGACATCTGAGGGGTGAAAATGTGTGGAATAGCGATATCGTATTTACCTTAAAGCTTTGCACTCCTGGTAAAATTTTCAGCAGACGACATTATGAAATATTTTTTTTTCTTATTTTTTTTCCAGAAAACAGGATTGGCATTTCATGCAAATTGTCTCCATCGGAGACAATTTGCATGAAATGTTAAAGTATGTTTCCTGGGAAAATATATTGGAGGCAATTTGCATGAAATGTTTTCTGCAAAAATAAGAAAAAAATCATCAATTTGTCGTCTGCTGAATCTGCCATAGTATGATAAGTATTAAATAGACAAAACAATCTTTAGGAGCCTTGAACTTCTTTGCTCAGTACATAATTGAGAATTCGCCTACTTCCAGTGAATTGGAACTTATATCAGACACCCACCCTCGAGAGGTGAAAACGTGTGAAATAGAGATATTTTAAATGCTTTAAAAAGTATGCCAGATGTTCCAGGGTAATTACTTCAGACCAACAACGAAGCTGTTTGAAATTAATTATTGTGAGACGTTATTAAGTCAAGTTTCCATTTAAATACATTTCAAATATTGTTTACATTTATTTAATAAATTTCTAAAAGGTTGCCTTTGGAAACAAAGAACACATCACAGACAGAAAATAAGGGTCACGGTTTTATTGAGACTCTTCATCACAAAACACGCCTATATAATATTGACCCCCTTAAGCCCACTTTTATATGGTAAACTGGGGTTTACAGGGGTATACATTATTTTTCTTATTTCTGCTCAAAAACATAGATTGTGGGTACTCGATAGAACCGCCTCGCCGAGGCGGTTCTAACGAGTACCCACAATCTATGTTTTGAGCAGAAATGAGAAAAATATCAGAGTTTTTTATCTGAAAATTTTCAGTTTTTGGACCTGAAATTTCCTATATACTTGAATAGGCGTGTTTTCGTAATGTCATGATCAGTAATAAAGTTTGCAACACTGCTTACGCCTTCCAGCGTATACATGAGCAGAACTCCATCTTCAAGGATACCGCAATGGGCCCATTGATCCTAAAGGAAATAAAAGTATAATCGCTCAAAGTCAGCAGATTAAAGACTAAACTTTGAACTTCAGATGTTTTGTGAAGTTAGGTTCCCTCCGTTTTCTGTGAGCAGTTTAATAATTAAAACAATTCAGAATCCTTAACTATGTCCGAGGTTTCAAATACAACCATATAAAAGAAATGTTTTTTTTTTTTTTTTTTTTTTTTTTTTTTTTTTTATCAAGAATTTAGCCAATCTCTCGCCCACCTCACCCCATTTCATCACTGTGTGTGTAAAAAGCGGGGAATCGGGAACAGGGTCAGATACTATGCAGAAGGTCAAATGCTATCAGGATATGAAATATTCGTCCTTCTATTAGACCCAGGGGGGGGGGGGGGTGGCAACTTTATCAAAGTTGTTTCTTGCTCCCTATTCCTACTGTTGTAACTTTCTATGTGTTATAATTGTATGTAAAGATTTTGGAAATAGATGTTTAACTCTTTCGGTGCCAAATTTCAGACGAAATATGTCGTCTGCATTTTTTTTATTTTAACAAACTATCGCTTGGAAAGACGTTTATATGTTAAGTTGATAGATTGAATGTCAAACAGAGAAGATCCAGATGAGACGGCTTATTGAGCCGTCTCATCTGGATCTATGCTGTTTGCAAAAGCCTATTATCATCGCCTGCGGCAGTGAAAGAGTTAAACCAAATGAAAAGAATTTCAAGGCGATGGGAACAAAAGCTTTACTCTGAGAGTAGATTCTTTTGAGAAGGTGCTAGGTATGCAGGAAAGCAAACAGGAAATCACAAAGTTGTCTCCCTTGTAATTGATGGCCGGTGCCAATTGTATCTTGACCCTTTTTCATGTGAGCCACCTCATGACAAAACCATCAAAATGACATGCGCGCCCAGCGAAGACTCAGATCAGCCTTGGCATCCGCCCAGTCTGATCAGAGTCTTTACTGAGCGCTCAGTGGGAAGCTAAGGCCCAAACATTTCTTCATGCGGACAGCGAAGACCCTGATCAGACTGAGCGGATGCCCAGGCTGATTTTGGTCTTCATTGAGCGCACATGCCATTTTATTGGTTTCTATGTGTGTTATGCGCATGTTCAGAGAGTCTTGGGTCATCCTGTAAGCCCTTGTAAAATGTATCACCATGCCCTCCATAATATATAGTGAAAACAAGGGTTATAACTTCTTGAAACCATTCAGCTGCATAAATCAGTTTTTGTGTACTTAATAACCAAAATCTCACTCATTTGCCATATTATATGGTGAAAATGTCTCGACTTGAATAGCTCTTGATAAGAAGGTATTGAGCGAAATATATTTCTTATTTCTTCACACAAAACTATGTTGTGAGGCTGATCACAATCTACTGTGCAAGGCATTTCTAATGAGTACCCATAACATATGATTTTTGGAAAAGTTTGAAAAACATCAATAGTTTTCTTAAAAACAAAAAAAAAAAGAAAACGGTATATTTTAGCTATAGTTAAAAAGTACATTCATATACATTTATTTAACAAAGGTGCACGAACTTAATATATTTCCTCCTCCGCCATTTACGCACTACAGAGCTCAATGATTCAATGGGCGGACTGTGAGGGCTCTGACCAGACTGTTATGATCTTGGTCTCCGCTGTACGCACATGCTTCAACTTTTCTCTTGTCACGTGCCAAGTTTACAATACGTGGGTCTGTTTCCGTTGATACGGTACAGTTTGATATCCTCCAGAACCGCATCATTAGCAAAATACACGTTTATTAAAGTTTGTCTGACTGAGATATATTACATCCGATTTTGTAGACAGGGGTAATAACGTGCTAGCAGATGGTTCAGGCATGTTATTGTTTTATCGAAACACAATTTCATTTGCAATTTTAACGAAAATATTGAAGCCATTATAAAAGACGATTTCACAGGATAAAAATTCAACCACCCCTCTGTGCAAATTTGAATTGAAATGCAATGCAAAGAATGAACCATCATGAACAGAAGCCTATATACGACAATGTGTTTTGTGTAAAACCGTTTGAGTTCTGCGTTTGTAACATGTGACTTCAGTGTTTTGACTTTTAAAATAACGGCCAGTGCGCTGGCAACCCAAGCATGACAAGACGCAACGGCAAACAGTCCATTACGAAAACATGCCTATACAAATATACTGAAACCTTTACCACAGAAAAATGAAAATTTTCAGATAAATAATTCTGATATTTTTCATATTTCCGCTCAAAATATAGATTTTAGGTACTCGTAAGAACCGCCTCGACGAGGCGGTTCTAACGAGTTCCCACAATTAATGTTTTTGAAGAGAATTAAGAAAATAATGTATACCCCTGTAAACCCCAGTTCTACTATATAAAAGTGGGGTTTAAGGGGGTCAAAATTATTTTTAGGCGTGTTTTCGTGATGGGCTCGAACATCACTGGGAACATGGAAAATTGTTCGAGACATAGGTACATGTAGTTCGAGTCACTGAGGGTTTATCATGGTGCCAGGTCAGGAAGCAACATACGATAATTTAGAGTGATTTTTTCAATCTTCTAAACAATCATTGTATGTTGAGTGTACTCAATAGAATCGCCTCGATGAGGCGATTCTAATGAGTACAAAGAACATAAAATTTTATGATAATAAGAAAATTTTCCTAAATATTTATTTTCTTGTGTTATTGGAACAATTTAGTAGGGACTCAAAAATGAATTCGAATTAACCATGGTAAACGAGCTATCGGTGTTCGAGCTATTGGGGTTCGACTCTATATCTTTATTGCATCCTTTTGGGGCTTTTATTGTCAGCAAGGTTCATATTGAAAAATGTAATTTACTGCATCCCTCATTATAATAGCATAACTTTATAATTGGGTCGCGTCAAGCGAAAAAGTGCCTTCGAACATGCGCAAAATTCGCAGATTTAGATCGTCCTGTGTATGCGCAACGCATCATCCGGGCCTTCGCTATCCATTCATACATTCTGTAGTAGCCAGTAGTTCTGTTAGCAGACGGCGAAGGCCCTGATCAGACAGCGCGGATGCAGAGACTGATCTGTGCTTTCAATGTCTGCATATTTCGAAAGACACGTTTTCGTATGACGCCGCCCATTATAAGGTCCTACATGATTGAAAAGTGTTGAAAGGGCCATTAAACCTCAGCTCATCCAGATATATATCATCTTTTATATCTTATTAAACCTAACAGTATCATGTCTAAACACATTAAAAAGATCCATTAAAAACTCATCCGTTTTTTTACCTCTATATCTGCATTCCATCTGCTTCAAAGGCATGCAAGAAAAAACTCAGAACAATTTGTCACATTAACACCGTCTCTGACGTCATTATCAAACATCGTGTCGACAAAATATTTGTAATTCTTCGCTGATGGTTTGAACCTATGATTTCTCATAGGCTCGAAGACATAAATAAAGTTTGAAATATGAAGTGCAGTAAAACTTCATTTTAATGCACTTGCGTATGTAACGCGACGTCTGATTGGATAACGTCAAAAATTTGCGACGGTATATTCTGCGATATACTGTCGGAAATCCGACGTCATCACGTAACATCGCTTCTCACTGGGTGGCATTTGGTTTTACGCAGCTCACAGCACTTGTCGCTTTATGCAAATAGTACATTTTTTTTCAACAGAAAAAAATGAATGAATGCATTAGAATGGGGATAACTGCATCCCTAAAGTAATGTCATTTGCATCCTGACCTGGCCATCACGAAAACATGCTATATAATTTTGACTCCCTTAAACCCCACATCTGTATAGCAAAACACGGGGTTTACAGGGGTATACATTATTTTTTTAATTCTCCTCAAAAACATAGATCGGCTTCTAACGAGTACTCACAATCTATGTTTTGAGCAGAAATACATGTATGAAAAATATCAGAATTTGTTTATCTGAACATTTTCATTTTTTTGGATGTTAAAATTTCAGTATATTTGAATAAGCATGTTTTCGTAATGGCTATAATTAACCTTCAGTGATTCGAACTATCCATGTCTAGAGCAAATTTCTATGATCCCAAAGATGTTCGAATCATTGAAATTCGACTGTATAAAGTATGACTGATAAAACCAATACCGGTGTTTTGACTACATTATATTAAAAACTTATGCAATGCAGAGGCAATGTTCCCCAATAATATATGGTGAAAAGGGGTTTTCATGATATTTTTGTTTTTACCTTTTATTTCATTTTTTTTATATTTATGTTAATATTTTATACTGCGTGAATATATTCTAATGTATGTACAGTTGACTCTCATTATCTCAAAGTCCAAGAGATCAGAGTTTTTGGTTTGGGATAACAGTAGTTTGAGACAAATGGTTTTGTTTCTTTGATTTGGGCTTAACGTCGCTAGTAGTATTGGGTGGCCACCCAATACTACTAGCGACGTTAAGCCCAAATCAAAGAAACAAGCCACCCAATACTACTGTCGCTTTCAACAATCTTTCAGTCATATCGCGACGATGTCAAGATGTAGCAGGGAGCACAGGTCACTTTTACATGCTGCCTAACTGAAATATCACACCCAAGACACTTTGATATGATATTCCACCAAGTCACATTATACTGACACTGAGCTGACCAGTTCTAGCGCTACTTTCTTAATGCTGAGCGCTAAGCGAAAGAGCAGCTAGTACCGTTTTTAAAGTCTTTGGTATGACCCGGCCGAGGATCGAACCCGTAAATTCTTGAGATAAATGGAGTTGAAATGTTATGAAAGTACACGTATAGCAAATGAAACCACTATTGCCCTGTGTTTAATTTAACTTAAGTAGTAATTTGAGTTAACAGTTTTTGAGATAATGAAAGTCAACTGCACTTATGTGCCAAATTCCCTCCTTTGTTTTCATGTTATATAATACTTTGGCTTACACAGCCCTTGTCAAGAGTGATAAACAGGGTCCAGTTGTTCAAAGCGTCGTTAGCTTGAGCTCGTTATTGGTCAAAATGTTAACTATTCTAGTAAGTACAATGTCTAAATCACAGGTATTTTGCAGAAAAAAATGTGAGTAGCTTT
The DNA here is from genome assembly GCA_964016985.1 of Anodontia alba. Lineage (NCBI taxonomy): Eukaryota > Metazoa > Mollusca > Bivalvia > Lucinida > Lucinidae > Anodontia > Anodontia alba. The sequence continues at coordinate 76,948,661 of OZ024833.1, read as the reverse complement.
TGCAAATGAAAAAGCTACTCACATGTTTTCAGCAAAAGTGTTAGCTTATATGCCATATTTACGTAATGGTCAAAGTTTTAACGATACGTTAACTAACGACATCGTTAGTTTTGAACAACTGGGCCCAGCTGAATAGTTTTCTTATTTCTCTACGAAACCGTGTGCTGTGTGCACTCATTATAATCGCCTGTATTAAGCGCATACTGTATACAAGGTAGCCACAGCATATGTTTTAAAATAATGTGTTTTATCATAATATAAACATATCCGGGTAGCTTTAACAAAACTGGGCCGCGCCATGCGAAAACGTGTCTTTGTCTATGCGGACAGCGAAGGCCCTGATCAGACTGCGTTTTCGCGCAGTCTGATCAGGACCTCCACTGTCCGCTAACAGAATCATTGGAAAGTATAGAATGTATGAATGGAGAGCAAATGCCCAGATTATACTTTGCGCAAAAAGCGCAGGATGATCTGATAACCCATCTTGCCCATATTCGATAGCATTTTTGTTCGCTTAACGTGGCCCAGAAATGAGCAGGTATATATATCATACAAGTAAACTAGACTCACCTGAGTTGTTTTTAAATCCTTCAACAACGACTTTCAGGTCCGGAAACTGTTTACCCGCACAGTCATTCGCTTTATCCATAATCTTTCAAATAAACCTCATGCTCATAAAAGAATCACTTCAGCAAAACTTAAGAATAGATCACTTCAAAATTAATAATGGGTTTTATATGATCTATACCCACATTTTCTTTTTTATAAATCGCGATGTTTTTGTACAATAGCTATGTTGTTAAAAAGTGATCTATTTAACATCTTAACACCGGATGTATAAAAGAATGTTCACTATGCCAAAAAAGTTAAAACAGTTTTTTTTATAATGATGGCAAAAAAATACTCAGTTGTCAACTCGTAAAATGTATTTGCGACGTATATACTTATGTTTATTTCCTATAGGAAATAAACAGTAGTATATACCTCGCAAATAAACTCGTACATTTCATTTGCGTTGCATATACTCATGTTAATTTCACAATTCACTTGCGATGCATATACTTATGTTTATTTCCTATAGGAAATAAACATAAATATATAGGAAATAAACATAAATATTTACATCACAAATATTTTGTACGAAGGGGAAAGATGTCGACGCCCTGTACAACCTCTCCTGAAAGCTGAGACGTAAAAAACAGTGTACTGTAACGTTTAAAGAAACAAACGTGTTCAGTTTCCTGAGAAACCACCTTAACTGCTTCCAGTCACACAACAAAAACACTTAATTTGTTCAGCATAATTGAAATCCGTCAGCCAATATAGCAATTGCAGTCATGCTTCGATTGTACCAACTTACGATCATTTACTTCATTTAATCAATTATTTTCTACTTGTATTTTTTACTCACTCCAATATAGATATGAATAAACGCAATCCTGCATTTACTGTGGGACGTCCCTCGAGAAAAGTGATATTGGTCCATTTCTAATAGAACTTGAGTAGTATAGGCCGCCACTAAGGGGACACCTTAAGGTGTCCCCATAGAGGCAGCCTATACTACTAACGCGTGTCTGATAATTTTGTATTATTACCTACCATGTTTAAAAAAATTCCTGTTTATACAAACAGTGTAGACCAGATCAGGTCCTTCAAGCATAAATGGATTAAAATCAGATTTACGTGAGATCAGTAAATCCGACTGTGTCTAAATATTATACAGTAGAACATCGTTAATCCAAATACATACAATTCAAACTTCTCAGTAACTCAAAAGATGTTGATGTCTAAAATATGTATACATTTTAACACTGAATTAATCAAACCCTCAGTAATTCAAACAAAATTCACTTTTCCCTTGGACTTTGAATTATGGAGGTAGCACTTCATCATCAAATAATCCTCTAACGCCGTTTCACTGTGTTCACGGATTAGATCTTCAAGAACACCTTAAAATGCCTTGCAACATAACGTGACGTCAAATTAATTTATCAGTGCCGTCGTTTTTTTTTTTTTGTTTTTTTTTTGTCAAGTTTTACAAATGAGCCGACGCATGAGGAACTGCGCCTTGATGTTTGTGCACCTGACCATGTTTCAAATCAGCATGCACTTCTGTGCAGTCTGATCAGAGTCTTTGTTGCCCGCATGAAGAAACATTGCATCCTAGGCTATCCAAAAGCGCCCAGTGAAAATTCTGATCAGACTGCGCTAATGCGCAGGCTGATCTGAATCTTCGCTGGGCGAATATATCCGAAGGTACGTTTTCTGACGTTGTGGTGCAGGTATTCAGATGTTTCTGTTTCTCATGATCCGACTAGCTAAAGTACTAATTACAGTAGTAGTAGTAGTGATAAGAATTACTATAATAGTGTGAAGAATAAATTGCATTATTCAAACAAATACCGCAGCAGCTTGTACTCGTAATCACACAAACAACTGACTGACAATAAATAACCTTACGCTTATCAAATGCTGCTATATAGATTGCTTAATAAAATGTTCCTCCGCCTATGATTGATATGTTTTTTTTTTATTTACCTGTCGTTTATTTTCTCCAGCAAACATACAGCGTCGTTTCGACATAGCCAAAACGTCACGACGTTGCAGCGACGTCGAAACGACGTTCCTTGGTGCGACTAGTTGATTACTATATAATAATAGTAGTAGTAGTAGTAGTAGTAGTAGTAGCGGTAATGACAATAAAGACTATAATAATATAAAGAATAAACCGTACTATTCAAACGAATAGAGCCGCAGCAGCTTGCAATCACACATACACACACAACTGACTGACAATAATCTTACGCTTAACAAATGTTTCTGTCGATTAAAAAGCGTTTCAAGGTCAATAAATTATATGATCTTCATCTATTTCATTTACCCGACAATAGGTCAACAAACATTATACAGTTATTGGCTACTGCGTCATTGAATAGGATGTGATATCCACTGGAGAATACCAATATTGGCCGAGGCGATAGCCGAGGTCAATATCGGTATTCTCCAGTGAATATCACATCCTATTCAATGACTCAATTGTCAACAATCGTTTGCTTTTTTAACCAATGAACAGACTGACAAACATTTCCCTGAGTACAGTTTTTCACGTGATGTTCTAATTTTAAGTACACATATTCAATGTGAGCCGGTGACATCAAAAATATTCGTTGAGCTGAAAAAAGTCTCAGCCAGTGAAACACAGACTATTTCTAGGTTATATAATTCACTGCTTTGTTTGCGATGTCGGTTTTGGCGACGTCGAAATAGGGTTGCGTGTTTACCGGGTTATTCATGATGTTGCGGTGACGTTGATTGATTGCGTTGGGGTTTAACGACATGTCAACTCCTGTGGGCCATTTTGTGTCGTCTCCCAGTGAAAGGGAAAAGTTAGACAGAACAATCGGGAGAGGAGATGAAAACGAGGGACAGGGGAGAAAGAGAAAAATGAATGAAAGTATTTAAATAGAAGAAATAAAAACATTTCCCCTCCAACCCCACCTGTTGCAAAGGTATCATTCCTTGCCCAACTGTAATCCAATATCATTTGGACGCCCGGTGACGCAAGATACACGACACCTTTGCCTCACCCAACCACCCCCTGCGGTGACGTTCAAACGACGTTTTTTGGACATTGTTTGTAACATCCCTCCAATTTAAATCAACTGATGTTTAGTGAGCTCTCACACACAAAAAGAGATGGTTATGCAAAAATCAAATTAGGGGTCATGCACATCTATAAAATTGGCTGCACCATCCGAAAACTTGTCTTCGGTCATATGTGGACAGTGAAGGCCCAGGTTATACCGCGCATCCGCACAGTCGGATCAGGTCCTTCGCTGTCCGCTAACAGAATAATTGGACCGTAGTGTATCAATGGAGAGGTTTCCCGGCTGATACTTTGCGCATGCGTGGGATTAGTATAGATCTGTTTTTTTACGCGAATTCGAAGACACATTTCGCTTGGCGCGGCCTATATGAGTGTAATATTTGCCACTGGCCTTTCTGTTGTATCTGAATTTCCACATGACAGAAAAAAAAAAAAAAAAAGCCAATATAAGGAAGAAAAGTTCGAACTCCTAATTTCATTGGGACTATTCTGCCAAGTCCTTAACATTTGCTCTTTTTGTTTTTTCGAGAAATTTCTTATATGTTTTCTCAGACCTATCTGACTGACCACCAACATAAATACGGTATTTTTGAATGGCGTGAAGTTAATGTCGGAAAACGAGCTCTCGGCTTAGCGCGCTATATACAGTCGAATATCATTATAAAACTGTTTAACGTTGCGGAGTTGGAGCTCTTTTAAGCTTCCAGTTTCTTGTATCAGTCTCCATATAATAGCCGCCCTAAGACTTAACCATTCATTACGAAAACATGCCTATTCAAATTTATAGAAGATTTCAGCTCCAAAAACTCAAAAAATTTCCGGTAAAAACCCCGATATTTTTCATATTTCTGCTCAAAGCATAGATTGTGGGTACTCCTTAGAACCGCCTCGGCGAGGCGGTTCTAACGAGTACTCACAATCTATGTTTTTGAGCAGAAATAAGAAAAATAATGTATACCCCTGTAAACCCCAGTTTTACTATATAAAAGTGGGGTTTAAGGGGGTCAAAATTATATAGGCATATTTTCGTGATGTTATCCTTGAGTTTCTTGATTTTTGACACGCCCACTGATGCAAATAGCTGTTTCAGTTAAAAATCAATATAAGAATGGCAAACAGTGTGGATCCTGGTGAGACGGCTCGTTACTAACCGTCTCCTCTGGATCTACACTGTTTGCAAATGTAGCCATTTGGGTCTATAGGACTAAAAAGATTAAATATTAAGACGCAGGACGCATCTGGTAGCAGCTTTAGAGAAACGTCTCAAGCTATGTGACCTAGGTCAGGTCTGATGACTTATCTCTCCTGTGGATTTCACTTTGTGAAAGACTGTCATACGACACGCATGTATCATCGTAATCGTTTCGGATTCAGAAACTGATCACTGATTGGGTTTCTTCTTTGCCATTGGTGCATATCTCCTCTTCTGTTCTGACATCCACTTCTTCACCTCCCAAAGCTGGCATTTTTTCAGTGAAAAATATATTATCAGTTTTTTTAAGCTTTTGCCATGGACACCCCTCTTGTCAACTGGTACCTTTCATATCCTGATGTGTGGAGTATTCTGTATCTTTATTGCATGCTTATATGTTCTCTTTATTCTTTCGACTACCATGTAACAGCGCCAGATATTTCTGTTTCTGTGGTAGACAGAATCATTGGATACAATACAATTTTTCAATAGAGAGCGTATGGCTGGATTAGACTTTTCACATGTACAGGATGATGTGAATCCGCACATTTTTTATCATGCTGGAAGGCACTTTATCGCCTGACGCGGTCCATTTTATCTTTCGCTTCCGGCATACTTCATCGCCTTTACCGTATGGCAGACTGTAATTGTAGGCATTGAGCATGCGCACACGTTCTGGAACTTTGTCTGCGACTGACAAGTATTATATTGATCAGTATTATGTTCAGGTTGCCTTTGATTCCTTTATTTTGGTTCATCGTAATTTTTTGTGATTATCTGTAATGTTTCACTGATGAGGTAGACCGAAGACATGTATGTTTCTATAATAAATGCAATATTTTGGCAAATACTCTTAACTATAAATATTACTTACCTAATTTATAGCGTTGAATTTTGATACAAAAACATGGATTATTCATCTATTGCGGTGTTGTTTGAGAGTATGTCACATGTCTTTCTCTCGGAAAGCGATTTGTCCGCGCTTTATGCAAATGATAATAAACGCTTATGTGATGAATTAATAAAAAAATCGTTTGTTGCGAATAATCTGTGCTCATTAAATAGTATTCAATGGCTGAACAAATAACGTACAATTAATATTTTCTCCTGTAAAAGGACTCTGTAACTATATACATCCATTGATAGGGTATAGAGTTAATGTGAATTTTTAAATTTCCAATTGTATGATATAAGTAAAATATTCAATACTCTATAAAGACACATGCATTATAAGGCACAACAACAAGATATGAAAAAAAAAAAAAAAAAAAAAAAAAAAAAAAATACGGGAAGGAGCTAACCTTTTAACAAAGCCATGTAAAATATAATTTGCAGACGACATAAAACGATTTCGAGCCATGATGTCAACATTCAGGTAAACATTTTGGAATATGCATACGAAAACTGCAAACGGTTCTTGAAAAAGCTTTTGTTTGTTACAACTGCCGGAACATAACGGATTATTAGACGGTAGTTCATTCAAAATGTCTCCTTTGGTATGATAAGTAGTTGCGGTCATGGTACCAAAGCCGTAATCCAAAATCATAAATCAATAAACGAATGACGAATCAGAATGTTCAGACCAACAGACATGGACCCCAGAACAAAGGGTGTAATCAGGCGTCCGCGGATAGTAAGCATTACTTGGTAAGCAAGCTTCGCCCACCATGCCCATGGGCCTGAACGAAGAAAATATCGGTAGAAGCGTATGTCCGGGATTTGGGAAGTCTACTTATGGCGCGTCATGGCAAAAACATCAGAAACAATTCTGGAAACTGCCACATTGTAGGGATTGACTAGATCATGATGTCTCCCATAGAACTTCTTAAGTGTTGCTACCAGTTTGGTTTTTTGATACCCCTGGCTCAACAACTTTTGAGTGAGCACTTTCCCACGCTCCATGAAGTCCTGATAATTTGAACAAGTTCTGGCATAACGGATTAACTGTGAAACGTAGACGCCGTATGCTGGTGCAGAAGGGATATTACTGCTCAGGAAAGGAAAGTTAACGATGGGAAAATTGAAGTCATCCCGTTTGTCGTAAAGCCTAGTAGTAAGCTTTCCATTGTCGATGTAGAGATAACAATCCAAGTATGAGGAGGAGGCTGAAGTCTCCGTTGTTTCCTTTATTTCAAGTTCACGTGGGTAGATGAATTCTAAATACTCTGCAAATTTTGTGTTTTTCAGAGACAATACATCATCTATATATCTGTAGGTGAAATTGAATTGTTGTGCGAGGTGTTTCTTGCCTGCTTGGAGGAGACTTTGTACAAACTCCGCCTCATACGAGTATAAAAACAAGTCGGCAAGTAACGGTGCACAATTAGTACCCATCGGTATGCCGATTGTTTGTTGAAATATCCGACCGCCGAACTCCACAAAAATATTGTCGATTAGATATTCCAGCATCTTAATGACATCTGCATCTGAGTATTTTTGTGGTGCATCAGAGTGATCCCGAATGAAGTATGTGTCTTTGTAACCAATGACAACATACTGAAATCGACGGTTACCATTCTTGTGGAAGAAACACTGGTTGATAATTGCCTTTAATTTAGATTTCAATTTATCATGAGGAATAGTAGTGTAAAGAGTAGAGAAATCGAAAGATTTAGAGGACTAAGCCTGCCCAGTAAACGTGAAGTTAGGTAAACTGACCGCGCTCGACATGACCCCATTAGGTTGACTGGGCCGTAAAACTCTCTTATGTGCTATGTTAGCACAAAATTAGACTCCATCTCCATTCACTGAGTGGTTATATGAAGCAAAACAATTCATACATTTATATGGATTTGTTCATGACATACAGATTATTGTGGTCACTGAGTCCTCATCTTTGCACTTTTATATACACTTTTACGCTCACAGATTCAGCGGTGGCTCACTGATAAGTTAGTATAACGTTAACAAATCTACATAAATGTATACTTTTTAGACATGGCTCTTTATTTAAACATGTAAGTACGCAACGAAACATTGGAGTGGAGGTACCTGAATTACGCAAACTACATGTAACTCCTTCCTAGTGCTAGATGTGCTGACATCTAACAGGCAGCATTTACAAACCATACTCGTATCCGCCATCACCACCTGAATGCACATACAGCTTGAACACGCACAACACCATAACACGCCTTATCCATCCAACTTAATCCCTGCAGACCAACACAGATACCTTGACAAACAGGGCAGATCCGGATGAGACGGCTCATAATGAGCCGTCTCATCTGGATCTACACTATTTGTCATATTGTAATGTATTTTTGACTGCATACCTATAGCAACAATGGATGTGTTCAAATTCAGAGATGGAAGTGTCCATTTTAGAAACTCAGGGGTGAAATGGTTAAAAAGCCATACAAAATAAATTACTGAAAATGATAAATAAATAAATAAATAAATAAATAAAACGAGCTGCTTTGGTCAAAACGAAAGCGTAAAGTAAACAACGAAAATATCAGAACTGATTTTCAACGGGTGTCAAGTCTACAATATTAAAACAATGCTCGTATGGTAGAAATGCCTAAAGAAGGCTTAGGCAATGAAACGGGATACTTGAACCTTTTTCCTTTTTGTATGTGCATTAAACGGATTTGTATGTGCATTAAACGGATTTGGTATAACGTAACACTTTTCTGTGTGCGTCATATGAATGTGTTTGGACTATGTCTAGACATATGAGCTTCGATGTGGGAAAATGATTCTTATGATGCACTGCTACGCTCTGGGACTACACTATTTGCTCAGGTAGAAACCTACCGTAAACACGGTATGTTCGTTTGGCATATGCGAATGCGTTTTTTTCGCTGCCCAATTAAAATTTCAATCAACTGAAACCTTATTGCATTGATTTCACAGCTGTCCTACAACTAGTGTGCGCTTTGTTTGATGTATACATTTTTTTAACTTTGATATTAGTGTCGTAAAACCATTGTTATCTTTATTTACAAAAGCGTCTGTATATAAAATCGTTTTTCTTTTTTTTTAAGAATATAATATTCATAAGCAGCTTTTGTTATATTCGTCGCGTCATGCGAAAACGTATCTTCGTGCATGTGCAACCACGCAGGCTGATCAGGACATCCACTGTCCGCTAACAGAATCAGTGGATATTACAGAATGCAGGGATGGAAAGCAACGACCCGGATGATAATTTACGCATGATAATCTGAATTTGACTCTGCGCAGCATTTTGCGCATGTTCGAAAACAATTTTTCGCTTGACGCGGCCAATATTATATTGTTCTGGGTCCAGTTGTTCAAAACTAACGATGTCGTTAGTTAACGTATAGTTAAAACTTTGATCAATATATGCTAATATAATCGTATATGTTAATATTTTTCCTGAAAAAACATGTGAGTAGCTTTTGCATTTGCAAAAGCTACTCACATTTTTCAGCAAAAACACCGGTGAATTTGATATTGTACTTACTAAAATAGTTAACATTTTGACCATTAACGAGGTCGTTAAGCTAACGATACTTTAAACAACTGGGCCCAGGTGTACTCTGTTGACCTATAAGATTCCCTTCCGGGTATTTGAATGCGATTGTGCTGAAGTCAAATTTTGTATCCAACAATACGTCGCATCTAGAATGTATCTAACTATGACAATGTGACAAGATAAGCAATGTTCGTTTTTAAAGGCCGTCTCACTTCAGGGTCAGGCTTCAAACACAAAACCTGCTATTCAATCTAGCCACGTTTAAGCTTACCGATATAACTGCTTAACATCAAGCGAAATCAGAAAAAAAAAGTTACCATTCTTAAGTCTTTGATGTAACTCAGCCGTATGTCGAAACCTCGATTTCATATGCAATATAATGTTGGCATATCTGCGGTGGATACGGATTTTGAGGGGAACTCGCCTGGCCAGTTAGACATAATCAATCCAAATATATACTGATTGCAACTTTAATGAAGTGAAGTAAGCCAACATGAACCCCAGTCATTTACCTGATAGTGAGCGCAGATACATTTCGAGTGTAAACTTCAATAGCTTTCAAGAAACGCGCACATATTCAGGGTGCAGCTCAAAATTGGTTGTGTTACCCTTCTGGAAAGGGATTTACAGTGAACCCCCGTTACAACGATAGCATTTGTACCCAAAGATGTTGCCATTAAATGAATTAACTGTTGTAAAGAATCCTTAAGGAGCAGATTGATATGTAAGAACGGTTTTGTTTTGTTCTTATTTCCTCAGAAAGCACACGTTTTTGATATTTGTTGGAATCAACTCAGACGATTCTAAGAAATATCCAAAATATATGTTTCTTTAAAGTATTAAATACAATATTCTTGCATAATTTGACTAATTGTTACCTCTTAAGGGAATGTTTCAAGACAGTCAAATTGTCATTATAACGAATTTTGTCGTTGTATCGAGTGTCGGTAAAAAGATAGTTGTCTGTACTCTAAAAGTGATGTACATTTGTAACTAGGCCTATAGGTTGAAACCACTATTTCATGTGCAACATACATTGTCTAATACTGTTTGCTTAGGCCTACCTGTCCAAATACCTAGAAGTATTACATACTGAAAGTGTTACAAGATCAGATATTGTGCTTGAAGTTTTCATGATCTGGTCACACATCAAGGGCAGAACGTCTGGCTTCGGACTGTGCCTTACGCAATTGGCATAATTTACCGTTTTCCTTCATCATTTTTTTTTTATTTAATTTTTTATTTTTTTTTATTTTTATTTATTTGTTTTTTGTTTGTTTGTTTGTTTTTTTTTTTTGTTTTGTTTTTAAAAGTATCACGTTTCATGGCATTGTCTGTTATGATGGCCCATTAAAAGTCACGGGTGATAAAATTTACAGAGCACCGGTTTAGTTCATACGAATATTGTTCCAAATTTGTCCTGTGTCTACAGTGTTCTTTTTTGTTTGTTTGTTTGTCTGTCTTACTGTCTTGGTGCCAGAATTTATTAAAATGTATAATTTCAGGCAATTTTGCAGTATATACATTGTATTAACAAATGCATCAGTTGAGCAGACCGTTTGCGTATTTTACTGGTTCAGACATGTGCGTTTCTGCAAGTTCCAAGCCACCGTACAGTGCAGAAAGAGATACCACAAACTCTTGGCCCTCTTATTAGCGGGGATAGAGCCAAATCCAGGACCAGCTCCTAAGTACCCATGTGGCGTCTGTTCATCTGAAGTATAAGACTTTGGTGTATGGGCTATTGCTTGCAACACCTGTGATAGATTGATACACAAGTCTTTCGTGAGTATGTTAACGGCTGAATATAATGACCATGCAAACACATCGACTCTGTGGTACTGCCCCGATTGTGGAACACCACATCAGTCAGACGTGATTTATGAGGCACCTGCATCTGACAGTAGCAGTGTGGGAAGCAATTACTCCAGTTTGAGTGAAGGTGAACCCCTGTCTACAGATGCTAGTACACAAAACGCAACAACAGCTTTCTCGGATACAAGCATTTACTCAGTGGGCAGCCCTGCAGCAGTTTATTCGCCAATAGCTAGGAACCAGTACATCTCTACAGCCCGGAAATCTCTTAGACTATTGACAATTAATTTTCAAAGCATCCGCAAGAAAGGCAGAAACATCGACTTATTGGTGGAAACCACGAAGCCAGATGTCATACTAGGTACAGAAACGTGGCTGTCCCAAGACATGCCTTCATCATACTTCTTCAATCCTGCTCTTGGCTACAAAGTTTATCGTCGAGATAGACCACAGGACCCCCATGATGGTGTACTCCTTGCTGTAAAGGATGATATCGAGGTCCTTGATGTTGAGAGACACAAAGAGCTGGAGCTTATCACAGACATCATCAAGGTTGGGAAAAAGAAGATGATCCTAGGATCCTACTATAGACCACCTGACAAGACTGACGAAGACTACCTGACCAGTGTCCAATCATAATTTCTCCAACTGAAGAAGAAATCCAAGAACGCCATTTTCATATCAGGTAGAGATTTCAACGTCCCAGATATCGACTAGACTACAAATAAAATTTCCGGCACTAGTTATCCACAGAGAGTGAATCAAACTATTTTGGACATTACCATGGAGCTGGGTCTGGAACAACTAGTCGACTTCCCAACTAGGTTAGAAAATACACTCGACCTGATATTCACGAGCCACCCTAGCTTCAAGATACGTTGCAAGCCTCTACCCCCTATTGGTCAGAAGAGTGATCATGATATTGTGTTGCTTGATACTGCTCACCAACCGTTGCGGGCTAGACTTCCTCGAAGAAAGATATTTCTTTGAAAGAGGGCAGATGCAGAGAAGATTAAGCAACACCTTAAAGAATTTAGTCACTCTTTCATGAAGGAAACAGTCAGTGGAATGCATCTGGACACTGTTCAAGTCTGCCATCACATCTGCTGTAGGGAAGTGTGCCAACGAAAATGTCCAGCACTCGACAAACCCACCCATGGGTAAATACAAGTCTGCGCCGAGCTATGAGACGTAAACAAAGAGCCCATTGGAGAGCAAAGAAGACTCAAAAACACAAGGACTGGAACCGTTACAAGAAGTTGCAAGCGGCAGTCCAAAGAGAGACTCGAACAACGGAAAAACTTTACATGGAAGAGGTCGTGAGTGGCGATTTGAAGCAAAACCCTAAACGCTTCTGTTCATACATAAAAAGCAAGAGGCAAGAGTCGGAAGGAGTGTCTTCGCGCATTGACAAGAATGGCTTCCTTCAGAGTGATAGCACAAAGAGAGCTGAAGTACTGAATGACCAGTTCGTCTCTGCTTACACTAAAGTGGACACAGAAAGGCTACCGAGTAAAGGGTCCAGTCCATTCTCAGCCATGCGGAAGATCATTGTAAGCCCAAATGGAGTCACAAAGCTTCTTCGTGACCTAAAACCACATAAAGCCTCCGGACCTGACTGCATTCCAACATACATATTGAAAGTGGCTGCTAATGAAATTACCCCGGTCTTAACAAAGATATTCCAGACGTCCCTTGATATAGGTGAAGTCCCTGCAGACTGGAGGAAAGCCAACATTGTGCTACTCTTCAAGAGCGATGACAAACATCAAGCCTCTAACTACCGACCAGTCTCGCTGACTTCAGTGACATGCAAAGTTCTGGAACATATAGTCCACAGTAATGTTATCAACCACTTTCTCCACCAGGACATTCTCTGTGACAACCAACATGGATTCCGATCTAAACGCTCCTGTGAAACACAGCTAGTTACAACACTCGAGAGTATCACCAGCCAACTACGTACAGGAAGAGACCAAGTAGATATCATCTTGTTGGATTTCTCGAAGGCCTTCGATAAAGTGCCTCATCGACGCCTTCTCCACAAGTTAGACTTCTATGGTGTACTAGGGGATACCGTACGTTGGATCCAATCCTTCCTTAGCTACAGGAAGCAGCAAATACTTCTGGAGGGTGCCATGTCAGCAGAAGCAGATGTCATTTCGGGGGTGCCCCAGGGGACTGTCCTAGTCCCCTACTCTTCCTTGCATTCATCAACGATCTCCCGGAGTCTACATCATCTGACACGAGACTGTTCGCAGACGATGCTCTCATATACAGACACATCAAGAGCGATGAGGATGCAAGACGACTACAACAGGACCTAGATGCACTGCAGAAATGGGAAAGTGAGTGGCAAATGAACCTACATCCAGAAAAGTGCCAGGTTATAAGAATATGTAAAAACAAGAGATTCAGACGGGAAACAACATACACCCTCCATGGTCATATTCTTGAAGCAGTTGAAAGTGTCAAGTACCTAGGAGTTACCATTGGTGAAGATCTCCAATGGAAAACTCAAATAGATAACATCACTGCAAAAGCGTCAAGAACAGTTGGATTCCTACGACGTAACCTGTATAATTGCACCAAGGAGGTTCGTGAGGGAACTTACCGTTCCATCGTCCGCCCTACCCTCGACTATGCATCATCTGTATGGGATCCATACCGTACCACAGATATAAATCGTGTGGAGCAAGTCCAGAGAAGAGCTGCCAGATTTGTGCACCGTAATTACTGGGACAGAACTCCAGGATGTGTATCCCGTATGGTCAGGGAACTTGGTTGGCCTCCCTTGGTGGATAGGCGACGTGAGCACAGGCTGACAGTGCTGTACAAGATACAGAGAGGACTGGTAGATATCAACCCAGGGCCCATACTGCGTACCAACGACAGACGCACAAGAGGCGGCAACCGTATATATCAATCAGCAGCACCTCAGCCGGTCTACAAATACTCGTTCTATCCGAGAACTGTACAGGAATGGAACAGGCTGCCGGCTACTACAACAGACTGTCCAACTCTCGAGGAGTTCACAGCTGCCATCCGGGCCACTGATGCAGCTGTCTTCGTCGCTCCGTAAACAGCCACCCTTCATGTTTTTAACTGTACATAGAGGACTTTTAATGCTTTTAACCCTTTCTGGAAGAGAACTGCTGTCCCATCCTCCTAACAGGTCAACGATACAGTCTAAGAAGACTCCTGACCTTTATACGGAAGAAGAAGAAGAAGAAGAAGAAGAACAAAATTGTATATTTTGGGTGGTTGCTTTGAATATGAAAGAAGAAAATCATCGGGTATATAATTTACCCTTACATGGTCTATCATTCTGTTGATTGTTTTGAAGATATAAGAGGTACAGCTGTCAGGCAAGAATCATGTATTGACCATCTGGACTTAAAAACAACAACAACAACAACAACAACAAAAAAAAAAAAAAAAAAACAATGAGCTATAGACAGAGGATTATAATTATACTAAAGGGGCTATATCGAATCGTAAATTTCACACTTCGTAAATTTCACGCCGTGAAGGATTGATACCAATTCCTCACAGCGCGTGAAGAATTGGTACCAATACGTCACGGATTTCATACCAATATGTCTCACGTGTGAGAGAAATACGCACGTAGTCAAATTTCATGTAGCAATCATACATATTCCTCACATCGATGAAATACCCCCAAAGCTGTTGCATTTTGCTTTCGATTCCAATTCTTCACACGCATAGCATAATTTTATAAACATGGAAAGAAATTCCAATGTTTTACTGTTGGAACGTCTGGGACAAGAGTTAGAATGCTTAAGATGAGCCGAGTTGCGAGAAAACTTTTCCACTGTGTTTCCGACTAGACCCGCCAGCCTGTGTAACTACTGTATAAAAGCAAGTCTTAGCAAGAGCTAATTTTTCTGCTAATGTTTATTTGTAATTACGTGGTTTCTGTTCGGAGGGGTTTCCTCTTCCTCTTGGTGCTTGGGATAGGCTGCGTTGTTTTATTGTGACACTCCCAGGGCCTTCCATATAATTATTTTTTTTAACTTCTGATTTAGAAACTTAGTATATTCTTTAACCAAAAAAAAATGCGCTGATTCTTCTGAGTGGTTACGGAGCTATTCTGCGCATTTGTTATTTTTTTTTTATTTGATTTAGTGTTTGGCGTCTACGATCAATAGCTACATGTAAGGTTATTGACGGTCAGTTGACCTAACCACATTGTTCCTGGACAAGCCTCCCGGAGGCAGTTAACCAGTACTTAGTGAAAATTCTTTCTCCATCAGCTGACAACTGCTCTATTGATGACCAAATCTTCACGAAAGAATGTGCCGAACGGGTCGATCTAGGGACTCCCGGCAACAAGTAATTCTAGACGGCCTCGCTACCGCGACCGGCTGTATTTTTTTTTTTTTTTTTTTTTTTTTTTTTTTTTTTTTTTTTTCAAAGTTTGATAAACATTTTGAGGGGTCTCCCTTTGTTGTATATATGAATCATGTGCCCGGGAACCTTGTCATTTTGACCTGGGTCTTCTCAGTGTCACAAGATCGTATCCGCTCTGTCACACCAGAAATGTGAAGAAAAGCACTAAAAAATTATGAAGGAACATTCATGAAGCTTCATAAAAATATTTCTAGGTGCTTGATTTATTGAATATTTAATAGTTTTTGTGATGTTTAGGGACCTTCTAGGTCATAGGTGTGACGAATACTTACCAATTCTTCACACGTCAGAAATTATCAACGAATTCTTCACATGTGTGAGGAATTGGTACAAATTCTTCACATGTGTGAGGAATTGGTACCAATTCTTCACATCCGAGAAAAAGTCGCACCAGTTCTTCACAGGTGTGATGAAGACTTACCAATTCTTCACATGTCAGAAATTATCAACATGAGAAATTTGAGCACAAATTTTAGACCCCAAAATTTATCGAAATTGACCATACGTAAATTTCACATTTAGAAAATGTGACGTATTGGTACCAATTCTTCTTATGGGAGTGAAATTTACGAAATGAGAAATATACGGTTCAACAGGGCTATGACCCTCGAAACGACTTACAGGTGGAACGTGCCATATCATTGGCTAGCTGGCTTCAGCAGTGATTGGCATTAGTGAGTTTGTATAGCCCTTGCTCCAAATAAATATCTGGGCCCAGTTGTTCAAAGCGTCGTTAGGTTAACGAGCTCGTTAAGGGTCATTTCGTTAACTGTTTTAGCGGATTCAGTATACAATATTCTGATAGTTTTTGCTGAAAAAATGTGAGTAGCTTTTGCAATGCAAAAGCTACGCACATTTTTTCAGCAAAAAATTTCAGCATATTCGCGTATCACTCAATGTAAATTTTAACGAATCGTTAACTAACGACATCGTTAGCTTTGAACAACTTGGCCCAGATGAAGAAATGGTTTCAAGTTTGACCTTTACCACGCTCAGGGCAATTTCAAAATACAACAGTTTTATGATATTTTTCAAAGAGCAAGGTTTGACATTTCATGCTAACTGTCTGCGTGAAATGCCAAAACCAGTTTTCTGGATCAAATCAGAAAAAAAATCAATTTGTCGTCTGTTGATTTTTTTTCTTTGACTGTGCAACTGGCATGTATAATTATTATTTCTGTAAACATTTAATGAAGTCCTGTAGAGGTGAAAGATATAATCATACCAGTTTCTCTAAGAGGACTAGATTGTATTCGTGATAAACTTTCAGTCAGCAGCCAATCAGATGAAAGGAACCCGCACACTACATGTTGCACAGGTATACTGTGGATCTGATAGCCCCATTAGTAGAATTATAAGCCTCTGCTATATAACATTTGCAAAAAAATGTAGAAAACAAAGGAATACTATAGTAGGTCGAAGCTTTTTATTTTAATGGCTTACTTACCATTTTCGGACTTTTTCACTTTGTCAGTTGTCCATGTCTGTTGTTCTATCTAATTAGTCATTCGTTTACGGATTTATGAGTTTGGATCATGCTTTGATCATGAGTTTGGTACCATGACCGCAACTACTTTTCAAAATTCAGAATAGTATGGAAATGCTTACTGAGCTAATTGGTTCATCGTGACCTATGCCTATTTCTGTGCTATGCAATAGTATAAATGTAACGAACCGAGAAGGCAATATGATAGTTTAACGATTTACGCAAATCTAGAGAGAAATAAAATACTTTTATGCGAGCTTGCGCATCTGTCCAGACAGATCAAAACCCATGATTTTTATGCATGCATCAATTTGGGGACTAAATTGTATATGTTAAGCGGATAAACGAATGAATTTTGTCGTGCACGCATTACATCTTATTGCAGAATCACAACACGTTTTATGACTTATCAGAAGAAAGGGATCGCGTATGCGGGCAACGAAAGCCATGATCCTGCGCAGACTGATCTGGGGCTTTGAAGTCCGCTGATACAGTCTATCGCGTCCAGTGATTCCTCAGGCGGAGAGTGAATGCCCTGATGTCTGCGTTAATACGCTGGCTGATCCTGCCCTTCGCTGTCCATATATGCCTGGAAGACGCATTTTCTTTAGGAGGGGGGCATCATTTATGACTTATCATGCATAGTTGCCGCTTTTTATTATGTTATTTTTTAAGGCTGCTTTATTTTCTCTTTGTTAGAATTTAATGAAGCGCTGAATTTTAATATCAACATGCAATATTTTAAAAAACGCTTTCACACGGTGTCATGCCATGAAGACAGTTTAGGTTGAACCAATATTTCTGTATAACCCTAATAAAGATCTAAAGCAAAATTATAGAGAAAGTGTGTGTGTGTGTGTGTGTGTGTGTGTGTGTGTGTGTGTGTGTGTGTATGTGTGTGTGTGTGTGTGTGTGTGTTAGTGTGTGTGTGTGTGTGGGGGGGGGGGGGGGTTGCTTAAACCAGTTGTATTCACGCGAAACCTAATCCTTAATAATTGTAATGCAGCTCAAAAGTACAAAAATATTTTTGGTCCGCATATATCGTCAACTACAATTTTGGTTATAGGTTAAAACTTGACCCATTAACGGACAGATATATTCAGCAAGCTCTCCTATCCTGACAGTCAGAGCACCAAATAATTCACTTAATCCGGTATTGAAAAGAAATGCGAATGTGATGAAAACAGTGCAGACCCTAATCTGACACCCCCTTCTTCGACAGCAACTCTCGGACTACATTGTTTACATCTCATGTTCGAATTTTGGGACGCAGCATGTTATTTGCATAACGGAAACAACGCCTATTCAAATATATTGAAAATTTCACCACTAAAAACTGAAAGTTTTCAGATAAAACTTCTGATAATTTTTCAAACTTTTCAAAACATAGATTTATGTACTCGTTAGGACCGCCGTTTTTTGAGCAGAAATAAGAAATTAATGTCTACACCTGTAAACCCCAGTTTTACTATATAAAAGTGGAGTTTAAGGGGGTCAAAATTATATAGGCGTGTTTTCGTGATAGTTTTAAAATAGGTCCGCTTTAGAAGAGCAATGCCTTTATGGGTTAATAGGTTCAGTATGGGACACTAAGAGTTAATGAGTTACCTGTACTAATGTAAATAAATCAAAACATTGCCAGCACTGGTGGGTCGATTGTCTCTGAGTGTAGGCTGGGAAAATGGTCTTGAACACGGACTTAAGATTGTCTCATTTAACGCTTAACATCCTGTACTTCAAGCAAACATTGCAGGCCCTGATCAGACGCCACGATCTGCGGTGTCTGATCTGGATCTACACTGTTTGCCACTCTCCCGCTCCAGGTTTTACAGATAACCCTCTTTAAACGGCACTCTGACGTCACAGTGTCTAGAATTGCGCGGCTATAAATAAACGTTACCTTGATTTCGTACAAACGCGCGGTTTGATTTCATTGGTCAATGATAATCACGTGGAAATTTTGGTGTATGCATACATTGGCTCGACTGTAAACAATCGACCAAAAACTGATGAAACTCTTGTGAGAAAAATGGTCAATGTGTGTGTGTGTGCGTGCGTGCGTGCGTGTGTGTGTGTTTGTGTTCACCAACTGCGTATCGTCATTAATTTTATGTAATAATAATAATTCACTGCACATGTATCAATTCTGACAACAGAAATGACGCATTTGTTAGGAAAGATAGAATTTAGTCGACATAATTAGGGCGAGAGCATCAGATGCTATTAACCGTTTCATAGCTTACGTCAATATTAAGCCGACACATGATATTTAAGAGAACTTGATACATCTGTAAACTTGCTTGCCATTTCCGCCAAGAGATACAACGTTTGTGGCTTCCTAGGTTTTTTTTGCTGCACTTCAAGCCCCCCGCCCCCACCCCACCCCAACCTTTAAATACGGATCTGTTCTATAAGGAAAGAATTTGCTCCCAGAGGGAGCAAATTCTTTCCTAGGAGTAGACCTATTTTCAGTAGGAAAGCTAAACACTTTTTACAGAGATTTCTTTTCTGAAAGTGCACAGATACATGTTTCCCTTACAACATTTTATGTAAACTTTAATATAACAGTAGTTACAATGTCTAGACCGGTGTCTCTACTCAGGAATGATATTGTCCCCAAGGGAGTAATCCAACCATGTAGTTTGCTATGACCTACTTGCAAGTGATATTTTGCTTATATACTTTTTTTTGTATCGACTTTCGTTCCTTTATAACACGGTCCAACGTCCATTGCCATTCTTATAGAAAATGATCAAGGTAATAGGGTTGCGTAGCCTGGCGGCCGTAGGGGTAATCGTAGTGGGCGACCATCATGTCATGTCGGACTTTAACCTTGTCCCATAAGGCAACCATTTGCTGCTGAGTGAACAGCGAGTTTTTTAACCGATGGTCTGAGCTGGGTTCGAAACCGCAACCGTCTGCACCGCAAGTCGATTACGGAGTCTCTCTTCTGCTACGGCGCCTTCCTATCAGACTACGTACTTGCAAAAAATACCTATTAATTTCAAATATCAAATCCGCACCCCTTGATTCAAGCTGACTATTCCAATTATATTTATTTTTGATCATCACACCTTGCTTTGCAGTTTGTTCACTGGCTTTCCCGTCATACAATCATCACGAAAACACGCCTATATAATTTTGACCCCTTAAACCCCACATTTATAAAGTAAAACTGGGGTTTACAGGGTTTAACATTATTTTTTTTTTTTTTTGCTCAAAAGCATAGATTGTGGGTACTCGTTAGAACCGCCTCGCCGAGGCGGTTCTAACGAGTACCCACAATCTATGTTGTGAGCAGAAATATGAAAAATATCAGAAAATTTTTATCTGAAAATTTTCCTTTTTTTGGTTGTAAAATGCTCAATATATTTGAATAGGCGTGTTTTCGTAATGAACGTGAATGTAAAGCGCAGCAAAGTAGGTCTCAGTTGTCATTATGTCCTGTTTACTCCACTGTTTGTACCGAGGAAGGGTCATAAAAGGCTGCGCAAACATTTTCTTCACATTACGAAAACATGCCTATTCAAATACACTGAAAATTTCACCACTGAAAAACTGAAAATTTTCAGATAAAAATTCTGATCTTTTTCATATTTCTGCTCAAAACATAGATTGTGGGTACTCGTTAGAACCGCCTCGCGGAGGCGGTTCTAACGAGTACCCACAATCTATGTTTTTGAGCAGAAATAAGAAAAATAATGCATACCCCGGTAAACCCCAGTTTTACTATATAAACGTGGGGTTTAAGGGGGATCAAAATTATATAGGTATGTTCTCGTGATGATAATTATGAAGGAATATTCGAGGGAAGCCATCAATATGGTTCTGTTCGTTCGTCTGTCATTACTGACAATGACCAATCCTAATCAATAAATATGTTATTTCTGCATCAAACGTATACTTCTATCTGGGACGAATAGTACAACTGTTACTTAAGATTTCAAATCAGATTACAAAAGAAAAAACAAATTTATTTTATTTGATATAACAGACTTTATTACTTTCCTTTTATAGCCGTAATCCATGGTCCAATATATCGGTAGAAGTACGCAATATATTATACTGACAGCATCGGAATATAGTGCCAATGTAGTCATTGACACGGTATTAGTTTTGTCTTAACCGGCATTGCTTCTGGTCACGGACCACTAAAATTTACAGAGCACGGGGTTGGTTCCACACGAATATAGTTCCGGATTAAAAAGTCCTATTTTGCCTGTTTCTAAAGTGTTTTTTTTTTATATTTATTTATTTACTTTTTATTTTTTTTTTATTTTTATTTATTTATTTATTTATATTTTTTTTTTATTTATTTATTTTTTTTGCCTGCTTTGATGTCAGAATTGGTCAACGTGTATCATTCAGGCAATTCTGCATTACATCACAAGAACACGCCTATATAATTTTGACCCCCGTAAACCCCACTTTCAAGTATATAGTAAAACTGGGGTTTAAAGGGGTATACATTATTTGTCTTATTTCTGCTCAAAAACATAGATTGTGGGTACTCGTTAGAACCGCCTCGTCGAGGCGGTTCTAACGAGTATCCACAATCTATGTTTTGAGCAGAAATATGAAAAAAAAAAATAAGAATTTTTTATCTGAAAATTTTCAATTTTTGTTGGTAAAATTTTCAGTATATTTGAATAGGCAAGTTTTCGTAATGGATATCAGCAGAATTGAATAAATTGCGTGGTTGCTTTGAGTATGAAAGTAGAACACTGTTTGCGCTACAAATTACCATTACACCTCTTATAAGATCCGTGTTAGTTTCTAAGAAGAAGCGTAAGTTCTTCTTTCGAAGAATTTAGAAGGACTGCTGTCAGGAAAGTACAAGATATTGACCATTAGAACTTAAACAAAAATAAATAAATACAGTCGACTCTCGTTATCTCGAAATCCAAGGGACTCTATGAAACACTTCGAGATATCCCTACTTCGGCATATCAGATTTGCGGAACTGAGGAAAACAATTAATCGAACAACTACCTTTAACAGAATGAATCTTTAATTTGACTCCTAAGTTAGAGATATATTGAAAATATTGTGGAATAGAGGAGAAATTGCTCCTAAGGAGCAATTTCTCCTCTTTTCCACAATATTTGTCGCCTGTTGGTAGATCTCTGTGTTAAAACAGGGACCAGAGTTTCACTTCGAGATAAGCGGTTATTCGAGATAAACGAGTTCGACATAACGAGGGTCGACTGTAAATAAATAGTAAATGAATACATAAATAAATAAATAAATAGGGGATGTCGAACATTTGCCAAAATTTATCAAATATATAAGAAATATCAATGGTGGTCTGTACCTCGATTACAGGTTTCATCTCTGTATATTTCTTCTTTATGTAGATGATAACAACAGTATTCGTCTTTCAGTGGCACTTTATAAAGAATGCGCGCTGCATAATTGTTCATTTTTTCTCTACTTTTGTATTAATGTAAAGAAATTAACCGCAACGTCAGGAAACGTACCTTCGAACATGTGCGAAGAATCAGATCAGTCTGCGCATTCTCACAGTCTGATCAGAATGTTCACTTGGCGCATTCATCACGAAAACATGCCTAAATAATGTTGGCCCCCTTAAACCCCACTTTTATATAGTAAAACTGGGGTTTACAGGGGTATACATTATTTTTTTTATCTCTGCTCAAAAACATAGATTGTGGGTACTCGTTAGAACCGCCTCGCCGAGGCGGTTCAAACGAATACCCACAATCTATGTTTTGAGCAGAAATATGAAAAATATCAGAATTTTTATCAGAAAATTTCCCTTTTTTGGTTGTAAAATTTTCAATATATTTGAATAGGCGTGTTTTCGGAATGTTACGGATAGCTAAGGATGCAAAAAGTCTTGATGCGGACAACGAAGCCTCTGATCAGACCTGGTATGTCTTAACATCTTTTAAATGGCCTGTTTTTGTCATGGCTGTGCATCATATTTTACTAATTACATTTTAATATTATAGAATGCATTAGTGGGTTGAGAATTAAAAAAACTGATGTGTCTGATTAGCTCGATGAATGCAAGTGTTTTGTTTACAAATGTGGAAAAAAAACTTTCATTAATTTTGAGCTGCAACAGCTGCAGATCATGATAAGTAGCTAATATTACAAAACAATTCTTTTAATAAGGCGGGCCACAAGAAAGAGACTCTATGGTTCTCCGGTTTGTGGTTATTTCAATGCGGATGCACAGCTCCCTATTTAGGCTACAGACATGCAGTTTTGCCTGAAGATTCCTCAAGGTCTCTACTACATGTCTGCGAACAGCAAAGGCTCTGGCGAGACTGCGCTTATGCGCAGGCTCGCCTGAGCCTTTGCTGTTCGCCTCTGTGATAAGTACCCTTTTTCATGTGCTGATTCAAATAACGAATGGCACTGATTATGCAAACACAGCAAGCAAAAAATAAATAAATAAATAAAGAAAGAAAGAAAAAGAAAATGAGTCGAGCACGGTATTTCCACCAGTTTAAGTTAGCGGCAAAAGAAGACTCAAATCAGCCTGTGCATCCACGCTGTCTTTGCTTGACGCACTGTGGGTAGCAAAGGACCAATTTATAGCTTCTTAAGGCGGACAGTGAAGATTGTGATCTGCCAGATGCGCAGTCTGATCTGAATATTCCCTGGGCGTACAAGCAATCTTGTAGGAAATGCAGTGTCCCGGCTCAATAAATATTTATTAAGAGATCTGAAAAACCAAGAGGTAAGAAGAATTGCATCACGAAAACATGCCTATATAATTTTGACCCCCTTAAACCCCACTTTTATAAAGTACACCTGGGGTTAACAGGGATATACATTATTTTTCTTATTTCTGCTCAAAAACATAGATTCTAACGAGCACCCACAGTTTATGTTTTGAGCAGAAATGTATTAAAAATATCAGAATTTTTTATCTGAAATTTTCCATTTTTTGGTGGTACAACTTTCAGTTTATTTCAATAGGCGTGTTTTCGAAATGAAATGATACGTTCGGTGGATTCACCGCCATTTCCGCAAAGGCAGACAACCTGTTTGACCTCTTCTTTGCTAACTGTACGCCAAGCCTCATTTTAAAAAAAGGAGGTAAAATAATTTCGAAAGAGTTGCCTTCCCTAACAGTGGATACATGTATGCATTCACAGTTATTAATCTGTAAAGCCTAACGCTTGATTCATTGAAATAACTAGCCCTATTGTTATAATACATAGCACTGTTTCTTTGCAAGAAATGATAAGTACCTATTTCTGACAGAAATAAGAAAACTATTAAAACTCATATTACGTTTTTCTTTGTTGATTTTTGATAACTCCCCTTCACCATACACATACATGTAGCACTTAGCACATGCAAAGTCTGCTTATACATTTATAGTCTAAATATCGTTATGCAAATGAAAATTTACAATGTACTGGGTATACTATTTCTTTTGACAAGACCGTAACGTGCCTCTGGAGTTGAAAAATGAATGTTTTTATTACAAGCGAAATACAGAGAGTTAGTTCTGTTAGATCAAGATGTAAATTTCTAACCAGTTTGTGAGACAATGTTGTATAAAGTAGAAGAAAGCAAACACCGACAAACTAAACGCTTTAACCCATTTACGCCGAATGAACTTTTCTTCTTCAGCTTTTTGGAATGTGCAATATATAGAAAGGGTGTTTGGTCAAGTTGTATTATTACCGTGTTTAAAGAAATCCCTGCATTTAAGGCAAACAATGTAGACTTCGATCAGATGCCGCATCATGCAGCGTCTGATCTGGGTCTACACTATGTCGCTTTTATGGGGCTTCAGGCATACCTAGATTTTATTTTACCCAGATCCTCCCTAGAGCTAGTGATTGACCAAGATAGATCATAGTTTTACACGGGGGACGTAAAACGTCACCCCGTACTTCGATACAATGCTGATATTGTTTAATTTTCTGTCATTTGGAACAATTGAGCATATACATTATATACAGGCCTTCGAGCATGCACAAGATGTGCAGATTCAGATCAACCTGCGCATGCACATCGGGCCTTTGCTCTCCATTCAAACAGTCTGTAGTATCCAAATCCGTGCACAGATTGATCTTGGCCTTCGCTGACCGCATATACCCAAATACGCGTTTTAGCATGGCGAGGCCCATATAACAGCTGCTAAGAGGCTGGAGGAATGCTAAATATTTTCATTATTCTTTAATCAATCCGACTCTGGTATTTTGTTTTTCCTGTTTTTGATTTGCTGTGTAATGCCAAAGGATCCCTTCGTCATAATAACTTGACAGGGTCTGTTCATGAGGGATAATGGAAACAACTGAAACAACCCCACACGTAACGGACTAAAGTAAGAAAGTTTGAGCCGGGCAGAGTGTTTCCTACAATATTGCATACGCACCCAGCGCAGTCTGATCAAAGTTTTCGCAAAGACTCTGTCGGTAGCCAAGGTTCCAAAAATTTTTCAAGCGGAAAGTGAAGATTCTGTAGTTTTGTAGGAAATTATGTGCTCCTGGTCAACATTAAAACGCACTATTCTCACGACACACAAGCACAGCCTCTCTTTCAGTTTTAGTATGTTTGGTAAATATGCTGCCTCAATGAAAATAGCTACGAGCAGTTCTTGTCAACTTGTCGAAGTAAAACCTCGCTGTTGTCCAATATAGGGATCAAACATGCTTTTTCATGCATTAACATTCGCCAGGTCCCGTGGGAGGTGTTGAAAACCGAGGCCTTCGGCCTCGGTTTTCAACACCTCCCAAGGGACCTGGCGAATGTTACATGTAATACATTGTACATTGAAAAACCATGTTCGATCGCTATTATTGCATAAAAATCAAAACCATTTGCTACATTTCGCGTTATTTCTTGCACTATTTTGTTTCACCTTTTCACTGATGTCTCGCGAACGCATTTTCCACGGACTATGCTCGTTCAAGGGCTGGGCACTACATATCTCGTGACGGCAGCAATTATGTGGCCCCGGTACAGGCATATTGAAAGTTGAGTAGCCGTGCATTAATAGCGCGTGAATTGCCTTGTCAATACACGGCTTTTCGTCGGGTAATGCACGGCTGTTAATAACGTGCGGCACTGCTTTTTATGCAATTATGTCATTTTGTAGATAAACGAATGGCGAAGGCCCTTCTGATTTGATCTGTGCTTTCACTGTCCACATATGGTGCACCAGCTTTATTAACATTTTCCTTGAATTTGTGTCTGAGTATACACTTCAACTTACATGTATGGGAAACTTTTTTGAACGTCTGAACGATTAAAGAAAATTATTAGCTTCAAATTGATATTGTTATCCAAGTTTGAAATTCAAATAAACAAGATTATTACCGTTCATTGCCATTACAATTTCGAATACAGGTGAAATATTGCAGCCTCAATGATACTGAAACCGAATGCAGGCTCGGTGAAACCGTCACTTTTCGCAAATGAGCCTTATCGTGATAAATTATACCTTATGACGTAAGCCCATAATCAGCCTTATCACCCGACGTGTCTGATTACCATTGATATTAGGCTTAAGAACAATATTGAACTATTTCTTTTCCACTACTCACCGAGTGAAGACTATGATCAGGCTTCGCGCAGGATGACTGCATTACGTAAGCAAATGTACCCGCTCCCCCTTTATGTTTCCTCATAATATATAATAAAAAAATAATGTAATAGTCTACATATTAGGATGTTTTGAACCAGTTTCAAAATTTGTTGCTTACCTTCTAGAAACCTTTTATTGTTACATAAACAGTTTAAATTTGCTTAGTAACCAACCTTTTCTTCATTCTCAATATCATATGGGAAAATATCATGGCTAAAATAGCTATAGGTACGATGGGCATCAATATGAATATTTTTCTCTTATTTCTCCAACGGGTACAACGGCTAATGTATTTTTGTTGCTGTTTTGTGCGTGTTTTTGCTGGCACGAGAGCAAAAATATCGCTATCTTAATAAAAACATTGGCTTCGTCAAAAGAAAATTAGCATTTGAGTTATCTGTGAACAACGAACGTCTAGGTCAGCATGGCAATCAAGACAGTCTAATTATGGCTTTCGCTCTCCACCTACATAGCAGTTTAATTCGTTGAATGTCCTGTAAAGACAGGCTGTTTGGTTTCAAATGCCGATGTATTTTACATCTTGTCGAAGATACCTTTTTCGACTGACGCGACATAAATAATGCCTTCGGATACAAGACGGATGGCAAGTGAACTTGAAGTGTACATATAATAACTTCTAGTTGCACACTTAAATGTCAATTCCTGTTAATTATGTCTGTTAGATACCAGAAAAGAAAATATAAGCTAGACTACGAGATTTGTGTATATGTACCTCCTTACGTAGGCCCCCAATACGACTTGCATCCACACAGTCTAATCAGATTTTTATGTGTTAAGAAAAAAGGATACACTTTCAAGGGAGACAAGGATTTAGCTACCTTCTGAAAATGGGTCTGTTCTAATAGTGAATAGATATCTATTTGCTCCCCTAGCCTCCCTTGTGAGCGTTCTTTCTTTTTACAACAGACTCCTTTTCAGTAGTGGACAGGAAAGCAAGTTAAGTTGCTTGTCCAATATTGGCTGAAACCACATTACGAAAACATGCCTATTCAAATACTGAAATTCTTACCATCAAAAAAAGAAAATTTTCAGATAAAAAATTCTGATATTTTTTTTTTTACATTTCTGCTCAAAGCATAGATTGTGGGTGCTCGTTATAACCGCCTCGGCGAGTATCCACAATCTATATTTTGTGCAGAAATAAAAATAATGTTTACCCCTGTAAACCACAGTTTAACTATATAAAAGTGGGGTTTAAGGAGTTAAAATTATGTTTTCGTGATGACTACCATGTATCCATTCGCCATAAAGCGAATGTCAGTTAATTATGCATGTTAAACGCCTGAAAATACAATAAGGGCTTTAATGTATATATGCCTACAACGAAGCCCCAGATCAGACTGCGCATCCGCACATACTGATCAGAGTATTTTGAATGTTATGAGGAAAGAATACGATATATATCTTTTAGAGAAACAACTGTTTTGCTCCTTTCTGAAAAGGTGTCTACTCAGCATGCACACACGTCGATTCAACGTTGACGAAACGTCTTGTAGGGTTTTAAACGGACACACAATCTTGAAACAACGTCGAATCAACTTTTCTTTATCGTATCTCTGAATTAATTTGCCAAAATTAATTCAGAAATACGATAAAAGAATAATTTCATTTCATGATCGAGAGATTTACTGAAATTTTAAGGCTGTCAGATGCCACATTGTTTGATCGTATTAATAATATATATTAATTTATTAAACCTTTCTTGGATAACAAAACGTCTATTTTGAGAAATATGGAGCCTGTAATTATATGGACCGGTTCATTTCCAATATAATGAGAGTCCAGTTAGTTTTTATTGTTGCCATGTTTTATAGCAATTCCGGTACTAAATGGAAACAGTGTAGACTCTGAATAGACGCCACGTTCTGTGACATCTGATCTGGGTCTACACTGTTTGCCAATGCTCCTTTTATGGGACGCTAGGCTTAAATGGGCTAAAGGGGTTTGTAACCACTGAAATTGTAAACGGACAGCGAACGTTCTGATATGGACATGTGCTGTCCGCATATGCTGGGAGACTTTTTAGACCTGTGGCCATTCGTGTATTGTAAACTCAATTTACTAGCACGGTACTCGCAATACCGACAGCATGCAGCAAACATAAAACTGTTTCGGGAAAGATCGTCGTATTTGGAGTTATCCTCTGATAGATATCTACGCATGGTCAAAACTTGAAACAGAATATGAGAGATTTATTTTTCTGGCCAAACGTACAATGAATGGTATACCTGGGCCGCGTTCAGTAAAGCAAAATCGTTCGCGGGCATTCGTGTTCGTGAATGTTTGCAAACTTTCCGTTCAGTTGTGACAGTTTCCGACGGACGGTACGGAGTGTCCGCGAATTATACTTTGAGCTGTCTTTTGTCGCAACCAAAATGACAGCCTATATGAATACAGACAATCCTCTTTATACCGATACTCGATACAACGACAAAATTTGTTATAATGACAGTTTGACTGTCATGAACCTTCGCTTAAGAGCTTATTTATTAAATAACTCACAAATTTGCAAAAATATATTGTATTTGATACTTTAAAGAAATATATGTTTTGGATATTTGTTGGTTTAAACATATTTATTTCAAATCTCTTTGTACAGCATATAACAAACATGTGATAATACAAATGTGAACAGGATTGGAACGTAAGCAAATATGCTTATATAGTTCTTCTCCTATGGATCATCAAGATGTTACCTAGATGCCGTAGATCTACTACTCACTTAGATGTGTGAAACACGAGTAATACATTTAACATAAAATTGAAAACAAGAGTGTACATATAAATACAGAAAATCGAACTTCTTCTTACTGTTCTATATAGATTTTTGTGCCACATGTTTAAGTTTTATTAGATTCAGACAAAATGAATCGCATCAATTGTAAGAGGTTTCGAAAGGGATTGAAAAAGTAAGGGATAGTATATATAACAGAAATGAGAGACAAAAAGACGTTTATAAAAGGACTGGATGCTCATCCGCGGACCTGGGGAAATGGTGGAATGGTACATTGATTTATGTATGCATTCGCGCGACAGATATTTCCTTTTGTATCTGATAATTTACTACTCGAACCTCTTTGTGTCAATGATGTACTTTTGAACTTTCTCGAATATCGATGAATTGATGTCATCTGACTGTAATATTTGTTAGGATCAGTGAGGCGATTCTAAAAAATATCCAAACCATGTGTTCTATGAAGAAATAACAACAAAACAAGATTTTTCTTACATATCCGTCTGCTCATGAAGGATTCTTTACAACAGCAAATTTATTTTAATGGCAACGTCTTTGGGAACAAATGCTGTCATTGTAACGACGGTTCACTGTACAATAGAATGTACGCTTGTTTGTAACAAACAGATGAAAAGTTTAGCTGCGCTGATATTATTTATTCCATGTTGTATATAACTGATTTATTAGA
The DNA here is from genome assembly GCA_964016985.1 of Anodontia alba. Lineage (NCBI taxonomy): Eukaryota > Metazoa > Mollusca > Bivalvia > Lucinida > Lucinidae > Anodontia > Anodontia alba. Next base: position 76,918,660 of record OZ024833.1, on the reverse strand, counting down.
TATAAGGTCAAGTCTCGTCAACGAGCATAACGGTAACTCTCTAATTTGTCGTCACAAAAGACTTGGTATCTGTGCCGTGTGGCGGCCGTAGAACGTCTCCCCATACTTCATCATAGTGCAGATTACATTTTCATTTCATTTGAGATCAATGGGTCCATTGTGGTACAATGTATCTTTGAAAACCGAGACTCCCATTTTCTATCTGTAGTGTGTTCTTTATTTCCAAAGGTGATCTTTCAGTTGTTTGTATTACAGTAACCGTTCAGAAGATGTATCTGAACTCCACCATTTACTAGATGTAATGGAAACATCTGTGGCACCTCTCTACGAATTGTACAGATGCTAAAAAGCCGACATGAGAAATACTAACCACTATTATTCCAATAATGATACTTTAAAGAAACAAACTGTTCAAACAAATTTCTCATCTGATAGAAGACAGCACAATCAGATTAAGATACTGTTAAAGAAAGTCTAGTCTTTGTAGATGATAAACTGACAAGACTTTTGCTACCAACATTCAACGTTTAACCTTTTCCACATTAGGGCTAATCCAGCAGACGAAAAATTGATGATATTTTTCTTTATTTTCTCCCAGAAAACAGGATTTGACAGTTCACGCAAATTGCCAAATTTTGTTTTCTTGGAAAAAATAAACATATTTCAGTATGTCGACTGCTGAAAATTTACCCAAAGTGCTAAGCGCTAAATTAGCCAAGGCTCGATTTGATATGCGTTTCAGAAATCTCACTGTTGTGCATGGAATTGAATTTTAGATAAGAATCAGACAGGAAATAAGACATACATAATTTATTTTATCAGAAAACGGCTGCTTCGCCTATGATGCATGTTGATCTACTGTTTATTTATACCGGGACAAAAGTTAAGTATCCGCATGAAATTTCACTGCAGATTTAATAGGAATCTCTCCCATTGAAGTAGCTCAAAATTGAGATGAAAAAATATACCTTTTGACGTACTAGTAAACATTTGGTAAACTAAAAAAAAAAAAAAAAAAAAAAAAAAAAAACAACAAACAGGACGTCTTTACGAAAACACGCCTATTCAGATATATTGAAAATTTTACAACCAAAAAACGAAAATTTTCAAGATAAAATATTCTGATATTTTTCATATTTCTGCTTAAAACATAGCAATTGTGGGTACTCGTTAGGCGAGGCGGTTTTAACGAATATCTACAGTCTATGTTTTTTTAGCAAATTAAGAAAAATAATGTATACCCTTGTAAACCCGAGTTTACTGTATAAAAGTGGGGTTTAAAGGGGTCGAAATTATATAGGCGTGTTTTCGTGATGTAATCTTAAATATTAATGACGGTATTGCACAACAAGCAGAGTCATTTGAAAATCCAAAATATGAACGCTCTTACGAGTATTGGCCTACAGTATTCCATACGTTAAGTGCGATAGCGACTTCATTGTAAAAGTGTTATTTATTGTCTGTAGATTACATTAGCAAGTCAATACCTTCAGTACCTAGTATAGCCGCTTTGTGCCCGGATCACCGCTTCCACCCTATGCCTGATGCATCTTTCAGTCAAGAGTTCAGAAAAAAAACAACACGTATACGTATTCTGTCGACAGCGCCATGAATGATTGGTCATACATGTAACATGTAATTCTCTTGTAGAATATCGTACATTTTAATATCAATAATGGTGTTTGACATGCATATCCATCTAACTTACAAGATCAAGTGGTTTTGTTTTCAGAGCGTTGTGGTGTTTTGGTTTCAGATCGCCATTGAGCCTTTTGCTTTGTTTCATCACAGTGTATTATTATTATTATTATTTTTTTTTTTTTTTTTTTTTTTTTTTTTTGTTTAGGTGTGTTTCACCATAGTTATGCTTTGTGCGTCTGTGATTTCATATGTGGCGTTTGTGGTGTCGTTGTTTGTTCCTCATCTCTCCTTCTTTAGTGACTCGGGTGGGCTGTGCAATGTGACTGTGGCATTTCCTCGGTATCTTCACTTATATACTCAACAAAAATAATTAAATGGTCACTAGTTTCACTAGTCAAAACAATGATTCACCCCAAACACAATCTCGCAAATTCCACTTTCTAAGAGGTAAAAGACATACAGATTTGGCCAGAAAAGGAGGTCAACCCTTTAAGAGGTTAAAATTGCCTCGATGATTCCCCATAGACAGTGATTACTCTATAGAGGGTACCTGCAGGAAAACATGAGTTTCTTGATTAAAATTAAAGCTTTTTCTATGATTTATTCACAGTTTAAAGTCAAGACATGACTTATCATGTTCAAATGTCAGTGTTTCATTTTTGATTAAAAGGTAGCATATTTTACGAATTTTAAAATGAAAATTTGCTTTTCAAAATTTGTTGTTGGCAACACTCCTTTTCGGGTTCCACTTTAAGAAACAATCAACAATATTTCAATATCTTCTGAGGTTTTGCCCATTGACTCAGTCAAAGTTTGCATATATGGAAAATTGCTCTAAGTGAGCCTAAAATTATTTTGTTGTGCGTAGTTCTGATTAATTTTTTTCCAGGTGTATACCCAGCTAGCATTCTACGTAAATCTACATCGGGCCGTCATCGGCCCGTCAGCTACCCTGACGGGCCGATGACGGCCCGATATAGATTTACGTAGAATGCTGACTGGGTATAATGAAACGCCACATGAATATTTACAGCCTCACAGCCAATCTGTCAGACAGGACACATACTCATTGACTGCCTGCGGAAATGGTTTATAGGGAAATGTGAGATTTAGTATGGCATCCGCAGAGCAGCAAGATTTGAGAAAGATTTGCAGTCAAATTAATCATTTTGCATATAAAACTGTATTAGATACACCTAGTAACAGTTGTTGAACCTGCACTAGTGCAGCCTTTACTTTTAATCCTTGTCATGCTGAATGAATTAAGATGGCACGCCTACTTCTAGTTTTCAGCCAATCAGATTACTCGATTCAGGTTGTTCATACAAATTCACATACTAAATGGTAAACAGTGCAGATCAAGATCAGTTGGCTTCTTCAAGAAGCCAACTGATCTGGATCTATATTGTTTGCAAAGGCAGGGCATATCCGGGTTCAGCATGACAAGGGTTAAAAATGCCATATATACTATAAGTATTTGGGCATACAGGTTCTATCCTAACAGGCGATTTCACAACATGTAAAGAAAGGGAAGAAAAGAACACAAATTCTAGAATGTCCTCTGCCACTTTTCCGTACTGCGATTTAAGGCTAAATTTGCGTGCATTTGGTATTTTAATAACTGATCCAACCCTGTTGTTGTTGTTGTAGTTGTTATTTAATATTTATGTTTGTGTATGATTTTAGTTTTTGATTAGTTCCATAGACAGGTGATAATGCAGACAACATATATGTGTTTTTTGTTTTTTTTATACATTCCTACATCTAAGAATGGTTGTTTCTTGGATGAAGTTCTCGTTGAAATTGTGAACAAGGGAGACAAAGCGTCAGTTTAATAACACAACGTTAGCTACAATAACATCTCAATGGTTCGAGCATCTATGGAACCATGGAAATTTATTCGGGACATGGGTAGCCAGGTCAGGAAGCCAATGGTGGTAATTTAGGGAAGTCTTTTTGAGCTTCTATACAATAATGGTATATTGATTGTATTATTTAGAACCGCCTCGATTAGGCTATTCTAATGAGTACACACAATATAAATATTTGTTTTTTTGAGCTATCAGAAGAATTTCGTGGGGACTAAACGAGCAATCGGTGTTCGAGTCATCAAGGTTTTACTGTATATATGACGTGGCAGAATACATGGTTGGGAACAAAACAAAGCAAATTAAATGCAGTAAACCAAGTAGAAGACAGTTTGGTTAAATGAGATGTACAGTGTAATGCAGCTTCCTATCATTGTTTGCAGAGTGCAGTCGAACTTCAATGACTCGGTCCATGGAAACTTGTTCGAGACATGGGTAGTTCGAGCCACTGAGGTTTAATAATGGTACCAGATCATGGAGATGAGGCGATTCTAATGAGTGCACACAACATACAATCTCATGATAAAATAAGAAAATTTATTTACATATTTGTTTTGGATCTATCGGAAGAATTTCGTAGGGACTCAAAAACGAGTTCGAATCAGCCATGGTAAACGAGCCATCGGTGTTCAAGCTACTAAGTTTCTATTGTAGTTTTTTATTCAGTTGGTCTAAATATTTATTACTTATATGGTCTTGTGGTCTACTTGCCTTATTTCATGTTTACCCCTTAGTTAAAAGACATATTTTGTGGGCTAGTACTTTATTAGGAGATCATTCAGTGTGACTGATAGAAGGATATTCAATAGCTCTTTTTCTTGCAGCAGTAAATCATATGAGCTGGGGCATAGCATTTCCTATAATACTGTGCGCCTAGCGAAGACTCACATCAGCCAGCGTATCCCCTGTCAGATTGAGGACGCTTTGGATCCTTGATTACCTATACAGTGCTCTGCAAAAACTCAGACCAAACTGCGCGCATGCACAGGCTGATCTGACTTTTGGCTGGGTGCAGATGCAATCTTCTCATTACGAAAACACGCCTATTCAAATATATAGAAGATTTGACCTCCAAAAATTAAAAAAAAAAATCAGATTAAAACCCCGATATTTTTCATATTTCTGCTCAAAACATAGATTGTGGGTACTCGTTAGAACCGCCTCGGCGAGGCGGTTCTAACGAGTATCAACAATCTATCTTTTCGAGCAAAATTAAGAAAAATAGTGTATACCCCTGTAAACCCCAGTTTTACTATATAAAAGTGGGGTTTAAGGGGGTCAAAATTATATAGGCGTGTTTACGTGATGTAGAAAATGCTTATGTCCTGGCACATATATAAAGCTTTTAAATATGGCTTTATAGCAAAACAAATTGACTACTCGGTTTTGTACAGACGAATTTCAAGTTATGTCTACTTAACTGCCCTAAAACTAAATTCAAATCATTGTAACCTCCCGATTATAAATAATAGTTGTCTTGTCTTGTATTGGACATTTACATCACGAAAACACGCCTACATAATTTTGACCCCCTTATACCCCACTTTTACATAGTAAAATTGGGGTTTCTAGGGGTATACATTATTTTTCTTATTTCTGCTCAAAAACATAGATTGTGGGTACTCGTTAGAACCGCCTCGCCGAGGAGGTTCTAACGAGTACCCACAATCTATGTTTTAACCAGAAATATGAGAAATATCCGAATTTTTATCTGAAAATTTTCATTTTTTGATGGTTAAACTGTTCAGTATATTTGAATAGGCTTGTTTTCGTAATGAATAGCTGAACAAACACGGACATCTTATTTGCGTAGACTGTCACCTGCGTACACAAAATGGTTATTTATACATATGTGCATGCACGCACGCATATAAATAATGATGTAATGATATGAGAATATATTCATTATGAAAACAAGCCTATTCAAATATACTGAACATTTTAACCATCAAAAAATGAAAATTTTCAGATAAAAATTTGAATATTTCTCATACTTCTGGTCAAAACATAGATTGTGGGTACTCGTTAGAACCGCCTCGGCGAGGCGGTTCTAACGAGTACCCACAATCTATGTTTTTGGGTAGAAATAAGAAAAATAATGTATACCCCTGTAAACCCCAGTTTTACTATATAAAAGTGGGGTTTAAGGGGGTCAATATTATATAGGCATGTTTTCGTGATGTTTTGCCTGCCTACTTAATATTTTGACAAGACTGCACCGTCTTCAATTTCTGTCGCACTGGTTCATAGCTACAATTATATGTCATAATAGCATTTAGCAAACTGTGGCAGAGACGACATTCTATTTTATTATTATGATTATTCAGAGAAAAATAAGACCTGTCATTTCATTAAATGTCAAAATTATATATACTTATATGAAAAAAAAAAAGGTAAGAGAAAAAGAAAGCCTTATTTTCCCTGAAAACATACAAGAGGAAAGTAAAAGAAAGTCTAAAGGATGTATACTGCAGTTGTAAATGGCGAATTTATCCTTCAACCCTGCAAACCAAAACATACACATTTGCAAACAGTGTAGATCCACATGAGACGGCTCGTCATTGATTTTTTTTACTCAAAAAAGGTAAGAGAAAAGTCCAGGGAGTGCCACAATCACAAGCCTCAGCCCTTCCCAGACACCAAGAGGAAGAGGAAACACAAAACCAAACAAGCGCGAATCGAACAAACGTACGAAAAGCACTAAGATTAGCTTTCTCTTCCCCAAGCGAGGTATTCGCAATACTAAAATGACTGAAAAACACACAAGAACAAAAAAACACAAGGCAAAACTTAAAACAAATCGCCCCACAGAATGAACCACAAAGCAACAAAGAGTAAGACTAACATCGGGACCACCGCCTTAGAACGGTCAGTAGAATAAACCACTGCGGGGTTTAAAGAATTTTTACAGCTAGCCAACTTCACCCTGGGTCCCGATGCTCCTCTCAATACCGAAACACAAAAAATTCGGTTCACATAAAGGCTCCCAACACAGTCAATGCATCAAAGCCAAAACACAAAAACTCAAATTAATCTTTATGATAAACAAAGACGAGTACTCATAGCTAAATCTCCTGTGTGTCAGAGTAAATGAAGACCATTAGTTAAACCACGGCGGGCCAAGCCAAATAACTATATTCAAGCCCCAACCCACTGGTTAAAATTTCACGAAGAGTCCGTCCCGAACCGCCGTCGTGCAATTAAAGAGTAAAGCATAGCCATCAACAATGATTACGCAACAATGGGTGTGTCCAAATACAAAAGATGGAAGAGTCTACTTGAGAATCTCAGGGGTAAAAGGTTTTATGGGTTAGTTGTCTGTCCATCTGTTTCCTTGCTCGTTTCAGCTCAAACCTATGAAAGTTCAACACTGTACACTGTCATGTTTATAACGATATATTCCAATTTGTCCTCCGCAAAATGACATATCTGAGCTCCATTCAATAGCTAATAAGCACGCGGTTCTTGGATCTATCTTATGAAATTAACCTTAACCACTCTCTAGGCAAATTTAGAAGACGATAAATAGATGATATATTTCGTATGTTTCCCTGTAAACAGGATTTGGCATGTTATGCAAATTGCCTCAATGGAGACAATTTATATGAAATGTCAGATTCTTTTTTAAGGAAAAACAAGAAAAATATTCCAAAATGTCGGCTGCTAAAAGGTGTACCCAGAGTGCTAAGCGTTAACCTTATAATATAGGTAGTGACTGATAAAAGCCGGGTTAATGATACTTGCGAACACTTGCATCTGTCATGATATTTGCCTTATAAAATAGACCGTTGCAGAGGAAAAGCATCCGCACAGTCTGATATATGCCTTTACTGTACGCTAAAGGCCTTATTTGATATTGGATGAAGAGCAAAGGCCTGGATGATACTTTGCGCATTTGCAGGGTGATATGAATCTGCGCATTTTGCGCAAGTTCGAAGGTACTTTTTCGTTTACTAAGGCCCTTTTGGGTGATAGTGTCATTGTTATGGACTGCTGTACTTGCAACAGGTAGGAGATGAGGGCTTTGTAGTATTTCGTCTGTTTCGTCGCTGTCTTTCGCTTTTATCTTCATCGTCCTTTAGTTTTCTCATTCTTCCCCTCTGCTAGCTTTTTATCACAACCAAGCGGGAACATGGCTTTTATAAAACGTTGCATCACCGTTTATACGACTTTGTATAAATGTCATATGCCCAGTGGAAAAGACTGACAGAACTCGAACACAAATCAAAAGACGTAAGTTGTTTTGACATGGACCAAGGTTAGCTAGCTGATTTCATTCACTAGAGAGATTAAATTAATATGCTGTATTAACCAGTCACATTTCTATGATTATCGCCTCCGCTTGTTAGTCTAAAATAGTGCATAATTTCTATTTCCAGTCCTAGTTTATTGGCGTTTATCTAAAGGCGATTTAAGGGGAACAAAGACACTTCCTAGGAAGGTACACCTTTCCGTAATTGTTTTGCCTCTTTTCTGAGAAGGGTCAACGCTAAAGGTAAGTAATTCTCCTAAACAGCTATTCGTTTCTTTAAGAGCACAAATGTAGACCGCTTTCAGTTACAAAAGTTTTCTGTCATGTACAAAACTTCAGAAGTGGCTAGGCAGGAATCATAAAAGTTATATGTCATGTACGATGGTGAGATTTACCAAGCGTACAAATATCGTGCCTGTATTAGGGTGAAGTCACGACTTCACACGAATACAGGCACACTATTCATATTTCCTATCTGCTCTGACTTGTCAGACCAGACCTAGTTAGGCTTACCTCTACAATACCTCTACAATTTACAATGCCACTATGCAATGGATGTGATAAAACAATATTGCCGACTGTGCTACAATTGTCTATTCAACTTAAACGCGATTCATAGTTTGTAATGTTGATATTTAACTGAAAGGACAAGTACAACATATCTAATACTGCTAACAGTAATATATTCCAAGTTACACAAGCTTTCCCTCATATGAGAATTGGATCATAAGAAACCCGAAGATTTCTAACATTAACGGAGAAAGAAAGAAATGGAAGAGGATGGGTGGGCGGGGAACGACTTCTTTGTCGCAACTCCCGCGAACTAGCATGGATTGGTCATTAATTCGATAAAATACTCGTACCAGACAAACTCAAGATTGGTGAATGTCTTTGAGATGCAAGATCGTGACAAAATATGCATTTGGTTCAAATCTGATTACCGTAGGACCAAATACATTTAAAGATTTCAAAACTAGTATCACAGATGCTGTCATTTTTAAAATTGAATGAGGTTCTAAACATTTCAAAATATTAATTGAAATCTCCCTTCTGACAGAAAACTCGTTTGGTTTTCGAGCAAACTAAATAGATCCCTTCATAAATAAAGAGACTGTATATTGTTGCAAATATTATATTTATTTAAAGCTTTATTGCGTCACGGAGTCTCTTTTTCCATATATATTTAAAATAACGGCGGCAGTAAAAGCAATTTGATATCTTCTGATCTTGATAACATTCTTATGTGTTACTTGTTTTCAAAGTGCATTCATTTGCATGGTTTGTCAAAATCTTGCATATATGGTACATTATTTACCAATCGTGTTTTACTCTAATATCATCAGCATTCAAGGCCACATCACGAAAACATACCTATATAATTTTGACCCCCTTAAACCCCACTTTTACATAGTAAAACTGGGGGTTTACAGGGGTATATATTATTTTTCTTATTTCTGCTCAAAAACATAGATTGTGGGTACTCGTTAAACCGCCTCGGCGAGGCGGTTCTAACGGGTACCTACAATCTTTGTTTTGAGCAGAAATTTTAAAAATATCAGAATTTTTATCCGAAAAGTTTCAGTTTTTCATGGTAAAATTTTCTATATATTTGAATAGGCGTGTTTTCGTAATGATTGCGTTTCAGACGAAGCTCAAAAACGCCCGTTGCACCATATAAATGCCTTCCGTTTTCTTGCACACAGACACGCCATTTGTCACACGTCATTATTCGGTAGATAAACACTAATTTATTTTCAAGCCTATTGTGGTATTTTGTATTAGAGTGATAAGATAAATAAATACGGACACAATCTTATTAAAAGATTAAAATAATATATGGCTATATACCATGCTTAATTACTCCGAATGACATTGTCTTTCATAAATCAGGCCGATCGCCTCCTCCACATTTGACGGACAAATATGATTATAAAAACAATTTGTTTTCTAACTTGTATGAGGCTTTACTCAAACTTCAAAGCGTCACAACATAAACAAATGAAAAAATATATGTTTGTCAAAATTTCAACATCTGGTAAAGATGGCTTATCCAAAACTGATACAATTTTGATACTGCTCTAAATTACAAACATGTGTAAGGTCCGCATGGGATCTCCTACCTCTTCAGTGAAACATCTCAGTGAAACACATATCATCACAAACACCTGGATGAAATGAAGCAAATGGCTCAATGGCGATTTAAAGCACAACAAAAGAGAATCCACAAACATGACCACGACAGGCCCAACCACAGATATTGAAAGTCAGGCGCCAACGTTCTGAAACAATTTGAGGAGAGAGCCGTCATTTAGTCGGAGGACCGACTTACCGAAGCATTAAAGAGCAGCGTCTAGCAGAACCGTATATTCACTTATATTTATTGCAACAAATATGGCAACGTCAACCAGCCTACCAACAGAGGCAAGTTCTTGCTCCGTGTTAATATGGGCCACGCAATGTGAAAACGTCTTCGGGCATATGCGGACAACGAAGGCCTAGATCAGATTGCGCATCAGCGCAGTCTGATCAGGGCCTTCACTGTCTGCGAACATAACACTGGATACAACAGAATGTATGAATTGATTGAACATGCGCTGAAAGAACTTAATCTACGCATTTTGAGCATATTTGAAGGCACTCTTTCTCTTGACGAGAAAATCATTTTCGGAAATATGATATGAAATGATTCGTCATTCACATAACAAGAGGATATGTTTTATTTTAATGAAGGTTGCCAGCCTACCATTAAAGCATAGTTTATTATTGCAACATTTTTGAAGTTCCTAAACATCATCTGCTTGTGGGGACGAGATACTGTTGTTTGCATTTCTACACACCAAGTTCTTTCTGAAACGGTGTCTGCTGTAACAGGGCAAAATTGCTCATCCTGTTTTTTTCTTGCCGAAAAGGGGATTACTCTAAAAGAAAGAATTTGCTCCCAAGGGGAGGGGAGCAAATTCTGTTCTTTTAGAATAGGCTCCTTTTTCAGAAGTGAGACAAAACAATATTGACTGAAGGTGTATCGGTTCCACTGTAGTGCCTGACACAGATACTACAAAATGGTGCCGCATACTATACACAAATGTTCATTTTTGTTACAAATATCGAAATACTTTGAGAAATGATATAGACAAAAATGACAAACCGTTGTTTGCATGATGGGAGGAATGTTTTGTTTCTGAATGTATGACAGTGTATTAATGTAAAGATATTAAACGATTTACAAATAAATAGGGGAGGGGTCCGGTCTAGCTATATAGCTATATTGCTAAACAACAACACTTCTATATTTTCTATTCGAATTCCAAAGGGCCGCAGCGACAGTACAATAATGAACTTATGTAAAAATGTTCCTACAAGAATAATAATTCCGAAAGCTTTATGGAAGTTGCAAGTAGTTTGCGTATATTCGACTGTCCGAAACTGAATAATTCTGTTTATTCTGATCTACGGCGAACATTCATAAAACGTAAAGCTGCTGTCTGTTACTTAACGCTTTGCACTCTTGGAAAAAATATTCAGCACACGACATTTTGAAATATCTTTTTTTCTGTTTTCCCGTGAAAGCAGGATTTGACATTTTAATCAAATTGTCTTCAGTGGTGGAGACAATTAGCATGAAATGAAAATTCTGTTTTTCTGGGACAAGTAAGAAAACATCATCATCAATTTATTGTCTGCTGAATTTGCCCAGAGAGTGGTAAAGTTTAACTAAACACAGACAATTTTGTCATTTTTTGTATTGCTTTTATGATCATTTGTCCTGCTTGAAGACATGTTCCTACAGTCCCTGCTAGCATTCTACATAAATCTACAGCTAACGGCCCGCTGTAGATTTATGTAGAAAGCTTACTGGATTGTTAACCTTTATTCTGTATCTAGTCGCAATACGTTTGATTTGAATTACGACCGCGGACAGGCCGAGTAAGTATTCTGGAGGGTTCAGTCCAGTCTGCTTGTACTAGCAATCTAACCAATATCTTTAGTTCACATCTATATAGATCAAACATTTGAACGTTTCAGAAGCCACAAGCCGGCCTCGGTTGCTCAGTCGGATTCGTGCACGACTGGTGATCAGCAGGTCGCAGGTTCGATCCTCGCCGGGTCCGGCACCATTCTTTTGTGGAGATTGATCATGAAACTATTTTCTACAGTCATTCTCTCCCTTCCCCGCTGATTCAAGAAGGCCAGTTGTCATTTCTGGCAAACGAATGTGCACAAGTATAGAAAAGAAATTGCTCCCATGGGGAATAAATTCATTCCTTTTAGAGTAGACGCTTTTTAGGAGAGGGACAAAATAAATTTGAAAGCGTTGCCTTTCCTTCTCTGAAATTGTACCAATTGCCCTTGTCTGATGATGATGATGGTTTGGTGTTTTACGTCCCTTCAACAATTTTAAAGCATACCGAGACATGGAAGGATGATAACGAAAAGCTATGTTTAATGAAGCACCGTACTGTCAGGAGATGAATTCCATCTCTAGCGGGATTCGAACCCGGTATCATGTGATCCGAAGTCGGGTGCGCTTACAACTCGGTCACCCAGACGCTTCCCCTTAACCATCACGAAAACATGCCTATAAAATTTTGACCCCCTTGAACCCCACTTTTATATAGAAAAACTGGGGTTTACAGGGGTATTTATTATTTTTCTTATTTTTGCTCTAAACATAGATTGTGGTACTCGTTAGAACCGCCTCACCGAGGCGGTTCTAACGAGTACCTACAATCTATGTTTTGAGTAAAAATAAGAAAAAAATATCAGATTTTTTGTCTAAAAATTTTCTGTTTCTGGAGATGAAAATTTCAATATATTTGAATAGGCGTGTTTTCGTAATGCTTTCTCATGCTGAATAAATTAAGATGCCACGCCCCCTATTTCCAGCCAATCAGATTACTTGATCGGGGTTTTTGATAGAAATTCACATATTTAATGACAAACAGTGCAGATCCAGACCAGTTGGTTCAGAAGCCAACTAATCTGGATCTACACTGTTTGCTAAGACAGGGCATGTCGTGTTTAGCAAGAGAAGGGTTAAAGGTGCGTCATTTTATTCTATGAACTTGCAATATTTCTATGTAAACTGAAGAGCCTACGTGTTCTGTCTTGACCTATTTTTGTTTTTCATTAAATATCAAACGTCTGTCTAGAAATGATAGACAAAATTGTATATTCATTATCTGGAATATATCGGAATATATTGTTTAAACGAAAAGGTCAAGTAAATACAGAGCCATAAACCTATTAATTTAGAGCTTCATCATAACTTTTATCTTTTGCATGGATAGACAATGTGGTAATTAAGGCTTATCTGAAAAGATAAAACTATTAAAAAGAACAAATTAGGCTTAGTCAAATTAAAGGCTGTTTTGTTATCATGCTGACTGACGCAAAAACAAGATCATTATAGGAGATTGCATTGTACGTTCAGAAATGCCATCGATTGTATGGGATTTTTGTTGTATTGCTAAAAATTATCTGTATAATTTGAGATACGCCTTGTGAAAAATGTAATTTCGGGGTATATAGGTATATTGTTTATAATAATAATAGGTACATTAATAAGTCAATGTTATGTACAAATCCTTGTTCTTCTATGATATTCAGGGAAATTTAGAGTGTATAGTGGTATGCATTTATACATAACTCCCGATAAGAGAGGTATCCACTTACTTTTTTTTCTTATTTATCCATGAAAGCAAACGTTGTCGTACTTATTAGAAACGACTCGGCGAGCATTTCTAATGTATACCACAACATATGTTTTCGTGGAGAGATCAAAGAAATATCAGTACTTTTGGTTGGAAAAGTGCCTTAATTGGAGCTGTGATTAATAAGTTCGACGCATTTTCAGAATATAGTGCTTTTTAAATGTATTTTTCGTTTGTTATGTTTATTGTATCTATCAATTCTGTCTTAATCTGCTTAATACCTAAGTAATCCTGATGTTTTCATATTATATACTGATGTTTCATGGATTACATTGAAGATTGCACTGTACTGCGGTAAACGGACTTTCATGATTTTGTAATGCCTTCAGACTTTTCGCAATTGTCCTAATGATTTAATCCAAGTTAAAGACAGAATTGCTGAACTACGTTTTTTGTAAGGACATGTAAGTCCTATTTTAGGAGCTGATTTATGAAACATTTGACACAGTTTGTATATTAATATATATTCAAGGAAATATATAAAGTCGAACCTCAATGGATCGAACATCTTTGGGACCATGGGAATTTGTTCTAGATAAGGGTAGGTCGAGCCACTGAGGGTTATTCATAGCGCCAGGTTAGGAGACAAATGGGAATAATATATGGATGTATTTTTATAAAACAATGGTATGTTAAGTGTACTCATTAGAATCGCCTCGATGAGGCGATTCTAATGAGTACACACAACAGACATTTTCATGATAAAATAGGAAAAATATTTCTAAACATTTGTTTTCTTGATTTCATGAGCGGCGGAAGAATTTCCTATGAACTGAAAAACGACTTCGAATTAGTCACGGTAAACAAGTCATCGGTGTTCGAGTCATTGGGGCTTTACTGTAGTGGCAGGAGATATGGGTGTAGCATCGGTCGAGTAAACCAACGCCCCTCCAAATTAGTTGTTTCTGCTGACAGTTCCACGGCGGTTCCTCTGTTGCAGTTCTTCTTGTTTGCATGTTGTTTAACCCACTTAGGCCTAATGGAATATTCTAGCTTTCTCTTTGAACAAGTTCATTTCCAATTTAAGGGAGGCTCAACACACATGGTAGATTTTCCGCCTTTTTTACAAGGGATACACTATTTTGAATTCATATTTGCTTGTTGGTATACAAGTCCCTTCTAAAAATGGGTCAATTAAAGGAAAACAAATCTCCCTTTGCAGAATGGAGGCAAAACACTTTTGAGAATGTTACCTCCACTGTGACGAATTAAGTCCTCTTAAGCGGGAATAGAGCGCGAATATACAGGCAGATGAGAAACTCTGTTGTCCCCATATAGGCATAAGAACCATTTTCTTATGTTCTATATCTCATTAAGTTCATCAGACGAAGAAACAAGTGTTTGGCTTCTCAGCTCTTCGCTATATCTTGTTAATAGAAAATCCATTTCCACTGAAAAGCCCTAGTGGAAGAGACTACATGTTGCATATATATCCTTACGTACACCCTTACACAAATTATTATAATTTTGATCCCCTTAAACCCCACTTTTATATAGTAAAATTGGGGTTTACAGGGGTATACATTATTTTCCTTATTTCTTTCAAAATCATAGATTGTGGGTACTCGTTAGAACCGCCTCGCCGAGGCGGTTCTAACGAGTACCCACAATCTACTTTTTGAGCAGAAATATGAGAAATATCAGATTTTTTTTATCTGAAAATTTTCATTTTTTGGTGGTGAAATTTTCAGTATATTTGAATAGGCGTGTTTTCATAATGCATTTCTGCTTTCAATGCCTCGGGAAGACTGTGCCTTAAGACTTTAACCTTTCCTGAGTAACTTAATTTATAATTCTATATTCCATATATCAGTTTTAAAGCAATCACTTTTTGTTAATGGAAACCCCATTTCCACAGAAAAGCCATAGTAGAGAGAGATTGCATGTTGCGTGTATAAATTTTCATATGTAGATCTCAGTACATAATTTAGGTCTTATGATTTATACACTGTTTTTAGAGTAAGTGCCTGTTGTTAAGAGAAAATCCATTTCCATAGAAACCCCATAGTGGGGGAGACAGCATCTTAAGTAAACACAAATGAAGTTACCCTGGAAATGCCACAATCACGAATAGCCTGAGGCACCAAAGGAAGGACAGATGAGGAACAAACAATGACAAACTATACTGGCACAGTTATATTAACCCAGTCATGCCTAGCGTCCTCTAAAAGGGACAGTGGCAAACAGTATAACTCCAGATCAGACGCCGCAAAGCGCGGCGTCTGATCAGGGTTTTCACTGTTTGCATTATCTACAGGAAATTCTGTAATAAGTGATAATACTAAAATCAAAACAAACATTCCTTGAAAATCAGTGGAAACCGCAAACTACATGTATATGGACTAAGGAGACTTCCTTGACCAATTTACACGGATGGCTTCCGGTTCTAAGAAGGACTCCTTTTTCATGTTATTGTGATGCCAATAACGTTACAATTTTCAAATACCGTACGTGAGCGAAATTTTTGCCTCGTGCAAACAGCGCAGATTCAATTTAAAGTGTAAACATGCGCATCTTGTACATCCTTCTCAACAGTACACATGTTTAAAGGGGACGGAAAACACCTGGTATTTTCCGCAATTTTGTACAAGAGAGACGGTAAGAGGGACCTTCGCTCTTCGGCGCTCCAAATCCCTTCTGACCATGGATCTACTCTAAAAGGAAGGCATTTGTCCCCAGTGGGAGCAAATTGCTCCTTTTTAGAGTAGACTCTTTCAGAACGGAGGCAAAACCAATGATGAAACAGTTGTCTACTCTGAGTTTGTATCCTTTTCCCTTAAAATCAAACCAGTTAATTTGCAGCAAGATGCATAAGACAAATACGGAGTTATGCATGCTGATGTGATCGCAAATCTACCAAATTACGTTTGACAGTCCCTAGGCTATAGAGCGCTGGTGCTGAAATCAATAAGCAGGATTACTACTTTCTTTCAGAGACTAAATTGTGAAATTTTATCCCAAGTTTTCGGATAGACAAATTTGAGCAAAGTGTGTAGCCTATCACGAAAACAGGCCTATATAATTTTGACCCACTTAAACCCCATATTTCTATAGTAAAACTTGGGTTTACAGGGGTATACAATTTTTTTCTTATTTCCGCTCAAAAAACATAGATTGTGGGTACTCGTAAGAACCGCCGGGTAAGGCGGGGCGGTTCTAACTAGTACATGTACCTACAATCTATGTTTTGAGCAGAAATATGAGAAATATCAGATTTTTTTTATCTGAAAATTTTCATTTTTTGGTGGTTAAATTTTCAGTATATTTGAATAGGCGTGTTTTCGTAATGCCCAGATCAGCAGTCCTTTGACAGATCAATGGTTTTAAGACAAATAAGTTCAATTTTAGCAGAGATATGGTATGGAGTTGAGGTGTCCGAATACTTTGGTTAAATATGGTATGAAGGCGAAAAAACCCGAAAAGGAGACGGGGCGGGCCATAGGAACTAAAACACACACACATACACACACACACACACACACACACACACACACACACACACACACACACACACACACAACCGCTGAGGCTTGAGCAAAAAAAAAAATTAAAGAAAGATTTTGGATGCCTATGTAGCCATGCTGTCTGATCAACATTTTCTGCTGACAATAAGTTACGGTGTACTCTTCCCACATTGCTGGCTTTGTTGTCGCGCTGAGCATATGCATTAGCCTGCACGAACTTAGGCATAAATAGTTTGTTTCTTTCAATCCTAGCTACCATATTTACCCTTAATACAGAGAGACCTTCACGCTTCAATTGCTTAGACTTGTCTGTTCCTCCCCCTCCCCCCCCCCACACACACATACACACACACCATCACCACCCACCCCAACCCCCCCCCCCCCCCCCCCCACGAAAAAAAGATGAAAACAAAAGAAACGAAAACGATCATTAAAACAGGGCTTACATTTCTTTACCTTTCCTGTGGCAAACAGGAGAGGTTAATGCGCATGTAGGCAGCCATTTGCAAGTTTTAAACAACAAGAAATGTGTGTGACTGTGAATGCATATCGAAGATAATAAAACTAAGTGCAGCGTGGTGAATGACATTTCAGCCGTTACTATGCGAAATTTTGCCTTATGGCAGGTGTGCCCAGCGAAGATTGGCATTAAGCTGTATATCGCGTAGTTTTTGATACTGCTGGGTGGATACCCAAGGGTCAGGGCATTTTCCATATACATTTACTTTGATCAGACCTGCGGATGTGACTGATCTGAATCTACTCTGTGCGTACGGGTCATAAGGAAAATTTGAGCCACACCGTGAGAAAACGTGCCTTCTAACATGCGCGCCCAACGAATACTCAAATCCTCCTGCGCATCCGCGAAGTTTAACTATAGTCTTCAGTGTCCATATGAAGAAATTTTGTATTCCTTGGCTAACCAAAATGTTCCCAAAGAAGATTCTGATCAGACTGCGCGAATGCGCAGGCTGATCTGAATCTTCGCTGGGCGTACAAGATTGAAGGTACGTTTCCCGACGTTGCGGCTTATTCTGTTACAGTTTGTTTACTTTCTTCATGCTTTTGTGTAAGATATCTTTAATAAATAAAGAAGTCTTGGAGTCGTACAGGCGCCGTAACCAGAGATAATGTCAATAGCTTTTGGTCGTAGATGCTATGCGTGAAATTTTCTCGTCTTTTGAGACTTTTAAACTCAGAGATTTATTTTAAACATAAAGATTCGCTGAAAGCGCCGCTAGGGGCGTGATAGATAAGCCACAACGTCAGATTAACGTACAATAGGACATCTGCACCCAGCGAAGATTCAGATCAGACTGAGCATTCGCGCAGTCTGATCTGAATCTTCACTGGAAGCATTTTGGATAGCCAAGGGTGCAAAATTTCTTCATGCGAAAAACGATAACTGATCAGTCGATCAAGCTGCACGAATGCACAGGCTGATTTGGGTCTTCATTGGACGTACATGTCAGAAGATACACTATAAAAATTTCCCGTAGATTTTTTGAAAAAAATCATCCCGTATATTTTATGGTAAATACTGGCAATTGACTGCCAGCTTATTTACCCTAAATTTTTACGGGGCCCCGTAGAACTTTCGCAGGAATTCCCTCGTAGGATGGGGTAGGGATGTGTAAGCTTTAGATACGGTGCTGTAGCTCGCATCCTACTCTGTCCTACATGTTACCTACCTTGCCCTACACTGACCTACAATGCGTAATTATTACTGTAAATATTCTACAGGCGCCCGTAAAATTTACGGTACATGTACTGGCAGCCAGTTGCCAGTATTTGCCGTAAAATCTGCGGGATCTATTTACAGTGTACGGTTTCTCACGTTGTGGACAATATGTTGTATTTTGTCCATGAACATAATCAATGAAGCCGACTCTACTACTGACTATATTTTTATTTGGTCTATATTTCCGAGGGATCTTTTTTTTTCTCTTTTTCAGATTAGTTTCAGATTAGTTTGGGTATGGAGGAGATGTTGGGCTGAAGAACTTGTTCATGTTTTCAGCTATGGGTATTGGCTCTCTGTTTTACCGATTTAGATGATTTACAATAGTATGTTCTGATATCTTGGATGATGATGATTTTGTGTTTAGATCTGTTTTAACGTTATTTACATGTAAGTCTGAGGATGATAATGAAAGGCTCTGTGCAATGAAGCACCGTACAGTCGTGAGCTGAATTCTACCTCCAGCGGGATTCGAACACGGAACATCATGATCCAAAGTCGAGTGTGCTAACCACTCGGCCACCCGGACACTTCTCTGATATCTTTGAAAATATAGTACTGCTAAACTAAGAACTATAGGGGCTGAAGGTGAGGGTAAGACCGGGCTCGGGGGGTAGGGGCATATGCAGCCAAGAAACTATATTGCTGCCGCAGAACAGTCTAATGAAATCGGGAATTCGATTATGTGTCCAGTGTTTCCAATGTCAGCCTTTACAGAATTATTTTAATTACTTTTTGATTTCATTTTCATAACAATATAATTCTCAGTGGGTAGGTTGTTTATCCTTTTCGTTGCATGGGTGTTAGCTTAAGGAGAATAGATACGCTTTCAGCGAAGTCGAGAATGTCAAAATTGTTTGGGCACCCTTCTGAAGAGGAGCCGACTCTACGTAAAAGGAAGAAATTTGCGGTGAGCAAATTCATTCCTTTTATGGTAGACCCCTTTTCAGAAGGGGTTTGGTTAAAATAAAGCAAACAGGAAGTCACAAAAGTTGTCTACCTTGGAAGAAATGGCCGAACATCTACAAGTGTATTCATACTCTTAAATCAAAATGACGGACTTATTAGTGCAATATCAGCGTGAGAACAACGTGGGAACATATAGATAATTGTGAGGCATTGCGGTAGATACAGCTGTCGCAAGGAAAACACTTTATACAGTCAAGAAGCGTGAAAATCTCGGCTTTCTTTCTGAATAAATTGAATAAAGCGTAACATATGTCATGGACCTCTTTGCCACATAGCAGACGGAGAGAAATGTGTAAGAAAAAGAAATTATAACATTCTGATTAGGTAATGAAATGCATTGTGCCATAGAGATTCACAGAGGAGTGTTTTATGATGTTCGTATTTTTCTACCTAACATTAATAAGTCACAACTACAGAAAATGTCCATCTGCCATGTGCTTCCACCGAAGATTCAGAGCAGAATGCGCGGATGCGTAGACTGAATTGAGTCTTCGTTGTGCGCACATGTAAGAAGATGTGTTTTCTCACATTGTCGCGTTAATCATCATGAGATCATAAATTTATAGATAAGTTATCTCCTCATCTTCTATCGATTCATACTTGGGCCTTGTCATGTGAAAGGGTTTCCTTTGAGTGTAAGAGAAATCAAATGACCAAAGCAGTCCATGAGTTACCGAAAAGTACATATGGTGACACACTGGAAAGACAACAACCATACAAAGCAGAACGCAGCCTCTAAAGTTCCGTATGAGATTGAATGACACAGAACCTAAACGACTTTACAAAATGGGCACTTCATCGAAAGCCTAACTAACAAACTAAGATAGACAATAATAGAAAGTGCCCGTTAAAACGGTCCGCAGCTTAGTTGTTGGGGATCTTAAACCTGATCTAGGCATCAAATTTTCACCCTTAATCCTGATACATTTCCAGCTACATATAATTGCTCAGCCCAGGCCCCAAGGGTATAAAACTTTTTTCATGCTCAAGTCAAACTGGCATGAAATTTCACTTGGTCATAAAAATGAAAATACCAATAATTAAAACTTTTCTCATGCCCAACTCAGCTGAGCATGCTCAGCTGAGTTGGGCATGAAAGAAGTTTTAAAACAATGTAAGTATTTTAAGATTTATAAGCAAAATAAATTTCATGCCCAGCTGAGTACAGTATGAAAAAAGTTTTATAACCTCGGGGCCAGGTAAGCGTTTTCAACACTATGACGACACGAAGAAGTCTTATCATGACATTCTCTACAATATGCAATACATGTGCAAGGGGACAGCACAGGGAGTAGGGAACGATGGAGTTACTTTTCTGTCCGGATATGCTACACTCCCCTTCCCCCACCCCCCCCCACCCCCCACACACACACACAAACCCAGAACGCACACACACATATCCCCCATTCACACTCAATAATACAATTTCTCGTGCCCGGCAACTTTCTAAATACCACCTAGAAATAACAAAGTACGACTCTTTATAACTATTAAGCTGATAGCTCCTAGAGAGATTGTTCAAACCTTAACAACTCGGACATCTTTGGTATCGTACCATGTAAATATGTTCTAGACTTGGTGATTCAAGCCACCGAGGGTTAATCATGGCGCCAGGTCAGGAAGCAAATGACGATAATGCGAGGAAATATTTTCGATCTTCTACAAAATAATGATATGTTGAGTGTACTCATTAGAATCGTCTCGATGAGGCGATTCTAACGAGTACCCACAACATACAATTTCATGATAAAAAAGAAAATTTCCTGAAATATTTGTTTTCTTGATATTGGAAGAATTTCGTAGGCGCCATTTCTGCGTAGTGAGACAACTTTTGTTTTTGTAACTTCCCGTTTGCTTTCCTGCACACCAACTTCATTCTGAAAAGTAGTCTAATCTAAAAGGAATTAATTTGCTCCCGAGGGGCAAAGCATTCGCTTTCTACGGGAGCAAATTCTGTTTTTAGAGTAGGCACCTTTTCAGAAGGGAGGCAAAATAAGTTTTGAAACAGTTACCTTCTTGAATGTGTATTCATGCCCCTTTATTACTTCAAACACCAATAAAAAACATCTGGCCCCGAGGTTATAAAACTTGTTTCATGCTCATCTCAGCTGAGCATGAAAATTTCTCGGCTAATAAATTTGAAAATGCCAACAGTAGTTGGCATTTTCATATTTATTAGCAGAGAAATTTTCATGATCAGCTTTGTTTCATAAGAAAAGAATTGCAATAGTTAGTAATTTGAGAGTTATAAACAGGGCAAAGTTCATGCTCAGCTGAGGTGAGCATGAAAAATGTTTTATAACCTCGGGGCCAGTTCATCAAAAATCGAGCAGAGAGCAAATGACAGAAGAGAGAACGAACAAATAAAGAGGTATTGCAATAAAATTCAAGATCGAAATACCAAGTCGGACCTCAATAGCTAGAACATCGATGGCTCGTTTACCTTGGCTAATTCGAATTTGTTTTTGATTCGAACATCCACTGGGCGTAATACATCACTTTAACTTTGACCCGGTGCCTTAAGATGGTTATGTACCGTGATTGTGGCCTTTCCTGGCTATCTCTATATAATATTTTGCCTACTTTTGTTTGGTCTGTGTTCAGGTAAAAGGTTGGTATCCGAGGCACATGCAGAGATCGAAGTCCCGGACCGGTATGAAAATCCACATAACCAGTAGTTATGCTGACGTTTATTTGGAGCTAATCTTCTTTGTTTCCTTTCAAATTTGACTTGTGTCACTCTATGCATGTGTCCAGTCTGCTTTCTATTTTGTCGTTGTGTAGACTGTTTCCTGATATTGCATTAGCATTGTGGTAACATTCTTTAGCTGCTCACAGCTTTAACTTTTAATGTTTATGCTTGTCTGCATTAATGTTTGGAGCTCACTTGATTTGTTGATTGCCTCCAGTCTCCAATGACTAAATATTTTTCTCATAATCCTTTTTGATAATCCACTAAAATAAAACAACAAAAAAATCATGACTATAAAGGCTGGTCCCTATAGTGACCAGCCTTTATAGTCATGATATTATTTTGGTTTTATTTTAGTGGATTATGAAACAGACTATAAGAAAAAATATTAAGTCACTGGAGACTGGAGCCAGTCTAACTTGATTTGTTGAGGGGGAGTATTTGATGATTACCCTCTGGGATATTTTTTCTGCAATTCTACATAAAGAAAATATGTTGTGAGTACATGCACTCATTAGAAGCGGCTCTGTTCCTCGGGATTATTGCCATTCCTGGGTTCCTTCATCTGCATTTGTTATGTTCGGAAGCTCATTATGGCTGCGGTCATTGATTAGTACCTGTTTCATAGTATCTCTCATTCCACCTTTAGTATTATGGTGTCCATTTCGAGGTAAAAGTTTCTATTACTGTTCTGACAAACGAGCCAGGAATTATATGATCGTGCCTTGACAGTTGGAACGAAATGGCACAGTTAATGGACGCTCTATCTAAATTAAAGCTCCTTTGCAAAGACGAATAGCCCAGAATAACCATACAAAAAAAACGCGACATCAAAATTACACATTTTAATTAAGGAATATAAAGCAATATCAGCCGATGAAAGAACATCAGTCTCATCGTCGCACCCTGATCATAGCCTTTGCTATTAGCATGGCGAAACTGTACAGACTGCCTATCTGAGGAATACCCAGCGCCAGAATGCACGCCCTTTTGTTATACGAAAAGTGTATGCCATAATAGATCAGCCATCTGTTGGCAAGCATTTAACCAATTTATGCCTAGCGTTCTGTAAAAAGTACATTGGCAAACAGAACAGACCCAGATCAGACGCCGCAGAATGCGGCGTCTGATCAGGGTCTAACTGTTTGCATTAAATACATGGATGGATTTCTATAAAACATAGTTATAATTAAAAGTAACCAGACATCTCTTCTACTGGAAATGCACCTGTCTGAAGAGTTGAGGTAAATGGGTTACACCGTCTGAAAATTGTGAAGCGAACAGCAAAATTACTGTAAAGCATGAATTAATACGCATTCAATCCGGGTTATGTACTTGGCCAGGGATCAGCTTCAGCAGCGTTACATCTATTGTAGACAACACATGTACGGCATAAGGTCACGAAGCCATAACAGACAGTTGAAAACAATAGCGAAGAGAATTAATTACATGTGAAAGTAACAACTGCGGCCCTATTAACCATAATAAGCTTATTAGTCTGATGGAACATATCGCTTTAGGAGATGTCGGGAGGGCGATCGATAATGTCATAAAACCTAGACGTCTCAGTATTTCACGACCTTGATATATCTCTAGAACGTTTCTAAACCATATTGAATTGGCTCCTCCGCAGAACTGGCTGACAAACATGAAAGCGATTTCACCTCTAAACTATAACGGTAAAGATTAGCAAATATTTTATAATGAGTTTACCTGGATAATGTAAATGTATTTTGTGATGTTAGGCTAAAGCAAATCCGTATGGACGTAGTTACGTTCTGCGGTGGACTAATTTGCAGGGTTAAGCACACAAAAACCATTACGGGAGCATACATAGTCAATTAAACTGGTGTCATCCATAAACGTATGGTGAATTGAAACATACTCAGCGGAGACAACTCTGTCAAAAACTGTTTGCCTGCCTTCTGAAAAGGGTTTTCTTTTAAAGTAGACCATCACGAAAACACGCCTATATAG
This sequence comes from Anodontia alba, assembly GCA_964016985.1. Lineage (NCBI taxonomy): Eukaryota > Metazoa > Mollusca > Bivalvia > Lucinida > Lucinidae > Anodontia > Anodontia alba. The sequence continues at coordinate 76,894,345 of OZ024833.1, read as the reverse complement.
ATTTGACCCCCTTAAACCCCACTTTTATATAGTAAAAGTGGGGTTTACAGGGATATACATTATTTTTTTATTTCTGCTCAAAACATAGATTGTGGTACTCGTCAGAACCGCCTCGCTGAGGCGGTTCTAACGAGTACCACAATCTATGTTTTGAGCAGAAACATGAAAAATGTGAGAGTTTTTTTTTAACTAAAAATGTTCAGTTTTTGGAGGTAAAATTTTCTATATATTTGAATAGGCGTGTTTTCGTAATGCAGTAGGAGAGCGTTAAGAAGCCGTCTGACAGATCGTGTTTATTAAAGAGATGTGATAGCCTGGCAGGTTTCTTGCCATTTTAAGAAGGGAAATAGCTGTTTGACTTCCTGCTTGGTTTCCAACAAACCGGACCCTTTTGTGAAATGAGCTCTTCTCTAAAACAGGAGCAAATTATTTCCTGTTAGAATGGACGGGTTTTTAGAAGTTAGGCAGACGATTCAGACAGAGTTGTCGCTCTTGAAAGTGTTTGCATTGCCTTTTAACAGTCTTCTATGAATAATACACAAATATACTTATTTAACAGATACCCTTTATACTGGCAGTCTCTCTATTGCGCTTTTTTGTGACACTGACTTGGTTCTTGATGTTCTAAAAATGACATTGTAATACCTCCAATATACTGCCCAAATTGCAATACGAAAACACGCCTATTCAAATATACTGAAAATTTTACCACCAAAAAATGAATTTTTTCCGATAAAAAAATTTGATAGTCTTCATATTTCTGCTCAAAACATAGATTGCGGAGACGCGTTAGAACCGCCTCAAAGAGGCGGTTCTAACGCGTACCCACTATCTATTTTTTGAGCAGAAATAAGACAAAATAATGTATACACTATAAATTCCAGTTTTACTGTATAAAAGTGGGGTTTAAGGGTATCACAATTATATTGGCATGTTTTTGTGATGATAAATCTGAACGCGTGTAGATACTATCCGAATCCTCGGGAAAAGTTATATACCGAAACAGTCATCATTTGAGTTGGTATTATGTTGCAGAATTTTATGTATTTAATGCCTTATTATTAAAAAGTAGCCTACTGTTACAAAGCAATCAATTAAATAAATTGAATTTGAAATTGTAAGTATATTTATGTAAATTTTGATACTTACATTTTACCACTCTAAGAGTAAATTTAGCAGACGAAAACTGGTGATATGTTGTTTCTTTTTTGTGTTATACCTAGAAATTAGGTTAAGGAATTTCATGCAACTTGTCTCTCGAGGAGGCAATTTGCATGTAATGTTAAAACCTATTTTCTGTAACTTATATCAAATTGTCGTCTGCTGATTTTTTATTTCAGCATGCTAAGCGTTAAACTGGTCCAAGAATCAAATATCTTTTCATTTCATTTTGTGACATAATCCATTTGAATCAGTCACCAAGTGCATATAGCCTCAAACATTTAGGATGAAAATGATTTTTTCCCTTATGCGCAAGATATGAATTAATCTTACCCGGATTCGGGCAAACAGGCTGGAGCAAAAAGTATAGATCCAGATCAAACCAGCTCTTAAGTTTGTTCAGTGTCTACAGTCAAACCTCAATGGCTCGAACATCTTTGGGACCATGGAAATGTGTTCGAGGCATGGGTAGTTCGAGCCACTGAGGGTTAATCATGGCACCAGCTCAGGAAGCAAATAGCGATAATTTTGGAAAACCTTTTCGATTTTCTACACAACGATTGTATGTTGAGTGTACTCATTAGAATCGCCTCGATGAGGCGATTCTAATGAGTACACACAACATACAATTCCATGATAAAAATAAAAAAAAAATCCCTAAATATTTGTTTTCTTGGGCTATTGGAAGAATTTTGTACGGACTGAAAAAAGAGTTCGAATCATCCACGGTAAACGAGACATCCGTGTTCCAGCCATTGAGGTTATACTGTACCTTGTTTTCCATCTCTCAGTATATTTTAGACATATTATCAGGTTGTAAACTAGACTATTCTTTTAAGAAATATTGGCAAGTACAGCCAACTCTCATACTCTCAAACTCCAAAAGACTAGACGTGTTGGTTTGAGATATCAGTAGTTTGAGATAACAGGAGTTAGCATATGTAAGACAAATATTGCAAACTAACCAGTATTGCCATTTACTTAGTTTGAATTAAGCAGATATTTATGTTAGCAGTGTTTAAGATAACGAGAGTGAACTGTACGTTTATGGTATCCGAATAGTTACGGTTATTCAGGTAATACTGAAGTTTCTTTATCTCGCGCAAGCATGTGTACATGTATGAATATTCATTTAATGGTATAAACACACTTGGTACATTTTACGCCATTGTCTACAAGGGAGGCAACGCAGACCAACAATTCTTCTGCATACATTTCAAGAATATTATCATTTATGTCTTTCCATTTGCTTTCCTACACACTAAGTACCTTCTGGAACAAAGGGTCTACCCAAGGGGAGCAAATTCTTTTCTTTCATAGAAGCTCCCTTTTAAGAAAGGAGGCAAAAGAATTTGACAGTGTTGCCTCCGTTGAGAGTGTACCGATTTCCCTTAAATCCTCCACCAGGCTAGGAGGTTATAAAACTGTTTTTCATGCTTAATTCAGCTGAGCGTGAATATTGTCCTGCTAATAAATCTCAAAGTACTAATACTTGCTAACTTTTTCTTGCTAAACATAGCAACGCATGGCAATTTCTCTGCTGATAAATATGAAAATGCTAACTATTGTTGGCATTTTCATATTTATTTGCAGAGAAAATTTCATGAGCTGAGCATGAAAAAAAAAAAAAAATAAATTACCTCGGGGTATCGTCTTGTCATGCGAGGACCACATATGACCAAATGTAGGTTTTCTTGTGGCATATTGGTTTTCCTTTTCCAGATTTGCCTTAACAATTACTCAGTTAATGGAGCAACATCTTGGAGAGAGATTTGACGACTACACAAACGATATTAGTCTGCGCCTGATCAAATTGTGTTTTCCTTACAAAATCAGACAGGGCACTGGCCAAGAATGGAAGAAAAATTAGGCCACTGGCGAAACTAAAGTATCTAAGAGATATGCGGACATGTAGACTAATATGTCGTTAGATCTGAACTGTATAATACCAAATTTCTATTAGCATTTACATTACGAAAACATGCCTATTCAAATAAATAGGAAATTTCACCTCCAAAAACTGAAATTTTTTAGGTAAGAAACGCTGATATTTTTCATATCCTCTGCTCAAAACATAGATTGTGGGTACTCGTTAGAACCGCCTTGTTGAGGCGGTTCTAACGAGTACCACAATCTATGTTTTTGAGCAGAAATAATAACAAGAGCTGTCGTAGGACAGCGTAGCTCGCCTGCTGGGTACATTTTATATTGTAACATTTTTATCATTAAGAAAATCAAAATGAAATAATCTATGAAATAATTTTCAAGTTATATGGCGAAATCATTCAACCATATAATATAGGTCACACTGACCTAGATGTATTTGTATGTAAATCATTTTGTCACATAGATATAATAATCCAGGTATGACAATTCTCCATGAAATAGTAATAAAAATAAAAGGCAAAATCACTGAAGCATGAAATATAGGTCATAATGACCTAGATATAGTAAGTGGTCATTCATTGGGTCACATGGAACTAATATCCCAGGTGTGACATTTATCCAACAAATAGTATTCAAGATATAAGGCAAAATCACTGAACCATGAAATATAGGTCACACCAACAGAGATATATTTTGACGTCAATAATCGGGTCACATGGAACTAATATCCCAGGTGTGACATTTATCCAACAAATAGTATTCAAGATATAAGGCAAAATCACTGAACCATGAAATATAGGTCACAATGACCTAGATATAGTAAGTGGTCATTCATTGGGTCACATGGAAGTAATATCCCAGGTGTGACATTTATCCAACAAATAGTATTCAAGATATAAGGCAAAATCACTGAACCATGAAATATAGGTCACAATGACCTAGATATAGTAAGTGGTCATTCATTGGGTCACATGGAAGTAATATCCCAGGTGTGACATTTAACCAACAAATAGTATTCAAGATATAAAGCAAAATCACTGAACCATGAAATATAGGTCACAATGACCTAGATATAGTAAGTAGTCATTCATTGGGTCACATGGAAGTAATATCCCAGGTGCGACATTTATCCAACATATAGTATTCAAGATATAAGGCAAAATCACTGGACCGTGAAATCTAGGTGACCTGGACCGTAAAATGTAGGTCACCATGACCTTCACTCTCTTACACTTAAACCGATGTCACATAGTTAGCTGATGTATAACCAGCTGTGTCTATAACCTGTAGGCATATAAGATTTTACAAATGTGTCCTAGATTTTGACCCCTAGCCCCACCCCAAGGCCCACCCTGAGGTATGAACCCAGGGGTATGTTCTTTTGGAATCTCAGAAGACTCGTCCAGGTACCCAAATTCTAAATATGAATGCTCTATGAGGAGTGAAAGTCAAGATATAAGAATTTGAAAAACTTTAACACAGTATTACAAAGGTGTCCTAGATTCTGACCCCTAGCCCCACCCAGGGGCATGAACCCAGGGGTTTATTCTCTTGGAATCTCAGAAGACCCTCCAAGGTACCTAAGTTCCAAATTTGATGCCTCTGTGAGGAGTGACTGTTGAGATATAAGCATTTGAAAAACTTTAACGCAGTGTGACGGGAACGGGAACGGGAACGCAAACGCAAACGCGAACGCAAACGTGGACGACCGGGGTGACTACAATAGCTCTCCTTGTACTTCGTACAGGCGAGCTAAAAATAATGTATACCCTGTAAACCCCAGTTTTACTATATAAAAGTGGGGTTTAAGGGGTTCAAAATTATATAGGTATGTTTTCGTGATGGCTTGTTTAGGCGACCAAGAAGGACCCTGATCAGACTGAGCTGATCTGTCACTGCTAGACAAACATTGTATAAAGAAGAAAAAATGTGCATTCTCAAATATTGTAAACTCCAGAGATGTGTTCGATTATCAGATGGATTGTATGCACATAAAGGTTTAACAGTTGAACAAAAAAAAAAAAAAAAAAAAAAAAAAAACACTGCTTATTATTTACTATGATCAGATCAGAGATTTCCTTCGCAATGCTCGAATCAATTTCTCTTTTCGATTAAAAAGATTAATCTTGAAAGTTTTGAAATAACTGTCACATATTTAGATAAGCAGTCAAAAGCGTTTGGCATGTTACTTACATTTAATACTGTTTAAAACTTGCAATCAGTTTAAATATAATGTTTCTGATGAAGAATGTCGATTTCAAAAATCAAAGTTTAGCTGAAAACATGAGTCTAAACATAACATGACAAGAAGGCAGTCTGAAGGACAGCTATATCTCCGCCGCTTTAAACTGTGATCTTGAACTTGAGTCGGCATGGTTGAAACATAAGTTTTGCATACAGTCTCACTGAGGTGAACATTTGACTAAAGTAAAATAAAACTCCTTCCAGGGGTAAAAGGGATATGGAGCGGACAGGAAATCAAAGGTTCAAACTTATGACTTTCGATTGTGACCTTGACCTGGAGCCAGCATGTTGAGTTCATGGATTCTGCACATTGCCTTATTGAGCCGAACATTTGACCAAGATTTTATCAAACTCCTTCCAGGCGTGAAGGAGATGTGGAGCGGACACACAATTACAGGCTGAAACACGTGTTTTTCAACTGTGACCTTGACCTTGTGTCGGCATGGTTGAGTTATGGGTCCTGCACATTATTTCACAGAGGCAAACATTTGACCAAAGTTTAAAGAACATCCTTCCAGGGGTAAAGTAGATATGATGTGGACACGAAATTTGACCAAAGTTTAATGAAAATCCCTCCATATGTAAAGTAGATGTGGAGTGGAAACGAAATTAAAAACTCAAACTTCAATTGTGACCTTAACCTTGAGTTAACATGGTTGAGTTACAGGTTTTGCACACTGCCTTTATGAGGCAAACATTTGACCAAAGTTTAATAAAACTCTTTTAAGGGTTTAAGGAGATATAAAGCGGACACGAAATTAAAGGCTCAAACTCGTGACCATCAATTGTGACCTTGACCTTGAGTCGGTATGGTTGAGTTATGAACTCTGCAAATTGCTTAACTGAGGCAAACATCTGACTCAATTTTAATAAAAATCTTTCAAATGGTTGGGGTGATATGGAGAAAAAAAAAACGAAATTAAAGGCTCATACTCGTGACCTTCAATTGTAACCTCGACCTTGAGTCGGCATGGTTGAGCTATGGGGTTTGCACATTATCTCATTGAGGCGAACATTTGACCAAAGTTTAATGAAAATCTTTCAAAGGGTTCGGGAAATATGGAGAGGACACGAACGTGTAACGGACACACAGATGGGCATACGGATAGACAGACAGACGGACAGCCGAAGGCCAATCTTATAATTCCATCTCCGCTTCGCGGCGGGGGATTAATAATTTAACACACTAAGCACGAATTAAGAAAGACGGCACTTCCAAAAATAGAGTAAATATTAAGATTGAAAGGTCAAAGTGATATGCCAGTTTAGCCTGTCTAGACGGCGCTTTTGTCAAAATGTAAATGATCTAGAGAGATATTTTGTTATGTAAATGAAAATTTGTCTACGAAATATCTTTTAGCAAGCAGTCAACGTCATTGCAATTGTTCACCATTTAATTCCTTAGACATGCTATTACGCAATTACTCTTAATTGCTTTTTGAAATTTGCATCAATTATGAAAGGCGTGGAACTTTTATGATAGCTATTTCAGACCTTTGAATACCTTTTACAATATTCAATATTAATCGTGTTTAAATGAATGCGCACTCAAAGCTTATTTTGCGTGTTTCTTCCAGTTCAGTTCTTTTTTGTTCATACATTTGCTGCATTGTGACAATGAGATTCTTAGCTGAACGACACATCGTCACATTAGCTCAAACAGTCAATAACACCATTAAAACAGTCAAACCTCAATAACTCGAATACCGAAATTTGGCTGTAATAGCCATTTTAACGGTTTTGATTGGCTATTGACAGTTGATTGTAAGTAGCTAATTTAACGCTTTTGCTTTCTAATGTTCACTGTAAATAGCCACTCCGTTATTAAATAGTTACTCAGTCAAAGGATACATACTCGTACATAAGTTTTACAAATGTAATAGAAGATACTGTTGAAAATGTCGATCTTATATGTCTTTATCGACATCATGTTTCAAGCGGGCTTGACGAAACGCTTATTTCATTGGAAGATCTGACTATAACGATGAGCACAAACTAAACTCCATCTATTTCTCTTAACTAAAGCTAGTGTTAGTACCATGTGACGGCCGTAAAACGTCGCCCTGTACTTCACTACGGTTAAGTTTAAATTTTCTGGTCCTTTGTAATCTTTGAGCCCTTTCCGGGAGTTTGGAAAAGATATACGAGTGTGACTGGCAATTCTAATTTGCAGATACTAGCTAGTCTGACCCATAAAATGTCGACTGTCATTACGAAAACACGCCTATCCAAATATATAGAAAGTTTCACCTCCAAAAACTGAAAATTTTCAGATAAAAATTATGATATTTTTCATATGTCTGCTCAAAACATAGACTTTGAGTATCTGTTAGAACCGCTTCGGCGAGGCGGTTCTAACAAGTACCCACAATCTATGTTTTTGAGCAAAAATACGAAAAATAATGTATACCCCTGTAAACCCCAGTTTTACTATATAAAAGTGGGGTTTAATGGGGTCAAAATTATATAGGCATGTTTTCATAATGCCAGCTCTTCTGGCGAACTATTCTAAAAGGAACAAAATTGCTTTCAGTTGTTTTCCTTTTTGAATGAAATATTAATATTAGATTTAGATTTAGTTAGTTCCTTGTGAGTCTGTCACGAACGTTTACATACCTAGTCCTCTTATCTGATGTAAGTGTTACACATGTAAATAAGAACATAAGAATTCAAACTAAATACAAGCACCGATGGAAAAATCAGGCGATGGTATGAAAATATTGTTCCGTTTCATCTCCATATTCTGGAGAAACCGAAACGGTACACTAGAAAGAGTAAACAATCTTTGACAGCGTTGTCCCCCTCCCCCTGAGAGCGTATCAATTCTATTATGTTTTTAAACATATCTTTAGTTGCCTTGGGAGAGCTGGTTTCGGCCGCGTTTGGCATTTGCTGAGTGTTTCCATATCTCTGTTACATAAATATTTGATTTGAACAGACGGGACTCATACTTCTACGCTTCTAATTTGGAACAATAGATTACGATCTTGTCATAAAGTGTATGTTGTAACGGCATCACATATAGTTCAATTCACGTGTAAGCCGCAACGTGGGAAAAAATACCTTCTGAAATGTGCGCCCAACGAGGACTCAAATCACCTGCGCATCCGTACACTCTGATCAGAGTCTTCGTTGTCCACATGAAAAAAGCTTTCTATCCTTGGCTATCCAAAATGCGCTCAGTGATGATTCTGATCAGTCTATGCGAATGTGCAGGCTGATCTGAATCTTCTCTGGGTGCGCATGTTCGACGCTACGTTTTCTGAAGTTGTAGCTCATGTGCTTCGCTAATTCAGCAGACGACAAATTGGTGATATTTTTCTTATTTTTCCCAGAAAAAAGTTTTTGACATTTTATGCAAATTATCTCAATTGGAGACTATTTGCATGAAATGTCAAATCCTGATTTCTAGGAATATAAGAAAAATATTTTGATATGTCGTCTGCTGAAAAATCTACTCAGAGTGCTTAGCGTTAAAAGCAAAGACAACACTTACATGTAAGACTGTGAAAATAGTAGCCTCGGATTCTTAGTCCGTACATGAACTGTTATGTAATTTTCAACAATGCCGTCACAGTCTGTGTTTATATTCATTTTCTTTGTCTTTGACCGAAATAATTAGATTGTGTAATATATTGCACTACGGAAACTTCTTAGAAAGAATTATTTCCAAAATTAACCCACTAAATTAGTACAAAATGGTTTAGAAGGTGCCAAGGAAGAGCCACAATCACAGAACATAGCCTACCAATGAATTACGAAAACATGCCTATATAATTTTGATCCTCTTAAACCCCCTTTTATACAGTAAAACTGGGGTTTACAGGGGTATACATTATTTTTTCTTATTTCTGCTCCAAAACATAGATTGTGGATACTCGTTAGAACCACCTCGTCGAGGCGGTTCTAACGAATACCCACAATATATGTTTTGAGCAAAAAAAAAAGAAAAATATCAGAATTATTCATTTGATAGTTTTCATTTTTTGGTGGTAAAATTCTCAATATATTTGAATAGACGTGTTTTTTGTAATGGATTGGCTTTGACGACAAGACATGGGGTGGTTGGGTGGTGCGAAGGTGCTGTGTATCTTACATCACCGGGGCGTCCAACTGATATTGGCTTACAGTTGGGCAAGGCCTGCTATCCTTGTAGTGGGTAAGGGTAGAGGGGGAATGTTTTTATTTCTTCTGTTTCTTCACTTTCATTCCTGTTCCTCTTTCTTCCCTGTCCCTCTCTTTCATCTCCTCTACTCTCTCTTCTATCTCTTTTCTCCCTTTCTCTGGGAGACGACACAAAATGACCCTAAAGGGTTGACGTGTCGTTAAACCCCAACACAATCAATCAATTGACGACAAGACAGATGATGATGTCTCTAAAATAGGCCAACGGTGTAGACCCTAATAAGTGTCTACATTGTTTACTAATGCAAGTATGTATGAACTCTTGAGGCCCAAAAAAGTTTCTGCAGAATATACATACTCACAATGAGCCGAACACGTATATTCATCTTACTTTTTGCTGCGCGCATATGACACGCTAAAAGTACATGTGACACGCTAAAAGTACATATGACATACTTAAAGTACAGGTCCGCTCACAAAATAATGAGGCGCAAATCGGTCCCTATGTCATTAACAGGCAATAAAACAGACCAGCCAGCGAAATCGCGCAGGCTGATCAAGCATTCATTGTCTGCTTACATAATTAATGGCTAACATCGATTGTATCGTCGCGCAAAGACATCCTTGATGGTATATATTGCTCGGGTTGCATTGGACCTTCGCTGTTTGTATACGGTCGAATGAGTTTTCCAGGTTGCAAATAGTTTTATTTTCGTCTAAATGTTGCATGTAGCAAGGCAAAGAAAACACTGCATTTGAACAACACTATGTGAAAAAGAGTCTTCGGGTATACGCAAGAAACAAAATTCCAGTTCGCCAGTGCATCTTCCCAGTCTAGCCAGGCACAATATTTATTTGTATCAATTGCTTCTATAAGTCGACAGCGAAGTCATTGATCAGCCTGCGCATATGCGCAGGCTGATCAGGGACTTCACTGTCAGTATATACCCAGAAACCTAACCTCAACTCAGCACGGCTCTTTCTTTTTATTACTATGCAGGAATAAATTGTTTCTTTGCAACATAACACTAACGGTGTTGTTTACTGCGCATTTTATAAACCAACCTGAAGATAAAGAAGTTTAAGGCTAATACCTAAAGGGTATAATATATTTGGTTCATAGCACAGCATAGATCATAAATGACGCACAGTGCTAAGATGATTTCAGCTATCGTTCGGTGCAAAGGCTTAGCTTTAACTTGATTTAATGTAAAAAGGGCACATAGAGAACAATGAGAGTTCCGCAGGAGGCGGTGTGGCATCTGCTAGCGCCTGTCAGCGTTACAAACGAGTCGAAAAAGTCATGTAAATATGATACACTCGCTCGACCGTGATACATGTAAGTCCAGTATTGTTACAAACTGACAACACAATGTTTGGGTCCGTGTCAGAGAGAAAGTGTGTGCCTACTTTGATGAGTGCAGTACATGTGTTGGTTAACCCATTTAAGCCTAGCGTCCCATAAAAGAGATATTGGTAAACAGTGTAGCATCTAGTCCCTGTTATGGAGGAAGTAAATGCCAGGTTAGATGATTGTAGGTCCTACATGTACAATTAATCAGAAATGGAGCTAAACAGTAGGGTGGACGTTAAAACTGACGAAGTCATGAGAGCCTAAAACCTAAAATATAGATCAAAACCATTAAAGGACACTACGTCTTTTGGGACCATGAGGGTAAAAAACATGTGTCATTTCAAATGATTGTCGGTGTTTCAGTTAATCAGAAATAGGGACAACCTAGAGTTGAAGTAAAAAGTAGTAAAATCGTTAGACCGTGAAAAATTGGCCACAGTCATTAACTGAATCCAAATCCTTGTTAGGGAGAAAGTGTTTGCCAAGTAAGATGACTGTATATGTTAAAGTTGTTGAGGCATAGACTTGAACTCTAGAATTGTCGCAAATGCTGACATCCGGATGAACGTGTTGAAAAACGGACGGAAAACCGAACGCCTATAGAACACAAAATAAGCAGTGTCATTACAAATTATCTTAAAGCTTATGTAAACTATGTCTGTCCTGACTTCAATACGCCTGCATGCAGTATAATTGCCCTCCTAATGGGAAGTAATAATTCAATTATTTAACCCATTTATGCTAAGCGTTCTCATAAAAGGGACACTGACAAACAGTGTAGAATGAGATCGCACCTGACAAAGTACAGAGATGGAAGAGTCCATTAATGGGTTAATTTCATTACGAAAGCACGCCTATTTAAATATATTGAAAATTTTACCACCAAAAACTGAAAGTTTTCAGATAACAATTTTGATATATATATATATATATATATATATATATATATATATATATATATATATATATATATATATATATATATATATATTTCATATTTCTGCTCAAAATATAAATTGTGGGTACTTGTTAGAACCGCCTCGCCGAGGCGGTTCTAACGAGTTCCCACAATCTATGTTTTTGAGCAAAAATAAGAACAATAATATATACCTCTGTTAACCCCAGGTTTTACTATATAAAAGTGGTGCTTAAGGGGGTAAAAATTATATAGGTATGTTTTCGTGATGTTGTGCATATAATAAATTATAATTACACATGTATGTATCTTTTGACTTTAATTTGCGTCCACGTTATTTTTTGCAAACTCTGAGTACATACTTTTGTCAGCATAGTTCTGTCAGTATTGGTTCAGTTTAAAGTTTTAGCTGATTAAAGCACGCACCCTCCCCCACCCCACCCCCGCCAAACACCCCCACCTCTCCCCTACACACACACAAAAGTACTAACCATTCCTAGGCGTTTCTTCTGTTGTAGCTCTTCTTTGTTGGCATCTGTGGTTTAAAATATGACGTTTGTTTTGTCCTTATTTGTTCTTCCCCTTTCCTTGTGAGGAATGTGCTCCGTGATGGTAGCATTTCATATTTCCTGGGTATCTTCACTTATATTTTAAAATAACAAATCGGGTACGCATTGCAAATAGTGTTGACTCTCATATTCCCCAGACACTGATACCTGAAACTACTGCTTTAGTCAAACTACATAAAGAAGACTATTCCCAGACACACAACGTTTATGCAACGTCGGCTCAACGTCGATGCAACGTCATGACGTTGCATCGACGTTGAGGCGACGTTGTATTAACGTCATGTGCCTGCTGGGTTGGTTCGATTATACTTTTTTTCAACTCCTTTTATCTCAAACCGGAAACTTTGGCCCCTTTGAGTTTGAGATCACGAGAGTCGAATGTATGTGAATATGTGACGTACATATACTAGCTAGTCTAGCCTAGAGACCTTGACACTTCAGCTGTTTTCAGTATTCCGTAATCATTGCTCTCAAGAGGTATTCCTTTAAGAATCTTTTTATATACCCAATAAAATCCTCTCATTTGTAATTGCTGTCTGTGAGTTTTCGTATAATACATAGTTTCATTACAATCATATCAGTGAGGACGTGGCTTGGGACATTATAAAAAAATAAGAAAAAGAAAAAAGAAAACTTCTGTAACTGACGCTTTAATTTGACCCCCAAGTAGAATTCCACAACTGAGAATATTAAATAAACATTAGAAAGAAACACAAATAAGAAATAGAGTCATTGTCCCGTCTAGCAACGAAATTAGGGGCGATGTGCCATTGACCGTTTAAAAACAATTATCGTTATTCAGAATGTCTCGCCATCAGACAAGCAAACAAGAAATGTCTTTAAATAAGAATCTTTAAAAAGATTTTTGTTGAAGGTAAAAAATTCTTAGCTTTACGTTTTGGTTTTTTATTTAGTTGCGCGTCAGAGTAAATAAAATGTTGCAGCATCTGTATAGATGTTACTTTAGAAAATGTGTTGTTGAACACAAAGTGTAGTAGCAAACGAAGAAATTAAATTTGAAAACTAAGAAAATTTGAAACGTATGCAGTGCACAGTTTTGTCAATGCGTTCAAGGTTTATTCATCACGAAAACACGCCTATATAATTTTGACCCACTTAAACCCCACTTTTATATAGTAAAACTGGGGTTTACAGGGGTATACATTATTTTCCTTACTTTTGCTCGAAAACATAGATTGTGGGTACTCGTTAGAACCGCCTCGCCGAGGCGGTTCTAACGAGTACCCACAATCTATGTTTAGGCGGTTCTAACGAGTACCCACAATCTATGTTTTGAGCAGAAATAGGAAAAATATCAGAATTTTTTATCTGAAAATTTTCATTTGTTGGTGGTAAAATTTTCAGTATATTTGAATAGGCATGTTTTCGTAATGTTCTCTTAGAATCCATGTTTCTTTTGGAATCTATTTATGTGACCTTGAGAGGATATATACGTATGATTGTAAATGTTAACACCGCGTCTGTAGCATAGCTAAAGCTGATCAAAGAACATTACGAATCATTATTCAAGAAAACAAGTAGTAAATTATTGAAATGGACAATTATTACTGACAACGGATTCGTTGGATTTGCAAATAGACTATTATTTGAAAATGTCAGACTAATTATACTGTCTAATCGGTATTTTTATTACAGTAAATCTTCTGTTACAAAACTATGAATAGATCAAGTGAATTTGACCAGATTTCTGCAGTTACATAATAACGCTACTCATTGTTTTAAATATTCCGTATATGAAACAACAAATAAATTTAGGCTAGACGTTGACATTCCCCAAATGTAGTCTTCATAGAAGATCGTCGCCAAAATTCACCATTTAACACTTGCACCCCTGAGTTTCTAAAATGGAATTTTCCGTTTATGAATGAAATGTGCCCATCATCGCACTAAGGGTTGTAGCGTTGACAAAAATAGAAAACAAAATGGCAAACAAAATGGCAAACAAAGTAGCGACAAAATACAAAAAAAAAAAAAAAAAAATGCAAACAATGTAGATCTTGGTGAGATGACTAGTACGAGCCGTCTCATTAGGGTCTGCAGTGTTTGCATTTTTTTTTCTGGTCAGTGAAATTAAATCTGTGCTTCGTTTGCCTTTCCTGGACAACTGCTTCCCTAATCATTATTCATTGAAGAAGTTATTTTAACTAACTGTAGTTGCTTTTGCTATGAATCTGTAATCAAAGCTATAAACGAATAAACAAATAAAACACAAACAAAACTAAAACAAACAATCCAAAGTGATCTTGATACGAAATCGAAGATTCGTAGCACTTTGTCTAACCCACTGTGACGATCTACCGCTTACGCGATCGATTAGTATAGGTTCTGGCGAGACCGCTTGAAAGTGTTGGCTTGCCTGAACTTTGCTGTTCATGTATGCTATAACGGCTATTTTCTCAAGACGTGGCTCAAATCTGTTCTGGTATCTTGCAGGTGACACGGTAAAGGGTCCTACTTAAACAAAGTGCTGCAGATGTTGATGACTTGATGTTTTACGCGCCTTTCAACATTATTTAAATCATATTGAGACGATGGAAGGGTAACAATAAAAGGCTCTCTGCAATGAAGCGCCATAAAGTCATGAGCTGAATTCCACCCCTGGCGGAATTCGAGACCGGGACGTCGAGATCTGATGTCGAAAGCGCTAAGCACTGGGGATCTACCGGAAAATAAAACAAGACGCATTGCGATAAGCTAAAAAGTGTTTTCTTTAGTCATATGCAGACTGCGAAGAACCCGATCACCATACGCAAGCATGTATTCGGACCAGGGCCTTTATTGTTCGCTTAATTACGAAAATACGCCTATTTAAATATATAGAAAATTTCACCTCCAAAAACTGAAAATTTTCAGATAAAAAACTCTGATATTTTTTCATATTTCTGCTCAAAACATAGATTGTGGGTACTCGTTAGAACCGCCTCGGCGAGGCGGTTCTAACGAGTACCAACAATGTATGTTTTGAGCAAAAATAAGAAAAAATAATGTTACCCCTGTAAACCCGAGTTTTACTTTATAAAAGTGGGGTTTAAGTCGGCTCAAAATTATATAGGCATGTTTTCGTGATGTGTGGAATCATGGAATATTGTATAATGTACGAGTATCTACAGAACATAAACGCCCCGCTGAGAAAGTCTGGGTCCGCAGGATGAGCGGAATCTTCACATTTTGTATGCATTCAAAGGCACATTTTCTCTTAATGCGGCTCAATAGCCAATTGTCCAGCATTAACGACGCCATCAGGCTAATTGAATGAGAAAAACGGATAGCTTAGTCACGTCTAATGTTTTGTCTGATAAATTCGTTTGCTTTTTGACCATAACCACTCTCTGGGCCAATTTAGCAGAAGACAAATTGATATTATTTTTCTTATTCAAAACAGGACTTGACATGTCATGCAAATTAATTCCATTGGAGACAATTTGCATGAAATGTCAAATCGTGTTTTCAAGGGAAAAATGAGAAAAAAAAACTAGTTCAATATGTCGGCTGCAGAAAATTTTACCCAGAGTGCTTAGCGTTGGAATAGACATGGTTTCTCTATCAGAATCATAGTCCAATAGTTTGAGAAGCGGACGGCACCTGAGGGATTTGGTACAGACTATATTCTGTTACCTAACTGTTAAATAATTCAGAAATCTATCGCTTTATCCTGAGGTATTTGGTTATTCAAAACATTTTATAAACATCTAGCAGAATGTGCCTTAAAGGCATTGCATGAAATTCTCTATGGCGCGGCAGACATTTTCCGTTCTCTGTATGATAAGAGATAACAGAAGTTCAGAAGACAATGTTGCATAGATTATCTGAATATTTAACCAAACCGTTTTTGTAGGTACGTTTGGAGACCAGGAACCTAATCAATTTTAAAGCATTCGGCTCAGTTCTGTGCTTAACAATACTCTTTGACTTCCATTCGATCAAATTTAAAGCTAGCCTAAGACTGATAAAATAAATGACAAGAAAATCGGGGGCTTTCTGTAATGTGTTTTTTTGTTTCCAAAGGCATCTTTTTGACGTTTATTTTCCATTTTACACAGTCTCATCTATTACTGACCAATCACAGTCGATTTTTATTATATGTAGCCCTTATTTTCCGTACACTTTTTGCTGATTCTTGTCCTCACGACTTAATTGATACCATCACGAAAACATGCCTATATAATTTTGACCCCCATAAACCTCACTTTTATATAGTAAAACTGGAGTTTACAGGGGTATACATTATTTTTCTTATTTCTGCACAAAAACATAGATTGTAGGTACTCGTTTGAACCGCCTCGTCGAGGCGGTTCTAACGAGTACCCACAATCTATGTTTTGAGCAGAAATATGAAAAATATCACAATTGTTTTATCTGAATTTTTTTTTACTTTTTGGTGGTAAAATTTTCAGTATATTTGAGTAGGCATTTTTTCGTAATGTCTGTTCTCTGTAGGATTGACTGAGCATGTTTGGTGAAGAAATAAAATACCCACCCTTAGTTCCATTATAATACTTATTACTGTTAAATGAGTATAAGGTGTCTTATGTCAGGACGTAAGAAAGGAGTTTTTGCTGCATTCAAACAGTCTGGTCAGGGACTACTTGGTCCAAGTACAAATTCACTTGATACTGTACAGCATATTGTTAAACAGAGAAAAGATCTTGATCATTTATAGTGGGGAATTATATCGTGCAGTACATTTTCTCATGTTACGTAAGTCTCTGATTTTTGTTGCTGTTCTGACATGAATTCATCACGAAAACATGTCTATATAATTTTGAACCCCTTGAACCTCACTTGTATATAGTAAAACTGGGGTTTACAGGGGTAAACATTATTTTTCTTATTTTGCTAAAAACATAGATTGTGGTATGCGTTAGAACCGCCTCGCCGAGGATTTTCTAATGAGTACCCACAATCTATGTTTTGAACAGAGGTATGAAAAATATCAGGGTTTTTTATCTGTAAATTTTCCGTTTTTGTAAAAATTTCAATATATTTGAATAGGCGTTTTTCGTATTAATGTGTAGTGGAGTGGGTCACGATGCCAACGTATTTGACATATATGTACTAAGAGGACAAATCAGCCTAAGGATTTAACTGCGTTTCCGTATTTGGTGACCGTATTTAACCTAAATAAAGATTAATCGAGCAGCACGACTGTACCCAGAAAAAAATGTCAACATATGCCATTAGGTTCTATGATCTGGATCCATAGTATTTAAAGTCTGTCCAAGCAAACACACAATGTCATACTAACGTTGTTGCGTCGCAGCGACGTCGAAGCAACGTTAATTCGACGTTGTGTGTTTGCTAGGATATAGCAAAGACTTGTACCGTATTTACCCCAAGTATTCGAAAACCTTATCTCCTTGTCTTACTTGTCCTAAAATTTCTGCAAATCCTCTCAAGTGTCTTTTGATGTGCAAAACATTCTGCTGAATGAGATGCAAACAATGTAAACTCTAATTACACGTCGCGTTCTGTGGCGTCTGGTATGAGTCTTCACTATTTACTCAGGCCCGTCTCTCCAAATACTTTGGGTACATGCGTTTAATTTATAATCCATCATTAATATCAACGTCCAGAACGATCTAACATGTATGTTAACGTAGGCTGGAAAGTACGTCAGGACTCATGCTGGAAGGTCATATGTATTGCATACATCAACAATCGCTATCTCAAACTAAAAGGGATCAGACGATTTGGTTAGAGTTACCAGTAGTTTGATATAAAAGGAGCGGAAATGTAAGGAACATATAGCAAGCTAAACCAATATTGCCCTTCATTTATTTTTGACTTTTACAGTAGTTTGAGTTATCAGTGTTTGAGATAATGAGAGTCAATTGTACTTTTTATATGGACTTGGATGTATGTTTTATAGGTTTGGGCTCTGTACGCACGCGGAGCAATATCTTTTATTCTTTTATTCTTGGTAAAAGCTGCCACTATTATACCAAGTGTTTAGAATGTTGTCAACATAATTCGACTGTCATAAATTGCTAGTTTTTGGTGACCGATCATTGAATTTTCATCTAATGAGTTTATGTTTATCGTGTTTTTATTTCGAACTAAAGTTTAGTACTTTATGCTCTCTCTCTCTTGATGTGATGATAGATAATCAAACAGTTCACAACAGGGAAAGACTATAAACATGTGCACAGATGTCTTAAATAACTAATGTTTGGAGACCATTCATTCAGTTTTTATCTAATGAGTTTATGTTTAGTGTGTTTTTGTTCCAAACTAACGTATCGGTCTAGTACTAATGCTCTCTCTTGATGCGTAGATAGCTAATCAAATGGTTTCACAATGGGGAAAGACTATAAACATGTGCACAGATGTCAACGCCGCACAAAGCAGACACATTAAACATATGTTTTGTTTGGTCTGAATTCAGCTATACGAAATAGTATCCACACGTGTTTCCTCTTTTGTTTAAGCTGTATTGTGCAAATGTCAATCAAAGAGCTACAGAACAAAAAGGACTTATAAGCAACACATATAGTATTTTGATAAACAGCTGCTGTTTACTAGGTGTCGTGTTTGTTTCAATCCAGTTCGACCTGGATCGAATCAAAGGATAAAAGTACGAATCTACTACACATGTGTCTGTAACTGCAAGCCCGTCGTTGGTCGGTTGTAGGTTGGGTTACCGTTTAACGGCCTTTTCGGGTCTATTTTATGTCATGTCGAGGCGGTCAGTTTACCTATTTTCAATTTTCCTGGGCAGGTTTAGTCCTTCATGCGGTTAACCAGTACTTGCGCACATTCTTTCGCTAGAAACTGACAACTGCCCTTCTTGAATAAGCGGAAGGGAGCAAATGCCTATCATGATCAATCGCCACGAACAAATGCTTCCTGGTCCGGCGGGACGAATCCGTGACCTCCTGATCACCAGTCGGCTGAGCATCCGGCTGAGCTACATGTACCAAGGCCAGCAGTCGTGGGCTGGCCGACAGAATATTGGTTGGAGGAAGTCGGAAAAGTTTCCTCGTTGTACAAAATGGCAATTATCTACCAAAAGTAGTCAGTCCCCTTTAATGTAGATTAGAGTTTGGTGACTAGAGTCGTATTTAAAGGTCAAAAACGCCACCAAAAGTGTCAAACGTAAGCCTCATAAAGATTGTTCGATATATGTCAAATCCAATCCAGTCATTGGAAGAGGCTATAGATTTATTAGATTGCGGAGCGCTTAATTAACCATTGTCCTGCTGAACCCGGATATATCCTACCTTTACAAACAGGGTAGATCCAGAGCAGTTGGCTTCTGAACTGGATCTGCACTATTTGTAATTCAGTAAGTGAATATCAATCAACAACCTGGATCAAATAATCTGATTTGCTGACAATTTGAAATGGGCGTGGCATCTTAATTTATTCTGCAGGACAAGGGTTAACATTTCAAAGGTTATTCAACTTAAGAGGATAGACTGTGCTTCACCATTTAGACAAGGAAGGCAACTTTTGGGACTTTTGTATGCGCACTAGTTCACTTCTTAAAAGAAGCCTGTTCTAAAAGGAAAGTGTTTGCTCCCAAAGGGACCAAGTACTTTACAATTAAAGTAGATCCCTTTCAGAAAGATGGCAAAACGCTCCTGACTAAGTTACACTGTACCGCCTTGAAATGTTTCTTTTCCTTTTAACCCTTAAAGTGCCAAGAAAAACTGCATCTGAAAATGTCGTCTATTTATGTCGTCTGCTGAATATTCTTGCAGACTTTTCAAACCTATTTTTGCATATAGGCAAACAGTGTGAATCCAGATCAGACTGCTCCTTTAGGAGCAGTCTGATCTGGGTTCACACTGTTTGCAACAATGACTTTTAAAGTAACCGGCAGAAGACAAAGCAGACGACAATTTTTGTGATTGGCGCTTTAAGGGGTAAAATGTTAGATATGGCCAGAAAACATTCGTGATTAGAATATTTGATTATTTTTGGAATCACCAGATGATATATAACATACTCATTATCTTTTGATTGATCTTGATATTTAAAATTGACAATTGAAAGGTCACCGCGACATTTTAAATGCATATGCTTAGCCAAATGAATTTATAAAGCGTGACTGACATCTAGCAGGCCAAGTAGGTTTTGTTGACCGTGATACCTTTTTCAAGTTGAAGAGGGTACTTAAAGTTCGTAATATTTCCCATTAGCTCTTAATCTAGTTTAGTCTGGAAACACCCAAAAGGGTAACTGACAAACAGTGGATCCAGATCAGACTCCACAGAACGCGGTGTCTGACTAGGATCTTACACTGCTTGCACTGAATACAGGATTTTCCTTAAATCATTGGTAGAGTGAAACCTCGTTACAACGACAGCATTTGTTCCCAAAGACGTTGCCATTAAAATGAATTTACTGTTGTACAGAATACTTAATGAGCATATAGATGTGTGAGAAAGCTCATAGAACAAAAGTTTTGGATATTTGTTAGAATTGCCTCAATGAGGCGATTCCAACAAATATCCAAAACAAACGTTTCTTCCAAAAACTAAATACAATATTCTTGCATAACTTTTGACTAATTGTTATCTCTTAAGCGAAGGTTTCGTGACAAATTAAATTGTCATTATAATGAGTTTTGTTGTTGTATCGAGTGTAGGTATAAAGAGAGTTGTCTGTGTAACAGAAACTAACCAGACACCCTGACATTGGAATAGATCGGTAAATGGGTTACACCAACGGGTGCATCCCAAACAAACATGTACGAATATATCAATTAAAATAAGGTTTGAATACCTGTACGTTCTCTAAATCAAATACGACGCATAAAGTGATTAATTTCAACAAGATGGAGCTTGTAGATAGATTCTAACAACTCTGAGAAAAGGGTGCTCGAAAGCAAATAACCATTAAGAAAACATGCCTATTCAAATATTCATATTGAAAATTTTACCACCCAAAAAAATGAAAGCTTTCAGACAAAAATTCTGGTAATTTTCATAATTCTGTTCAAAACATAGATTGTTGGCGAGGCGGTTCTAACGAGTACCCACAATCTATGTTTTTGAGCAGAAATAAAAAAAAAATAATAATGTATACTCCTGTAAACCCCAGTTTACCCCAATAAGGGGATCAAAACTTTATAGGCGTGTTTTCTTGTTGTCATTAAAGAAAGCGAAAATAGCAGAGCCTGTTTATTTATTGAGTCTGTTCAAGAACAGTAATTTAACTTCCAACATTGCTCATGTTTCTCAGCCCCAGCTTAAGTGATATGCTATTTTCAAAGTACATTCAATTGAAAATTCCCAGGGGCTCAAAAACGGGTTCGAATCAGCCACGGTAAACGAGCGATCGGTGTTCGAGTCATTGAATGATGTTTTACTGTAGCACCGTATTGAGCGATATTCAATTTTCAAACTATTCAAAAATAAGCTCATTTATCCCAAAGCACCGCAAAGTATACACAACAATGTGGTCATCACGAAAACACGCCTATATAAATTTGACCCCCTTTAACCCCACATTTATACAGTAAAACTGGGGGTTACAGGGGTATACATTATTTTTCATATTTCTGCTCCAAACATAGATTGTGGGTACTCGTTAGAACCGCCTCGTCGAGGCGGTTCTAACGAGTACCACAATCTAAGTTTTGAGCAGAAATATGAAAAATGTTAGAATATTTTATCTGAAAAATTTCCGTTTTTGGTCGTAAAATTTTCAATATATTTGAACAGGAGTGTTTTCGTAATGTAAAGTCCGGAATCTAGTAAGCATTCTTTATAAATCTATAGTAGGCCGTTATCGGCCCGTCAGAGTAGCTGAAGGGCCGATAACGGCCCGCTATAGATTTATTAAGAATGCTAGCTGTGAAAGTAGTTTTATGGAGGCCACATGGCACATTTTGTACCACCGGCTGTATGTAGTGAAGCTAAAAAATGTATGAGAAAAGCGGATACTTTGAAAGCAAAGAATTGGTTCCAACGTGTGTTCTGTGATTGTTACACTTCCTCGACGTCTTCTTCATTAGTTTCTTCGAGCGAAAAGTAAATCCACTGGTCAAACATCGCCGATATACAAGCTGATCTGATTCTACCCAGGCCACACTTGGCATAAGGTACATATCCTCGCATTGCATCTAATTTTTAGTATGCCGATTCCCACTTGTATAACGAAATTAAGTTTGCTAAGTGCTGTAAATACCATATATATTGAGACAGAAGGCCTGTGTAAACAGTGTAGAACCAGATCAGACGCCGTAGAACGCGGATTCTGATCAGCGTCTACACTGTTTGCTACTCTTCCAGGAATATTCAATCAAGGCACATTACCAGGTAATAGAATGGACTCTTCCAAATGGTGAGACTTGCCTGGAAAGTGTGAAAGGCGTCCACATGCTTATTGTAACTGTTGTAGTTACTTTGAAACTATCTGAAAACGCTATCACAGAATCAATTCCCACTTATGTGTGCAGAATGGTTTTATATCACGCATGGCTATGCATGCATATAAACCGTTTCTTACAAGCTAATAAAGAACTGCTTAATTTGATATGTGCAAGATAGTGAAGGCACTCATTCTGTTTGCAAGGGTTTAGTAAATATTGCATGGAATGTGTTAACAACATATTTATGGTCGAGACAAGCGATAAAATATTCATGGTATTTACACAGAAATAGTAAAACTATTTTATTTTATGGATAATCGTCTAAGACAAAAAAACTGCATCCATTATATCAGCTGCAGTAAGACAAATTGCAAATGACCAGGACTTCACGTACAGTGCACCCTCGTTACAAGGACAACATTTGTTCCCAAAGATGTTTGCCATTAAAATGAATTTGCTGTTGTTAAGAATCCATAATGAGCAGACGGATATGTAAGAAAGACTTGATTTGTTCTTATTTCCTCAAATAACACATGTTTTGGATATTTGTTAGAATCGCCTCACTGAGGCGATTCTAACAAATATTCAAAACGTATGTTTCTTTAAAGTATTAAATACAATATTCTTGCATGATTTGTGACTAATTGTTACCTCTTAAGCGAAGGTTTCATGACAGTCGAATTGTCATTATCACGAATTTTGTCGTTATATCGAGTATAGATACATAAAGAAGGTTGTCTGTATACCCGGACAGCACATCTACCAACCCGGGGCCGGCGCCACCGCCAAACCTTTCTAAGACTAGCTGTCATCGGATCTGTATCCATTCTACAGCAGCACTAATAACATATCACAAAAAAATATATGTGAAGGAAATGCCATAATCACAAAGCACAGTCCTTCAGAAGCACAAAAAGAAAAAGAGACGAGTAACAAATACTGACGAAACAAATGCCAAATATAAAACAACAGATGTACATAGAAAGAAAGAACAACTGCAACAGAAGTGCCGCCTCGGAACGGTCAGTAGAATAACTAGTGTGGGGTGGCAGGGTGAGGGGTGGGGTAGGCTTAAAAAGTTTTTCTCGTTCGAACCCTTACCCTTTTCTCCTGATGCAGCTCCAAACATTAACACTTTGCAGGCCGGGTAAAAATTTCAGCAGACGACATTTTGAAATATTTTTTTTTTATTTTCCTAGAAAATAGGATTTGATATTTCATGCAAATTGTCTCTTTCGGAGACAATTTGCATAAAGTTAGATCCTATTTTCTAGGAAAAATAAGAAAAATAAAATCAGTTTGTCGTCTGCTGAATTTGCACATAGCGTGATAAGCGTTATTACAATATAAACAGAAAGCACCTCAAAAGAACGTAACACAATATTTTGATGTAAATACGTAAATTTACAAGCAGTCACGATGATCTTGACCTTCGGTTGTAGCAGTAGCAAGATGCCCTCTACGTTAATGCGATGCTGTATAAACATCAAGTGTCCGCTGGGTGATATCAATGGACCTGTGTCCATTCAGTCAGTCGTATTATGTAACATAAGTGAAGACTTTTAGATATGTAAGAAAAGCAAATAATGACATAAAACATTGCCAAAATGTTAAACATTTCATAGTTTGTGACCTCAACCTATTGTCTGAAGCATCAAAAAGATGACGCCAAGTTAACTGTATACATCGTGTAGTAATATTGACTATAATCCAGCAACCTGAGATGAACACTTATCAAAACGTACATGCAAACGAACTTAATGCAAAAGATATGACGTAAACGTTAACAAACTTTCCAAGTCTCTGACCTTCACCTTCGGACTGTAGCAGCAGTAGACTGATGCAAACGAACATGTATCCATTCTGTAGAAATATTACCCACAACTTCAAGTGAAGATTTTCAGAAATACAGACAAAGCAAACAAACAACGCGAACCTTTGAAGCAAAAGTTGAAAAATAGCAGACAGTACGAGTCGCAAACACAAACGCAAGAAATTGACATAAACGTAGCATGGTATCATTTGTTTACGAATATAAAGCTATAAAACTGGCGCATGTGCAATTATTAACTAGGAGAAAGATATCAATTTTATGTTATGTTTGTTGATGAGACAATGTGGTCTTAGATTGTGTGTGTGTGTGTGTGTGTGTGTGTGTGTATGTGTGTGTGTGTGTGTGTGTGTGTGAACAACTAACTGTAAAAACAAACCCATCACGAAAAAACGCCTATATAATTTTGACCCCATTAAACCCCACTTTTATATAGTAAAACTGGGGTTTACAGGGGTATACATTATTTTTCTATTTTTCCGCTCAAGAAAAAAATTGTGAGTACTCGTTAAAACCGATCGGCGAGGCACTTCTAACGAGTATCCACAATCTATGTTTTGAGCAGAAATATGAAAAATATCAGAATTTTTATCTGAAAATTTTCAGATTTTGGTGGTGAAATGTTCAATATATTTTAATAGGCGTGTTTTCGTAATGTATGGCACATTTCTTAAAACGAGTCGAACACAAACACAAGTAAACGGGCATAAAAACGTAGTTTATTCTTGGAATCATTTATTTACGAATATAAAACTATAAATTATACGAGAGCGAGTCAATAAAAAAACAGCCTAACTTATTTCTGAGTGAAATCGATCTCTTCTTTTTCGATGTAATTGCCCTCTAGAATGATGCACTTGGACCAACGGTATTCCACTGCCATCAGCCCAGAACTGAAGAAGCCAGGGTCCTTGTCTCTGACCCACTCCTCAACTGCCGACACGACTCTTTCGTTGGACCGGAAATGACGTCCACGGATATCCTTTTTCAAGTTTGGGAATAGGAAGTAGTCACTAGGAGCTAAGTCCGGAGAATAGGCGGAGTGCGGTATTAGCTCGTACCCATTCCGCTTAACAGCATCCATTGCAATTTTGCAAGTGTGGATTCTCGCATTGTCCTATTGGAGCAGAATCCCTTTGGAGAGTTCACCTCGGCATTTTGCACGGATCACAACTGGCAGTTAGTCGAGCAAATTTGCATAATACGCACTTCTTTGCTAGAAAGTCCAACATAATAACGACTTGTGTATCCAAAATACAGATGCCATCACCTTGCCAGCAGAGGGTTGCGTTTTGAACTTCTTTGGCCTCGGAGACCCCGGCCCTACACTCTGGCGACACTTGAGCTTTATTCTCTGGCTCATAATAATGGACCCAGGTCCCATCTACAGTCACCAGACGTGAAAGGAAATCATCTTCCTTTGACCTAAACCGCTTCAACAATGTGCTGTATACTGATGCTCTGGTTGCCATTTGCTCATCGCTAAGGGATGTTGGGACCCAACAGGCTGTTAGCTTGTGCATACCCAAGCGATCATGTAAAGTTGTTGAAACGCTATCATGTGAAATGTGTAATGCATTCGCTATTTCTTCCACCTTAATTCGCCTATCAGAGTACACCAGATTCCGTACTTTGTTACACATTTCTTCATCGGTGGCATCTGATGGGCGTCCAGACCTGGTTTCGTCTTCTGAAGTCGCTCTACAGCGTTTGAATTCCCCAATCCAGAATTTAACTTGTGCATACGATGGTGCAGAAGACTCATAAACATTGGTCAACTCGCAATGTATTTCCCGACCTGTTTTCCCTTTCAAATACAAGTACCGAATTACAGCACGGTACTCAACTTTTGACGAAAAGCTTACTTTTGCATCGCTAGTCATGTTTGACATGCAATATCTTATGAGTGAATGACACGATAAGGGTGCAATTTTGCCCTCAGGCATAAAACATGTATTGAAACAAGGAATGAAAATCTTGGGTGTCTCGGTCAATTGGAAATGGGATAGGCTGGTTACTTATTGACTTGCCCTCGTATGATACATGTACTTCTGTATACAAGAGACCTTGGCAGGACCTATTCCGCGAATGTACGTAAACTTCTGTGGCCAGTTTTCCGAATACGTTAGTAAATAACTGTGCTTAGAAGTTGTCGGGCTATCACTACCATGTGTAATGCGCTCTTGTGTATGGACAAGGGGGCGGGGCGGGCGGGGGGGGGGGGGGTCAAGGAGCAGATATCGACATAAAAATAAGCTACCCCCATCGAACACGTTCTCCTTTGAATAACTTTGTCTCCCGTAGGCTCTTATACTGAATACCAGTCCTCAAAAATGCATCAAAATGTCTACAATTGTTAAAACCTATCTCAGTGTTTTGTTTGACAAAACAATTATGTTTTTAAAAATAAATCATCATTTCAACATCGTCTATCTGTGAAATATAAAATAGTCCTCAGCGACCGACGACATCAGATAGAAGCGGATTGCACTGAAAATACGTATGTCGGACGCCTTCATGTCAATTTGGCAGCAGCTCTATCCTAAGGGAGAAAAGACAATAAATCCGACGTCTTCCATCTCAGCTGGCATTCTACTTAAAATTAGCTTGGACCATTATCGGCCCGATAAGATTCCTGTCGGACCGATATATAGATTTAAGTAGAATGCAAGTTGGCAAGTTATGATGGTAGATACACAACTTTTAGAAAAGTTAATGTAATAAAGTTATTACACATTTTAGTTTCACTTAGTTTTCCATTGTAATTAATTGCTTCTTTTATCATTAGCCGTTTCTGCCTATACAAATGGTTTGCAAACTGTATGGATCCAGATGATACGGCTCATACAAGCCGTCTCATCAGGAGCTATACTGTTTGCCATTTTGATTTTGAGTTTAGACTGAAACCCCTACTTACAGCTGTGGACATATCCAAATTCCAGGATGGAAGAGTCCACGTCAGAAACTCAGGAATGAAAAGGTTAAGTCATTACGAAAACACGCCTATTCAAATATATTGAACATTTTACCGCCAAAAAACTGAAAGTTTTCAGATAAAAATGCTGATATTTTTCATATTTCAGCTAAAAAGATAGATTATCGGTACTCGTTAGAACCGCCTAGCCTAGGCGGTTTTAACGAGTACCCACAATCTATGTTTTTGAGCAGAAAAAAGAAAAATAATGTTTACCCCTGCAAACCCCAGTTTTACTTTATAAAATTGGGTTAAAGGGGATCAAAATTATGTAGATATGTTTTCGTAATGAAATACTGCCAAAATATTATGCTCTTATGTCCGCTTTCTACTTATCAGACGCCATGTTTGTTGGTCAAGTTTCCGAAATCATTACAATTCTGGGCCCAGTTGTTCAAAACTAACGATATCATTAGTTAAGGTATCGTTGAAATTTTGATCATTAAATATGGAGAATATACCATAACATTTTTACTGAAAAAATGCGAGTAGCTTTTGCAGCAAAATACCTGTGAACTGGATATTGTACTTACTAGAAGAGTTAACATTTTGACCACTAACGAGCTCGTTAAGCTAACGATCTTTTGAACAACTGGACCCTGTTTAGTTCTGAGTTTTGTATACAACACTTCCAATACATTCTGCCACTCTTGCACATTAATTCCATTAAAACTAAATAGAACTTTACGAAAGCACGCCTATTCAAATATACTGAAAATTTTACCACCAAAAAATGAAAATTTTTCAGATAAAAAAGTCTGATATTTCTCATGTTTCTGTTCAAAACATAGATTGTGGGTACTCGTTAGAACCGCCTCGGCGAGGCGGTTCTAACGAGTACCACAATCTATGTTTTTGAGCGGGAATAACAAAAATAATGTAAACCCCTGTAAACCCCAGTTTTACTATATAAAAGTGGGGTTTAAGGGGGTCAGCATTTTATAGGCATGTTTTCGTGATGTACAGTTAAAACTCAATGACTCAAACATCGTGTTTCCTTCACCGTGGCTGATTCAAACCCGTTTTTGAGTCCTTAGGAAACTCTTCCGGCAACTCAAGGAAACATATATTTAGGGATATTTTTAGGATTTTTTTTTATATTATAATGAAAATGTATGTTGTTTATACTCATCAGAATCGCATCATCGACACGATTATAATTGAATACACTCAACATACCATTATTTTATAAAAGATCGCAAAAAAAAAAAAAAAAAAAAAAAAAAATCCCTTAATTTTCTCCGTTTGCCTCCTGGTCTGGCGCTATTATTAATTCTGAATTGCTCAAACTACCCATGTCTAGAACATTTTCCATGTTCCAAAGATGTTCGACTCATTGAAGTTTGACTATTTGACGTTATCACTAAATTTTACTCTCTAAATATTACAAAAAAGAAATATAGAAGATGTTCAGGAAGAACATAGCTTATCAAAAACGCTGGCCATTAAATTGACCAATGATAATATCTAGTATTTTACAACATACCAGTTTTTCCTGGACATCTTCTAAACTATTTTGTTTCAACATATACACTGACACCATAATCGGTACAAACTACCCTGAACCAATTCAATCTAACGGAATGTCAAGTATACCTGATAGTACATAAAAGGTTTCACCAAATCCAATTTTTAAGATAAAATAATAATAATAATAATAATAATATTATTATTATTATTATTATTATTATTATTAATAATAATAGAAAAATATGATGATGATATACATACGGTCTCTCTTGTCAGCGACATGGAAGCATTACGAAAACACGCCTATTCAAATATACTGAAAACTTTACCATAAAAAAAAAAATGAAAATTTTCAGAAGGAAAATTCTGATTTTTTTCATAGTTCTGTTCAAAACATAGATTGTGGGTACTTGTTAGAACCGCCTCGGCGAGGCGGTTCTAACGAGTACCCACAATCTATGTTTTTGAGCAGAAATAAGAAAAATAATGTATACCCCTGTAAACCCCAGTTTTACTATATAAAAGTGGGGTTTAGGGGGATCAAAATTATATAGGCGTGTTTTCGTGATGGAATATAGAATACCATGAGGACCATTCCGAGTTTATCTGACTTATGACATGTTCGCCCAGTGAAAACTCAGATCAGCTAGTCTATTTGCACTACGTGACCAGTCTTCTGTTGCTGCTCTGTGAATACCCTGTCAGGGTTTCTTCAAGCGGACGGTGAAGATGCGAGGCACAGGATGATATGAGTGTTTGCTGGGCGCACGGTTTAAGTCCGTGGTTCATGTATAAATGCGCGGGCTTCATTGTCTGTCTTTGCAATGAACATATAATATTCACATCACGAAAACATGCCTATATAATTTTGACCCCTTTAAACCCCTCTTTTATATAGTAAAACTGGGGTTTACAGGGGTATACATTATTTTTCTTATTTTTACTTAAAACATAGATTGTGGGTACTCGTTAGAACCGCCTCGATGAGGCGGTTCTAACGAGTGCCCAGAATATATGATTTGAGCAGAAACATGATAAATATAAGAATTTTTTATCTGAAAATTTTCATTTTTTGATGGTAAAATTTTCTATATATTTGAATAGGCATGTTTTCATAATGATACATTGCACTGGTAAATAGTGTATAGATGTTTAGACTGCCCGGATGTCAGTTCTAAATCGCGACAGAGTACAAAAGTCTTGCCCATAGTAGTAAACCTTTAATACCAGTGTCCCAAAAAAAGGGAACTTAAGAAACATGTTATTCCCAAAGCAGACGCCACAAAACACGGTGTATGATCATTATCTGCGTTGGTTACCATGCCGTTTGCAGTTTTCTGTACATTAAAGGGGAACGCAACCTCAGAATGTATTTTGCTGTAAAGTAAAGAACTTTACAAACAATGAATTTTGACACAAATTTGAACAAAATCGGTGGAAAATTGAGTAAGTTATAGACAATTGAATATTTTCGCATTGGTGGAATGGGCGCCGCCATTTTGAATATTTAATGAGGTTTCATAAAAATAAAAATTCGTTTCATAAAAGTAGTTATGCTCATAAAATTGGTTTATTTTTGGGGAAATGATTGCCTGTTACTATAATTAAAAGATTATAAAAAATCTGTTGCAAAATTATATTTAAAAACCCTTTATAATTTGGTTTTGCATATTTGTTTTGGGTTGTGTGACGTCACAAATCCTACAATATGGCGGAATCCACGACTGCAAATTTAAATATATTCAAACCATCATAACTTCCTTACTTCTAGGCCGATTTTGAAAACTTTTGCATCAAAATAAATGGCTTGTTAAGCACTTCACTCCAATATATACTTACAACTTACATTGGGTTTCCCTTTAATAACAGAAGCCGTTAAAGCAATCACTAATTAGCCTCACTTTCTATAGATATTTGACCACTCTGGCGGTCATAATGCAATAGTTCATGTTCATTACAGATATCCGGGCATTAACCCATTTATGCCTGAATATTTTGAATAAACTTAATCATCACTATGATGAAACTTCGAAGGTGTCAGAATATAGTCAAAGGGGCTTTATATAGAAACTCTCATAATTGCTTTTATAATTGAACCTTTCTAATATTATTGCAAACAGTCTATTTTTCTATTTTGTGAAGTGTCATTTCCGGCACTTTTTTCGAGTTGAATATCCATACAGTTAGAGCATGATCTACACAGCTGGATTTAGATTCTATAGTCGTTGATTAGAAAAGTTCTGGTTTATGTCATGCAAGTACATGCCAAATACACATTAGCGTCACATGACTAAAAATAATGTGACTACTGTTGTGGATCATTAAAACTTACATGAATTATCATTACGAAAACACGCCTATTCAAATATATTGAAAATTTCACCCCCAAAAACTGAAAATTTTCAGATAAATATTCTGATATTTTTTTCAAATTTCTGGTCAAGACATTGAGTGTGGGTACTCGTTAGAACCTCTCCGAGGCGGTTCCATTGAGTACCTACAATCTATGTTTTTGAGCAGAAATAAGAAAAACAATGTATACCCTTGTAAACCCCAGATTTACTATAAAAAAGTGGGTTTCATGGAAGTCAAAATTATATAGGTATGTTTTCGTGATGTTAAATGTAATTACAGTGAACCCTCGTTACAACGACAGCATTTGTTCCGAAACGTGTTGCCATTATAATGAATCAACTGTTCTAAAGAATCCTTAATGAACAGAATGATATGTACGAAAGACTTTGTTGTTTTTTTTTTCTTATATCCTCATAGAACATATGTTTTAGATATTAGTTAGAATCGCCTCTCTGAGGCGATTCTAACAAATATCCAAAACATATGTTGCCTGAAGATATTATGTAATGTTTTTGCATGATTTCTCTTTAACTGCCACCTCTTGAGCGAAGGTTTCTTGACATTCAAATTGTCATTATAACGAATTTTGTCGTTGTATCGAGTGTCGGTATAAAGAGGGTTGACTGTGCCTTAAAATGTACCTTAAATATTCGGACACCTGACCTCCTTAACCATACTTGTTATGAACAGACGCATCCGCTACTCTCACTTTTGGTTATGTATATGCTTAAAAGACAGAAACGTTGCATCCGCGTCTAATGGTGATTTTTTTTATTGGAATATATCAAATACTGACACAGTTATTAAGATCTTAGGTTTTTGCTCATTTGCATCTCATTTGTATTCATGAGGAACCAATGACGTTATTGATTCTCATGAATAATTTTAGAATGAATTTTAGAATATAATGTTGATCCCTTAAACCCCACTTTTATGTAGTAGATCTGGATTTACATGGGTATACATTATTTTTCTTATTTTAGCTCGAAAACAAAAAATGTGTACTCGTTAGAACAGCCTCGCCGAGGCGGATCTAACGGGTATTATTTATTTATTTATTTTTTTTTTTTTTAATAATTAAATCCGTTTTCATCATTTAAAAAAACTGCTAAATAAAAAAAAATATAATGCCTTAATATTTAAACAATAATAAACTATTTAGTTTTATCAAAATTATGGTGATTTAAATAAAATTTAAATTTCAAATTAAAATAAAAAATAATAAAAAAACAAAACAAAACAACAATTGCATCATAAATTAGTGCATTCTGCATCTTGGGATTTTTTTTTTACTTAACTCTAAATAGCATCAGTTTTACGACTTTGAATGCATGTAACTTTTGAACTAAAAGGAATTTTTAAATGCGGATTTCAACATTTTTGTCTTTAATTTGAAATATTCTGCAATTAGGGGATGCGTCACCTGTCAAAATATCTGTTTAACTACCATTTCCTGTGTCAAAAAAACTGGATAAGTGGCAAACGGTGTAGACCCAGATCAGACGCCGCAGAACTGCAGCATCTGATCTGGTTTACACTGTTTGCATAGGCTCCTCTGCCCGAATACTTACGGTAAATTTGCATAGGCTCCTCTGCCCGAATACTTAAGGTAAATGCGGTAAGTCTGGTTAAAATAACATTGTAAGCACTCACCACCGGTAAAATAGGCACTTGTTCCCAGACTTTTGACACAATCTTCTTGGCTCTTAAAACTCCACGGTGTTTTCATAATCCCTATAAATTTTGTAGCATCCTCTGTCTGAAATTTGAATAAAGTTTGATAAGCGAGAAAAAAAAAGCAAATGCAATATGGGATCAGCGAAGACCCAGATAAGCTCATGCATCCGCACAAGTAGGATCAGAGCAACACCACACAAATGCCCAATTGGAACAGCAGTGAATACCTAGATCAGACAGCGTACTCGCGCATTCAGAGAAAGACGTTCTCTGTTCGTCGATATCTGTTCTACAGCATCCATTGGGAATGTCAGTGGTAAATGAATGCCCTGATAGACAGAAAGAATGCGTAGTCTAGTCTGGACGTTTGTTGCTCGCATATAACAGTATGACTGTTTTCTGACCTTACGGATGAACACAAGCCAGCCAAATAACAGAAGTATAGTCGAACCTTAACGGTTCGAACATCTTTGAGACCATCGAGAATTGTTCGAGACATGGGTATTTTGAGCCACTGGGGGTTAATAATTCTGCAAGGTCAGGGAGCAAATAGTGATAATTTAGGGAATGTTTTTTTAATTTTCTACACAACCGTTGTATGTGTACTCATTAAAATCGCCTAATGAGTACACACAACATACAGTTCCATGATAAAATAAGAAATTTCCCTAAATATTTGTTCTCTTGAGCTATCGGAAGAATTTCTTAGCGACTAAAAAACGAGTTCGAATTAACCATGGTAAACGAGTCATCGGTGTTCGAGCTATTAAAGTTCGACAGTATACTTTCTCACTCTGTTACAGCAAGCTGGTTTTCAAAAATAATAGAACGGAGTGATTTTGTTGTTTACAACACAAGACCAGGTTTTTGTATTTGATTGTATTGCAAAGAACAACCCTATCAAGGCATTTAAATTTAGATTCTGTTTTACACGGATAAAAAGTCTACTATGTAGCTTTTGTATGGAGGTCATCTGACTTACAAGTTCGGCCGTTAACGACGGCATAAGGTGATACATTTTATCTATGGATAACGGATTAAAGACAGGATACCTGTTCCGGGGGCGGGGTGGGTGAGGAGGGTGGAATCAAAATACAGGCAAAATCAAGGTAACTAATTATTGACTTTTAAGTAGACAGTATTAGCCAATTACTACATAGCATTTAGACATGTTTTCCAATTGTTGGCTGATATTTGATGTGACCTCTCTGAAGTCCAGTGACAAACTGATCATAATAAGCTAATCCCCTTTATATCGTGCAGTCCTGTCTTTAAATAATATTTCAGAACGGACAAACTCATCTGTCACATGTACAAATGGTATAAGCATCTTTATAAAAGTAGATAAGCGACAAAGATAGTAAAAATAAAATTTTGCAATTTCCAATATTATACTAGAGGTTCTTAAAACGAAGTTCACTTTGACAGTTTCCTTGTCAATGTCGCACCCACCTATGTAATGCTGGGTACGGGTACATATCTAGTTTCACCACCGTAAGCGCCTTTCTTCGCACGATTGTTTTGTTTTCGTCATTCAGACAAACCGCAATCTAAATCTATAGAATGGCTGTCGAGTCAGAAGACACTATTACCAATAAAAATAACTTGCGCGTTTTTACCTCTTTTAAGTCTTCCACTTTACCATTCATCATCTAACTATTAAATATTTCTACAACTGTTAAATTTACACATAACATATTAAATAAATTGCAGGCGGCCTGAAATGCATGACGTATGTTTATTTTCATACATTTGCTTCAGTCGTTAAGTCCACTGTGATGTTTTCAGGACTTCGTCGAAAACAAAGTGAAACTCGACAGAATGCTTGGGTGAAAGAAAAAAGGATATGTAAATACACAATCTAATTTTGGCACAGGTATAATCTGAAGCCGATATTTTCTGCAGACAGGACTGCAAACTATTTTTGTTTTATTCCGCGTTGTTTAAGACAAACTAGAAAGCAATTTCATTTTGGTATCATCTGTCGCTCTAAGAGTAATTTTCCAGAATACTTTGATAATATTTGTAATATCCGAAAACTTTGTTTAAACATTTTTTTTTTTTTTTTCTCAATAAAATACACAGTAATGACACATACAGTGTAACAAATCTCTCACAATAAGCTACAGGGAATCTGAACGAAAGCATCTTGCTTGTAGAATTCATCTTCTCCAAAGATGGTTTTAATTCGATGTTTTTGTTTTCTTCGTATTGTTTTGTCTATATGCTGTGCAATAACATAATATTATGCAGTAAACTGGATAGCAAGTAGAGAATAAGAAAAGATTATTTGCGCTTGATCAGTAAGAGACAAAAGTAGGGGCATTCAAAGAAGCTGCGTGCCGAATCCTGGTCCTGCAGGTCCCGTATATGCCCTGTCTTTGCAAACAGTGTAGATCCAGATCAGTTGGCTTCAAGTTTGTCATTTAGTATGTGATTTTTATCAAAAACCTGGATCAAGTAAATCAGATAGGCTGAAAGTTAGAAGAGGGCTTCACTCTCTTTCCTTTTAACAATTATTTAATTTTAAGATATATATAATTAATTTTGGGTAACATAGTTGACACCTTTTTTAAAAGAGTTGTCAACCCTGCTTGCCTTTGTTCATTTTATGGCTGCTTATTTGTATGTATGTCTGTCTTTCCCTTGGTGTAGATTTGATTATATCAGTACCTGAGTTCATTTATTTTCTTGGTATCTTATCTCTTCAGAAGGACAAGTGTTAAAAGAGACCTCTCACCAAAATGCATATACGTATATAATGCTATGTAAAGCAGTTCCACTACTTCTAGTCACAATCCATTTGTTTGGTCAAACTTGACAAATTAAAAAATGAGAAATCACATTAGAATCATTCAAACTGTTATGTCAGTCATTGACGATACACTTTCGTCCATCAAACTTTCGTACATTGCCATCGCTGCAGCCAAAAAATTTCAATCGCTGAAAAAAGGGAACCTGTCCCACTCAGCAATTTAAGTTTGTTTTACTATTCATTTAAAACGATATAAATTCCGATTTAATTTTATCTGATGACTTTGAAATTAGGTTGTTTACGCTCACAGTTTGTTTATGCCAATAAAATAGTGTACGGATATGCGGCCTGTATCTTGCAAATCCCACTGCTTTGGCGCCAGCAGCGTCCTGCTGGCTATCAAATAAAACGCCGAAACAGAAATGGTTTTATAAAGTACCAAAATATATCAGAACGTGTATTGTTGTCCCACCGGCATACGAAATCATGGCAGTAGTATAGGGTGTCGACTACTCATGGCTTATTTCATGGTTCAACAGCCCACGTCATCAATGTGGTGATATGTACATTACCGCGACTGTAACATTTGTTCGAATTTATGACAAAGTCACGAAGATTGGGTAATGCAGCAAAACTCACCGAGTGAACAAAACATGTCTATTTAAGTACTGCATTTTAAAAAAAATGCGAACTCCGTACGTATTCTAGTTATTTTAGAAAAGTAAAACCTAATGGCTCGAAAATTTTTGGAACCATTGAAATTTAGTTGAGACATGGAAAGTTCGAGCCACTGAGGCGATTTTAATGAGTACACAGAACATTCAATTTCACGATAAAATAAGAAATGTTCCTTAAATATTTGTTTATTTGAGCTAAAAGAAGAATTTCATAGGGACTCAAAAACGAGTTCGTATCATCCAAGGGAAACGAGCAATCGGTGTTAGAGTCATCGTGGTTTTACTGTACTTCGCTTTTGAATATCAACATTGATATTCGATTTTTCTGACTAGCCACTGCGCTTTAGAAACTCGATTTGTCGAAAGGCAGACAGTGAATTTGGTCAATTAAGTGAGTAGTCTGAAGTTCGAAAAACTCTTGTGAGTTCAGCAAGATTCCGTAAAACTGACAAGAACAGGTACCTTCATCTTTATGACATAGATTGTTAGGGATGATTCTGGTTACTTTGATCATCGAATACCACTTAACCTACTTGTGCCGAGTGGATTCTTCTACTTCAACTCTTTGGACAAGTTCATTTAATACATAAGGGGTGTCTAGTTACTTCTGGTTATTGTCATGTTTGTGCAGAAATATCTTAATGCAAACAGTGTAGACTCTGATCTGAGTCTACACTGTTTGCAAGAGTTCCTTTTTATGGAACGCTATGCTTATATGGGTTTAGCCGGTGCTGGGGGCGTACGACGCAGTGCCATCACGAAAACGCGCCTATATAATTTTGACCCCCTTAAACCCCACTTTTATATAGTAAAACTGGGGTTTACAGGAGTATACATTATTTTTCTTATTTCTGCTCAAAAACATAGATTGTGGGTACTCGTTAGAACCGCCGTTCTAACGAGTACCCACAATATATATTTTAACGAGTACCCACAATATATATTTTGAGCAGAAATATGAAAAATATCAGAATTTTTGTCTGAAAATTCTCATTTTTTTTTTGTGGTAAAATTTTCAATATATTTGAATAGGTGTGTTTTCGTAATGAAACTATCTAGCTGTACATGAAGAGACTTAATAAAACCGAGTCTCTAATTTTCGTCCTTTTGTATGCTCTTTGTTTCCATAGGCAACCTTTTAGATTTTTATCATACTAGCAAGATCATTGAAGTCAAAATACTCTTTTTTGAAAAGGGTCTACTGTTTATGAAAATACCGTATTCCCTTTGGGAGCAAATTATGTCCTTCTAGCGTAGAACCCGTCTCAATAGGAGGTCGTGTGCACATATTGTATTTAATTTTGCAGAGACTTTTTTTTTAAATAATATCTCAAACTAAAGTATCAATGCGCCATATTGTAGACAAATACATGTATCGGTAGGCTGAAAGCAAACAGGAAGCCATAACAATGCCCCCCTTTTACAAATTAATAGAAAATTAACGCAGTTTATCCAGTCCCCAAAATCTTCACGTTCGTGCACGCAGAAATGTATACAGGCTTGGTCGAGTTCTCTACTTGTATGAGCCGAATGATAATTTAATATATTAGAATTAAAGATTGCTGGTTTGTAAGACATCTCCAGACAGTTGTTAAGGCTTTACATGAAGACCGATAAATATCCAAAAATTCGAGCTAGCACATAAGATAAAAGGTACTTATCACTTAGGCGACCAGCTAAGGCTCAGGCGAGCCTGCGCACAAGTGCAGTCTCGCCAGAGCTTTTGCTGTTAGTAGACATGTAGAAGAGACCTTGAGGAAGCTTCAGGCTAAAACCACATGAATGTAGCCCAAATAGGGGGCTGCGTATACGCATTCGAAATACCACAAACCGGAATATCGTAAGGTCCCTTTTTTTTCTCGTGCCTGCTCATTTCAATTTTTTCAGAGAGTGTGCAGCACGCATAACCCAATAGTACATATGAACAGAACACATTTGAAAGCAAAAGAAATGACAGTTTTAAAAGTACTTGTAGAACGACCCAGCTAGCACTCTTTATAAATCTATAGCGGGCCGTTATCGGCCCGTCAGCTACCCTGACGGGCCAATAACGGCCCGCTATAGATTTATAAAGAATGCTTACTGGGGAAATACTTTTAACTGCAGCCCTTTGTGAACCGCAACGAGTACATGAGCCACAAAATGAGAAAATGTCAGATCGGACATGTGCACTCGACGGAAGTATAGATCAGCCTGCGCTGATAGCCAAGGACTCAAGGTGTCTTCATGCGGACAATAAAATAAAACCCTAAGAAGTTGCCTTTGGAATAAAGAACACGGGAAAGAAGTGAAAATCCATCACGAAAACATGCCTATATAATTTTGACCCCCTTAAACCCCATTTTTATATAGTAAAACTGGGATTTACAGGGGTATATATTATTTTTCTTACTTCTGCTCGAAAACATAGACTGTGGGTACTCGTTAGAACCGCCTCACCGAGGCGGTTCTAACGAATACCCACAATCTATGTTTTGAGCAGAAATATAAAAAATAATCACATTT
This sequence comes from Anodontia alba, assembly GCA_964016985.1. Classification (NCBI taxonomy): domain Eukaryota; kingdom Metazoa; phylum Mollusca; class Bivalvia; order Lucinida; family Lucinidae; genus Anodontia; species Anodontia alba. The sequence goes on along the minus strand of OZ024833.1, from coordinate 76,855,503 downwards.
TTTTATCTGAAAATTTTCATTTTTTGGTGATAAAATTTTCAGTATATTTGAATAGGCGTGTTTTCGTAATGGGAAACACGGTTTAATTAAACAGCAGCGTACTTTACAGCAGCGTACTTTACGAGGCTGTATATGCCACTAGCACCGGCTTAAGCGATATTCGTTCTTTTTAATCAACCAGATTGGGCTCGATGATACCAAAGAAATTAAAAATATAAACTGCACTATAATAAAGTACGGGGAGACGTTTTACGGCCGCCACTTAACACCAGCTGCAGTGAAGTAAAATAAAAATAAAAAGGTTGTCTTTGTAAGGACAGATCAAACTGAGCAGGTGAATCTGAGCCTTCGATAAGCCTTCATTGCTGCTGATATGTTTTGTAAATATAATGAACAGAGTAGAATGTTTCGTCTAAGAATGTCTAGGTATTCGAAATTTAAGATGGCTATCTTCTGTGAGTGTAGTCTTTCCTACGTATATCTATATTTATATTATTTTTGCCGCGCCAAGCGAAAATGTGTCCTCGAGCATGCGCAAAATGCATAGATTCAGATTCATCCCACGCATGTGTAGTCTCATCCGGGCATTTGCTCTCCAATTATGCATTCTGTAGTGTCTAATGATTCTGTCAGCGGAAAGCAAAGGTCCAGATCAGACTGCGCGAATGCGCAGGCTGATCTGGGCTTTCTCTGTCTGCATATACCCGGCCCATTTGAATGTCACATGCCTTGTGTGGGGTGTGCTCTGTGATTGTGGCTTTTCAAGCATATCTCCATATTCATATTATTAGGGAACATTTTTCAAACAAGAAATGCTATGAAATGCCATATTCAAACTTCTCAGTATATATGGAACAAAAACTTAAAAATGTCTGAAAAAAATCTTTCCCAGGTATCCCTGTATCTTTATTATCTGAGAACAGTTTAAACAAATGAATTAAATGCTATCCCCATATTTTTATTATTTGAGAACACTTTTTTTTTAAAAAAAATAAAGCTATGAACCATCATACTCAATATTCTCAGTACAGAAAAAAATGAAAATTTCTGTAAAATAATAAAAAAAAAATATTCTAAAAACGAAAATACGTATTACAGAACCGATTTGGGACACCTAATTTATCAAACGATAATTGGTTTAGAACAAATCATAGAAATAGAAAAAAAAAATGCTGGTATCGTTTTGTCAGTGACAACTGGACCATTTCATTAGGATTTAAATGTAAAGCCAAACCATTATTTTTTCTAAATGGTGATCACAATATAGTAATGGATTGCCTTTAAGTGGACTAAATGCATTTATAGATTTTCCGCCTGTTTTTTACAAGGGAGACAAATTCTGAACATTCCTGCTTGCTTTCCTGTACACACTCCCCTTCTGAAAATAGGTGTACTTTAACAGGAAAAAAATTGCTCCATCAGAGCAAGTTATTTCCTTCTAGAGTACACCCCTTTTCAGAAGGAATAAGATAAATTTGAAAACGTTTATCTCCCCTGAGAGTGTATCAGTGCCCCTTAAGTAGCTTAACGGCTACGGAATTGCTTTAACAGTTGAAATATGTCAGCCTGGTTTCATTTTCAAGAGCATTTAGCACGTTGTTAGTGCATTCATGTTAACCGTGCTAATTAGTTTTCCTCATCTGATTAGCGAAAACATTGTTTAACAGCTACATGCCTGATTTGCATGCATTCCTTAATAGTATGCCTTTTTTTATAATTGAGTGTGCAGTGCACATTTAGTATTTTTTTTTTTTTTTTTTTTTTTTTTTTTTTGCTGTTTTTGTTGTTTTGTCTTTCGCGGGCTTTTGTTTTCCTTTTTTGTGTGTGAGCTTTTTGTTTTGTTTGCTCGTTTTTTTTTCTCTCTTTTTTGTTTTGTTTTTTATTTGTTGTTTTGTTTGTTTGTTGTTGTTGTTTTTTGTGTGTGTGTTTTTGTGTTTTTGTTTTATTTTTGTTTTGTTTTTTATTTGTCTCATTTTTTTTTTTTTTTTTTTTTTTCTTTTTTTTTTTTTTTTTGTTTCGAAAGCAGAGACAATCTATCTGCGGATAAGACAAACTGAAAAGTGTCAATTCTTATGCTGTGAGAAAATGAATGAAGTGAAGAAAAGCTATCACTAATTTTCATCTGAGGATTTAGCCTATAGAATTCTAAAGCTGACGGTTTCTATGAGTAGGATCTCGTAATGAAAAATGCAAATAATACAACCCAGTAAGCATTCTACATAAATCTATAGCGGGCCGTTATCAGGGTAGCTGACGGCCCGATAACGGCCCGCTATAGATTAATGAAGAATGCTAGCTGGGAAAGACGGTTAAAGGAGAACCATACACTGCAACAGAAAACCGGTCAGGAATAGTCAATAGTACTCTACTGCCAGTCATAAAAACAATTAGTGTTCAAACCCTTACCGTTAATTCTGATCCTGAATCGCTTCTCTGAATTATGCGTGCGGAAAAGTAATACTTTTCTCTTAGAGTTCACACAGTATATTTCACATAATGCCAATTTAAGAAGATTTTGAAATTTATACTATTTACGAAGCTTATCATTTTTCAGAATTATGGCATAGAATGCACACAATTCAGGCATTTATTTGCAATTTTCGAGACAGATGATGATAAATCCTTCCCATTTCCATCTTAAGTATATTGATTTTAGCATTAAGAATCATTAAAAGAGTCGCATCCTGCAGGAAAGCGCTATAGACCATAATTTACACCTGCACCCAGAACTAACACTAAATCATTGCTTAACCCTTGTCATGCTGGAAAAATGAAGATGCCACGCCCAATTATAATTTTCAGCCAGTTTGTTAGTGCAAATTCACATACTAAATGACAAACAGTGTAGATCCAGATCATTTGGCTTCTGAAGAAGCCAAATGATCTGGATCTACGTTGTTTGCAAAGACATGCATATCCGGGTTCAGCAGGAAAATGGTTAAGAAACATATTTACAAGTACATTGTATTTATTTTTACTCTAATTGCTGTAAAGTTCAAGTCCGTAAGTATGTAAAGGGGACTTGGATACACCGTTCCGGGGAGGCAAGTTTGTCAGGATTGGTTTTGCCTCCCTTCTGGAACTCGTCTACTCTAAAACATTACGAAAACTTGCCTGTTCAAATATACTGAAAATTTTACTACCAAAAAATGAAAATTTTCAGATAAAACATTCTGATATTTTCATATTTCTGCATTCCATAGCGGTTCTATCAAGTACACACAATCTATGTTTTGAGCAGAAATATAAAAAAAAAAATATCAGAATTTTTATCCGAAAACTTTCAGTTGTTTGGTGGTAAAATTTTCAATATTTTTGAATAGTCGTAATGTGAAAATGGGTCTACTCCTAATGGGAGCAAATGCTTTCTTTTCAGAGAAGACACATTGTCAGAAGGAATGGGGCCAAATTCTTTGCTTTCAAAGATGACACGTTGTCATAAAGAATAGGAGCAAACACTTTGCTTTCAGAGATCACATATTGTCAGAAGGAATAGGAGCAAATTCTTTCCTTTTAGAGATGACACATTTTCAGAAGGAATGGGTGCAAATTCTTTCCTTTCAGAGATGACACATTTATAGAAGGAATTGGTGTACTTGTTTTTTTTCCTTTCAGAGAAGACACATTTTTAGAAGGAATGTGAGCAAATTCTTTTCTTCTAGATTAGGCCAATATTCTGAAGGAACTGAAGGAGCAGGGAAGCAAAGAAAAACGCCAGAAGTTGTCTCTCTTGTAAATATAGCGTAAATGCTACCAAATATATTCAATCCCCTAAAGGAGGGTTGATGTATTTTCAAATATATTCGATCCCTTAAAAGGGGATTGATATATTTTCATGGAGAATAACACTGGCATGGGAATAGTTTCCTACCTTGTCAATGGGGACTACCACCCTTAAAGGATACAATGTTAAACTGAGCGTAGTTCCCATTTTTAAAAGGTTATAAAATGGTTTCCCTTACAAAGTGGCGGCAATTATTTTAAAGTGTATTCTTTCACCTTAACCCTTAAAGCGCCAATCACAACTATTGTCGTCTGCTTTGTTTTCTGCTGGTTACTTTAAATGTCACTTCTGCAAACAGTGTGGACCCAGATCAGACTGCTCATTTAGGAGCAGTCTGATCTGTGTCCACACTGTTTGCCTGTATGCAAAAATAGGTTTGAAAAGTTTGCAAGAATATTCAGCAGACGACATAAATAGACGACATCATTTTCAGATGCAGGTTTTCTTGGCGCTTTAAGGGTTAATGTTTTTGCTGTATCTAAAACAATATAAATAAAGATACCAAGGAAATGCCACAATCACGAAGCACAGCCATCCTGCGGCATCAAAAGAAGGCGTCGTGAGGAATAAATAATTACAAAACAAACGCCACCTATGAAACCACGACGCACAAAGAAAGATCAAAAACCACTTGGACGGCGTTTCTGCAAGTGGATTCTTGTCCTAAGGGCATAATCTGCCTACAACAATTTATCTGCTTTGACGATTTTAATTACTTCTGCAGCTTTGGACTTCTGTTTTTTAACAGTTGTTATGGTTTATTGGCTCTTAACCCTTTCGCTCCTGAGATTCTGAATTGACTCTTCCGTCCAAGGAGTTTCAGTCTAATATCAGAAACAGAATGGCAACAGTGTAGATCCTGATGAGACGGCTCCTCATCATGAAAACACGCCTATATAATTCTGACCCCCTTGAACCCCACTTTTATATAGTAAAACTGGGGTTCACAGGGGTATACATTATTTTTCTTATTTCTGCCCTAAAACATAGATTGTGGGTACTCGTTAGAACCGCCTCGCCGAGGCGGTTCTAACGAGTACCACAATCTATATTTTGAGCAGAAGTAAGAAAAATATCACAATTTTTCATCTTAATATTTTCGTTTTTTTCGGCGGTAAAATTTACAATGTATTTGTATAGGAGTGTTTTCGTAATGTTACTGTTTGCATAAATATCTGTGTTGGTCTACAGGGCTGAAAGGCTCTACCCTGGTCCTGCTGACCCCAGACACACCCTGGCAATGCAAACAGTGGAAATCTAGATCAGTGGGCGGCTTCTGAAGAAGCCGATTAATCTGGATGTCCACTGTTTGTAATTAAGTATGGGAATTTGCATCAACAACTTGGATCAAGTAATTTAGTTGGCTGACAAGTAGAAGAGGGTGTGGCGTCTTAATTTACTCAGCATGACAAGGGTTAAGATTAATGGATGTATTCGGAGATTTTACCGACAGGCTTGGACGAATACAAACTTTGCAGACAAAATGTTGCTTCACTAAGGTTTACAAAAACGGGCCTTTACAAAACGGGGGTACTCATAAAGGAAAGAATTTGATCTCAGATTAAACAAATTCTTCAATCAAGATGAGCTTCTGATAAGAAATGTTATAAATATTTCAAATTCAAAGTTATTTCCCTTGAAACTATGTCCATTTGTCTCAGTTAATCAAAAATAAATGTTCGTGCCAAATTATTTATCCTTCTGCATATGAACCGTGTTCACCCGTACATCATATATACTTCTATGCGTAGGGTGATTTGGGCTACAGGCGAATCAAAGACATTACATTAACAAGTCTATGCAATACGTATACCATATTCTCCAATGATATATAGTGATAATAAGTGCGTCCAACGGGAACTGCGAAGCACTACTATAGAATACCTATGTAACCAGTGATGTGTGTGACCAAATATGTGATGGTCCAACAATGCTTGGGTGGTTCGGTGCTTATCCTGAAAAACAATTCCATGATTTGGCAGAGACTATTGACATGGCGGCCGTGGCGATATTAGCATCAAACAGCCAATAACGCCAAGTATTCCAACTGCAAGGGGTTGAATCACGAGACTATGACGTCAGCCTACAAAATTTGCAATCGCCGCCATTTTGAATTTTGCCTCCACTTCGAATTTTATTTCTATCCATTCTCCGTCTACTTACAAGTTAAGCATGATTCGTTTTGTTAATAAAGTACACTTTGATGTAGATTTTTAGATAACATATAGACTTTACGCTCTTTTCACGTGATAATCTTAAAAAACTTCGACACATGTAAGCGAACGATAGTATATTGTCGTACCTGTCATCGGCATACACTAGTTTTCGGTATTCTGAAAGCATGGCCCCCGCCAATTGGGGCCCGCGAAATAGATGGGCTGCCCAAAGCCTCCATGACACAGCTGCTAGTAACTAAGTAGGACCCGAATTCATATGATCAGATCGGGTAAAAGTCCCACACGTTTGGCGGCAATGTCTCTGAACTACTGAAATAGTGTTGACTTGGACGTTATATCGCAATTCATGCTGTGGATTAGAAGTCAAGCATGGTCTGAAATCAAATTCAGTTAGATCTGGCCAACCCACCTATGAAGCATGTGATGATAATTTGGACGCACGGATATAGGTAGCACCTATTAAATTCATATTGGGGATATGAATGGGTCTGCATTGTTAGGGGGCGGGGGCGGGTTCAGAAATTTGCAACTTTTAAACCAGCTTTTCAACTGTTGTATTTTTCTTTTTTCAGATTGCAACATTATTTACTGCAAAAAGCAATCTTAGTGAGTTTAATAACTAAACGTTTCCACATCTGAGCCATCTCATGACATGACGAAACTAACAAAACGGCATGTGCGCTCAGGGAAGACTCAGATCAGCCTGGTTGTCCACCCAGTCTGATCAGAGTCTTCACTGTCCGCATGAAGAAAGCTTGGGTCCTTAGCACAACAAAGACTCTGATCAGATTGGGCGTTGACTTTGTCATGAGGTAACTATTTTTCTATATGTCATAGCTTACAGAGCGCACGATATGAAGGTATCAAGATGTTAGGACTATTTTTCTTATTTCTCTACGAAAACATATGCTATGGGTACTCACTCGAAGTGCCTCGCGAGGCACTTTGAATGAAAACCCACAGCATATGTTTTCTTTGAGCGATAAGAAAATATAGATACATTATGGATGAAAAAAGTATCTTATCTTGAGCGATGGATTGGAAGTATACATGGCACAACCAATATTTCGACATCACTCAGAAAGACGCTTTTTGCTTGGCGTTTGATTTCAAATGAATGCATTTTGTTCTGTCTGGCAATATCTTATCAGTAAACATTTGTATTTTCCGTTTCTGTGTTTAAGCCTAAATTTAAAATGTCCGAAAGATTTTGAAATTTGTATCTAAGAAAATATTTACTTTTCCTTTGTTGGTTTTCAATTACTTATCTTTTGTGATAATATTGTGAACATTTCAGAAAATTTGAATAAGTGAAACTTCTTGAAAAAATACCTCTAATGCAATACCCTCTCGATTTCTGCATAATTTGCAACTATTTTACTATTAAAAATGTAAACAAAATTAAACATTTTGTGCATAGGTAGTTATAACAAAAAGTATTACAAAAGCTTGCAAATTTATTTCTGTGTAAAGCGCCAGGACAAACAATTTTCTGTAAAGCGCCAGACAAAACGACTTTCAGAAAGATACCGAAAGCAGAGTGGGTGTGTTAACTTTAAAATAACAAAGCATGTTCGGATGAATTAAGCCACAACGTGACAAAGCATACCAAGGGACATGCGCGAGGAGGGAAGTCTCAGATAAACCTTCGCTTCCTAAGTCTGAGCACAGTCTTCACTGGCGCTTTTTTGTATATCCAAGGACTCAAGGCTTCATGATGCGGATAGCCAATGTCTCTGATCAGACTGCGCGGGTGTGCAGTCTGACCTGAGTTTTCGATGGGCGCACATTTCGAAGGTACATTTTCTAACATTGAGGCTCAAAATGAACTCATGATTTCTAAATGTCTTATAACTAGCTAACTCTCAATGAAGCGTCTTAAACAACTTTGAACTTTCATAAGATAGGTCTCAAGTCTAAAGCTTGCTTTGACAGTGTAGGCGCCAGACTCAATAAAGCTTATTTTCCCAGCACTATGACAAATGGTATTGACAGCTAAATAAAAAAAAAGAGACAAAACACTTCAGTCAATCGCTAAAAGCACTAGAAATACTTTGTTTAATGCGCCTGTCCATTCTGTTTTTATATCGGATTATAACATACTTACTTTAATGTCCACCCTCATTTGCTGAGCCGATAATATGTCTTTACGAAGCGTAAACGATTTATAATGACGTGAGCTTCCTCTAAATATATGGCCCACACGCACGTAGAGAGATACACACACACACACACAAACGCACGCACGCACGCACGCACGCGCACATACACGCCGATTCGCCCCTCTGTACGACATAAAGTGTTAATTGGGATACATTACGAAAACCTGCCTATTTAAATATACTGAAAAGTTAATCACCGAAAAATTGAAAATTTTCAGACAAAAAATTCAAATTATTTTTCATATTTCTGCTCAAAACATAGATTGTCGGTACTCGTTAGAACCGCCTCGCAGAGGCGGTTCTAACGAATACCCACAATTTATGTTATTGAGCAGAAAATAAGAAAAATAATGTATACCCCTGTAAAGCCCAGTTTTATTATATAAAAGTGGGGTTTAAGGGGGTCAAAATTATATAGGCGTGTTTTCGTGAAGGGTTGTCTGGATTCTAAGCAAAAAAAGCACTTCTTTTTATTATTATTATTTTCTTTTTTTATTTTTCATTTTTTATTTTTTTATTATATTATTTATTAATTATTTTATTCTCATGTATAAATATTTTGTATTAGCCAATTTATGCCTGGTGTCTACCCTGATTGCATTCAATACAGAAATGTCTATAAAACATGATAAGAATAAAAACTACCCAGGCACCCCTTCTACCAGAAATGGATCAGTCCAAAAAATTAAGATAGTAGAGTCCAATCGGCGTAAATTGGTTAAACCGCCCATTAAAAAGGGGCAGAGCATACGGGTTGTGCAAGCGCAAAACTGATTCCGAAGTAAACGGTATAAAGTATGATTTGCTGAGTATAAGTAAAAAATTTAGAAAATATTAAAAAAGAAAAAAAAGAATAGAATTTATAGAAGTTGCCTCCTTTGTAAAACTGGCGGAAATCTAGTGAGTGTTTCCAGTCCCTTAAACAATTAACTATAGCAGTTGCAAAAAAAAAAAAAAAAAAAAAAGAACTTACGCTCAGTTCACAACGGTACACGCGTCTTCAAACACGCCATTTACTTGTTTGTACGAGGGATATTCGAAATGAATTGATTATTGTCCTCTAGCTCGATATCCACGTGGGGCACGATAAAAAACCAATACATACCTGTATAGGGCTATTCAATATCTACACAATGGTGTATAAATGTACATTTTAGACTAAGTGTAAGACATAAAATTTGCCATTTGAATACACGCAGTCATTGACCACTGCAGTAAAAAATGGTTGGTAGAAGCGTCGACAAAAAAGATGAAATACGGGCTTACATCAAAGCTCGCTCAAAACTTGGTGTTCTTTGAAGAAGCTGATGACTGAAATTTCTACTTCTTTTGGACCTTTATGACACAGTTCGGCGGTGGAAAAAGAAATTTGAGTCTGGTGTAGAGTCCATCAAAAATGCACCGAAATCAGGTAGGCCAAAATCTGCATCTCGTAAAGAAATCGTTTCCAAAATAAAGGAAATCATTGAAGGAGATGCCAGATTTACAGTTCGTGATATGGCACGAAAGGTAGGCATATCACTATCAACGGTTCACCTTATTTTGAAGAAGCATTTGAAAGTCAGAATGATTTCTGCAAGATGGGTGCCACATCTGTTGACTGACGAGCAAAAGAGGCAACGGGTTAAAGTGGCCAAAAAGCTGCTTCAAAGTTTCCAAAATATGACAAAAAGCAGTTTGCCAATGTCGTCACAGGTGATGAAACCTGGGTCCATTATTTTGAGCCCGTCAGAAAGGTTAGCAATAAGGTCTGGGCCACTAAACACAGCAAACGCCCAATAATTGCCAAACGTTCTTTGAGTACAAAGAAGGTTTTGTATGCAATCTTCTTCTCTGGTGAAGGAGTCGCAATAAAAGTGCCAGTGAAAAAGGAGAAAGCATCACCGGAAAGTACTACAAAGACGTAGTACTGAAGAAACTGAAAAAGTATTATCAGAAACTACGCCCTGCCACTGGTTTTAAACATGTCCGTCTTCTACATGACAATGCCCCAGCTCATACCTCCGCAATAGTTACGGCGTTTTTGAAGAAAGAAAAAGTAACTGTTTTGCCTCACCCCCCCGTATTCCCCAGACCTTGCCCCATGTGATTTTTTTTTGTTTCCGAAATTGAAAGCATTCCTTGCTGGGCAGAAATACCAGTCCCGACAGGCACTGGGATCTGCCATTCATCAGTACCTTATTACTGTGCCCAAATCAGCGTACCGTGACGCCTTCAAGAGGTGGATACATCGGCTTAAACTTTGCATTTCTAGCCACGGGGAGTACTTTGAGGGCATGAAATGAGTACTTTTGGGCTAACTTGAAATTTGAAGTCTCCAGATAGAAATAAGCAATTCATTTCGAACATCCCTCGTATGTCCACAAATTGACAAACCAATCATAAATAAATCCAGTGCCGTCCATTGTCTCGAAGACAGTTGTTTAAGTTTATCCAACGAAGAAAAGTTTACGTTTTGTGCTTAATCTGACGTGCATTCCTTATTAAGTTCTTTGACAATACCGTAATACAACGTTTACATTATGTTCCCTGCGGCGTCGGCATTTACGTTTCAGGCCACCGTGGATGCGAGACAATGCGGGGAAAGGGATGGGCAAACGTGTCAGGCTGTGATTGCCGTAGATGCCGGGCATGATTTTGAAACTGTCAAAAAATTGCCACGGCAGTCATGGTGCTGATGAGAAACTAGTTGGCCGTAGTAAAACGGGATGATCGCAGCAAAACCTGACAGTACGGAATTGGCAGTAACAAAACTTGGAGGTGGTCCGTAGTGGGACGGGATGCATGTATATTCCCCAGCATCTCACGGTCCTTTGAAGTTTAGTGCGCGTTTTGTCATGGTTGCTTCACGGTTGCTGCGCGTTTTGCCCCATTTTGCCACGTTTTGTAACGGTTCTCACAGCAAGCTAGGGCATATGTTAGCCATTTTGTTGCGTTAAATCACGGCACGTCCCAGCATGTGACAGTTTACAGGCCCGGCGCGCCACGGCGGGTTGCGTTCTACTACGGTCTGACAGGGCCCACACGGTCTGGGAGGGTGTATATGAAGCCGGTCCCAGCATCTACTATACGAAGAGAGAAGACCAAGCTATGAAGAAGCTGTGAAGAAGGCCAAGCTGTGCCACCAAAGAAGTCAAGACGTTCTGCACTACCACTACCAGTAGCGGGACAGACTAATCTCTGTGTTGTCCCTGTTCCAAAACTCTAAGGAAGTATCTGAATCGCTTGGCCAGGATCCTGAACGCATTCTCCGCCACACGTCTTCCACGAAACATCCGGTAATTAAAGATGAGTTTTTTCTTTTGGCATCGCTCTTCACCCATACGGTTTCATCAGGTAGCTTCTTAAGCAAATGCATCGTCTCCAGGATGAAGGAAAAGATGTCCTAGTTCTGGTCGTCGGTTAGCAGAGGGCATGGTGGTTCCAACCTATCCGGCCTTCTTCGAGGAGTTCACTAAGCTCCGAGTCGTTATAGATTTGGGCCTCACACATCGATCCACCAACTTCAATCCATTTGAAACAATACTGGGCATCCACCAAGACGAGGTGAGGGATACTGAAAAAAAAATGTAGTTGTGGTACAAGGAGCTAGTGTTGGGTTGCTTGCTGATGGCAATATGCTTCTCGTCCATGCCTCCCACAGCATGAAGCACATCCCACATGTCTGCAAACGTCTTTGCAAGGGCTCTCCACTTGTCGGGTGCCGGCATCGGTGGCTGTTGGATGCGCGTCCGACTGGTTATCCGGAGATTGCGGGCTCGACCCAATCCGGGTCGGCAACATTGTTCCGTGGAGATTGATCATGAAATATTTTTTACGGTCTTCTTTCCCTTCAAGAAGAGCAGTTGTCAGTTTCTGGTGAAAGAATATGCACAATAATGGTTAACCGCTTAAAGGACTAAGCCTGCCCAGTACAAGTGTGGTTAAGTAAATCGACCGCGCTCGACATGATCCCATTGCGTTGACTGGGCCGTAAAACATCAACACAAACAAACAAATTCATCGGGCGTCACATCCTTGTAGGCTTCCAAGATGGCCTTGCACACTTCTGCCACCATATGGCAGATGGCTGCTTAACTGCACCTGAACGCATAGGATAGTGACTAGCAAGTGCCCAGATGTCTCAGTCACTGGCAGCTTCAGTCCAAGCGGTAGGGCAGAGCGAAACTTCGTGTCTTGTCTTTCGATGACTGATCTTAATCTTTCCAGGATCTAATCGAAGAGTTCTGGAGGCATCCTCAGATAGTTCGGTGCGGAGCTCTCTGATGAGAAATGTTGAGTAGTGGCCCAGCTGCTGCCTTCTGTCTTTCGATAACCATTCGCGCATCGACATGGACCTTGGCCTTCTCATCCGTCTTCTTCCTGCCTGTTGCACTCTGGCCTTCCCTCTTCGCAACTGCTGCTGGTCTTCTTTTTGCTGACACAAAGACTGGATGTATGCACTCAGCATACATGAAAACACAACTTCTTCATCATGGGCATTCATGATGTTGTCACTTCGAAGTCTCACGATACAATGATTGCCATTGCTTTGGAGACTTTCTGTTCATACCGTAGGTACAAAACGTGTTACAAAGCTTCCCGGCCTCCACGATTTATCCGTAGAAAGCCTTGGCAGAAAGTAAAAATCGTGACAGACCTTGATCAGAATGTGACCAACGTGAATGTGACAGGCATCGAGGGAACGTACTGACATCCGTAATAGATTGCGGGCCAAACCGTAGTGCGCCTTTGAGCCACCGGAACTCAGTCCCTCCCCACCCCCCCCCCCCTCAACACACACACACCCCAACTACCGGCCCATTACGGACGGATACGATGAAAGGCCATGAGAAAGGAAAGATTAGCAAAACCTAACAAAACTTGAATACGGTGAAAAAAGGTCAAAACCCCACGGTGTACTTCGTTTCGGGCAAACGGGGCTGCCGTGGCCGCCGAGAACGTAATGTAAACCTAGCATAAGAAACATGTTACAAACTTGTTTCACTTCCAGTTTGCATGATAATCCCCCTTTAAAAGGGATCTTCTCTTTAAGAAAAGAAATTGTTCCCTCTGAAAGCACATTATTTCCTTATAGAGTAAAATCAGTTTTCATCAGTTTTCATCAGGCTACACAACAATTTTGAGGGTTACTTCTCCGTGAACGTGGGATAATTGACAAACATGAAACCAACTTTTCTTGTTTCATTTCCGTAACCGCTGACGTCATTGGAAACAAGAACGCTGCATTGATACTCGTAAAACCTCAGATACGTTTAAAAAGGGCGGTATACATCTGGAAGATTTTCTGCTAAAGTACTTTGACAATGAATACACCTTTTGTGAATTCTGGTTTGCATATAATCACCCTTTTAAAAGGGGTCTACTCTATGAGGAAAGAATTAACTCCTTCTGTGAGTTATTTCTTCCCTTATAAAGTAAACCTCTTCTTCAGAAGGAAACAAAACAATTTTGAGAGTTAGACAAATCTGAAACCATCAACGGTATGCCAATACACAAACATCTCAGTTATGTTCGAAGGAGACTGACCAAATTTAACAGGTTTTCTGTCGTTTTGACAAGGGATACAACTTTTGTGACTTTCTGTTTGCTTTCCTGCACACCAATCCCCTTCTGTAAATGGGTTCTCTCCCTAAGGTAAGAATTTGCTTCCTCTTGGAGCAAATTCTTTCCTTATAGAGTAAACGCTTTTTCAGAAGGGGACGAAACAGTTTGGACAGATTTACTTCCCTTCCCCTGAACGTCGAACAAAAGGCAATTCTGAAACCAACTTTTCACGTTTCATTTATTTCAATCATCGTTTACGTCAATAAAGACGAAACGGTACATTGATATGATAATATGATGCGCAACGCACGAAAAAAATGCCCGTATGCATTTTACGGACAACGTAGGTTCAGATCAGCGTGCGCATCTGTGCAGTCTAATCTGATTATTTTCTGTGCAAATTGCATACGGGCCCTTTTCGTGCGTTGAGCAGGATCATTCTAGTTTTAAGGGGACTGGATACCCTTGGTAGATTTTCTGCCATTTTGACAAGGGATACTACTTTTGTAATCTCCGGTTTGGTAACCTGCACAACCATCCCTTTCTAAAAATAGACCCCATTGATCTGTGTTTCAAGGATCCTGGGCTTTGCTCTGGGTTGGAGTAAACGTCTTAAGGGACATAAAGCAAGTTACCTCTCGGTAGCTCATCCACCTAAGTGTTTCGAACAAGTACATTTTCAATTCAAGGGCTGTCTGATTAGTTTTTATTATTACCATCTGATCAGAGTCTTCAGAGAATTTTCATAAGGAATTCAGTCTAGACTCTGATCAGATACCATGTTATGCGACATATGGTTTGGGTTTACACTGTTTGCCAACAACGTTTAGGGGACGCTAGACATAAATTGGTGACACCTGTGTCTGATAAGAGTATAATATGGTCAACATACACCTACCATTCTTTTCTTAAGATAAAGTTTAGGCATATATGACTAACTATTAATTTCTTACCTTAAATTGTTTTTAAAGTTCAATTACATGTGATAATTGCATTAATGTTGTAAAGCAGAAACATTTTCCGAATGGAGACAAACACAGTTTGTCAGAATTGCCCCTTAACCCATTTAAGCCTATCGTCCATAAAAGGGACACTGGCAAACAGTGTAGACCCAGATCAGACGCCGCAGAACGCGGCGTCTGATCAGGGTCTACACTGTTTGCTTTAAAACCAGAAATTAGTACGAAACATGGTAGCAGTAAAAAACAACCAGACACCCATTATATAGGAAATGGACCTGTCCAAAGAGTTATGGTAGAAGAGTCCACTCGGCATAAATGGGTTAAATTGTATTTATTCAGCGTAAACACTGTTATGGACGAATGAGCAATTATTTGTTCAAGTTCTTCTTTAACTACACCTCAACCTGGGACATTTTGTGTCGCCTCCGGGATAGAAGAGTTACATATCGCAGAGAAGGAGAAGAAATATAGAGGTGGATGAAGGAAAGTGACTGACAGTGCACAAAAAGAAACACTAGCATGCCCTCTCCACCCACCACCTACAGTAAAGCAGGTTCCTACCTCCCTTAGTAGAGCAGTTATGTCACGTTTGCACTCAAACTGGTCGGCGTTATCTCTGGCAAATTATTTATACGAAAAAAGGGAATGGCAGTGCACAAAAAGATATTCCACAACCTGCTACATGTACAGCAGGTCCTTACCACCAACCTACCTCTCTTAGTAGAGCAGTTATGTCACATTTGCATTCAAACTGGTCATGTTACCTTTGGCCATTATTTTTTTCCGTAAATGTGAATGTCTAGCTGAGCAACACATCAGAAAACGTACCTTCTGACATGTGCGCCCATTAAAGACTCAGATCAGCCTGCGCATCCGCGCAGTCTGATTAGTGTCTTCGTTGTCCGTGTGAAAAAACTTTGCATCCATGGCCATCATAAATGCGCCCAGTGAAGATTCTGATAAGATTGAGCGAATGCGCAGGCTTATCTAAATCTTCGTAAAGCGCCCTTGTCCAAACGTACGTTTTCTGACGTTGCACCTCAATAATATTGTGTTTAAATTCCGCGTCTCATTGGTCAAATATTATTTGACAATGTATTAATACTAATTATAGTTGTTTGGAGATAAACATGTAACAGCGACGGTTTCTTCGTATGTCTAAGCCTTTCAATTTCAGCATTATAACTGGACAGTGTGTAAATGAGCATTTGTTTATTTGTTTTCTATATGCAAAGGCAAGCAATATTCTGGTCAGATCTGAGCAGTCTTATTTGCTATTATATTACGAAATAAACCATCTTGGGAAATCAGTGTGTATGGGTAACAGCAAACAGGCACATTCTAGTCAGGATCTTCGCTGTTGGAGTTGCTAACATGTGTTTCTTTGTGTCCTCTGAGCACCTTATTTCAATAAATTCTAAACGGAACGACCTTTCTTCACTAGAAATCCTGGAAGTATCAGGTGGCTTTAAAACTGTGATGTGTATTTGTCTTTGAAAATAGAATGGTATATTCGAAATTCTAGACATAAATGCATGGTACTTAATGTAATGTCAACAGACAGAGCGGTCAAAAGTTTAAAGATTTTGTAAGCGTTCAGAGAAGTTCACGCGAGACAGGGAACGAATCCAAGCATCCAAGAATTTTCAAAATAATTCCTTGTCAGGAATTAAGTATTTTGAGCAGGGCTATGGGAAATACCTTCTGGACATAAAGCGGAGGCTGAGATCATTCTGCGCAAGCGCGCAGTCTGATCAGGACCTACAGTGTCTGCTTACAGAATGCCTCCTCTAGAATATATTGATATGGAGCAAATATGTTAATTTATCAACATGCGCTGCTTTGCTGTTTGATCTTAATATTTACTGCTCGGAAAAATGCGCATATTCATATATTCAATGCCATCCGCATGGTTAGACAGATCTGTGCTTTATTGGCATGCTCCAAGTTTCTTATACTAAGATACTGAGTAAACAGTCATACACTTATTTTGTTACCAGTACTTGCTAAGGACGCTAGTGAACAAATGAGACTTCCATCACGAAAACATACCCATATAATTTTGACCCCCTTAAACCCCACTTTTATATAGTAAAACTAGGGTTTACAGGGGTATACATTATTTTTTCTTCTTTGCTCAAAATTATAGATAGTGGATACTCGTTAGAACCGCCTCGTCGAGGCGGTTCTAACGAGTACCCACAATCTGTCTTTTGAGCAGAAATATGAAAAATATCAGAGTTTTTTATCTGAAAATTTTCAGTTTTTGGAAGCGAAATTTTCTATATATTTGAATAGGCGTGTTTTCGTAATGATTTTATTCTACATTAAATATTCTGAGGGAGGGATCCTTTGGAAATTTAGAACAAATCAAAATCAGAAAATAGCAGACTCGATTGTATTGAGTCTCTTCATGCAAAAAAAAAAAAAGGAAACAATGCAACAGCCCTCACGCCCCCTAGCAGCAGCAGAATACTGTTTTCACATATAACGTATGAGCCCAAATAGTCCCAAAAGACCAGAAAACATAATTATATATTTATAATATCGAAGTACAGGGTGATGTTTTAGGGCCACCACTTAAAGACTTAGCAACCACTACTGCGATTACAAAATATTCTGAGTATGGATCCTTTGGAAATACAGAACCAATCAAAATCAGAACATAGCCGACTCGGTTTTATTGAGTCTGTTCTTAAGATGTTATTATAAAAAAATGAAATATTACTCACGACCCTAGCAGTTTTGAGTTGTACCTCTAAATAAGGGTTTCATGCTACCATTGATTTTTATTATATATTTAAACATATTTGCAAATGTTCTAAAACCGATAGGCTTGTTTTTGTTTTAAGTTTAAATGGTCAATACATGGTACTTTCAAACAGTCTTCAAAATAAGCAACAAAATGGTAGATCATGTAATATGTAATAAACTTATGCCTCTTCGAAGACACTGACACAGATCTTGTAAGAGGTCACGGCAGGTATAAGGGTAAATTATACACTCGATGATTTTCTACTTTCATATTCAAAGCAAAGACCCAAAATCGACAATTTTGATAGTATATTGCAGAATTGTCCGAATTTACTTTTTGACCATTCTGGCATCAAAGCAGGCAAAACGCTTTAGAAATAGGCAAAAAAAAAACTATTAAATAAGAAACTATATTCATATGGATCCAAACCCGTGATCTGTAATTTCTAGCAGTCCATGACTTAAATACAGTGTTTAAATGTTTTAAAAGAGGTTTAGATAAAGGTAAGTTGTTTTCAAGGTTTTACAACACTTCTCAGAAATGTTTGGATTTTTTATCTAAAATTGTATTTCCCAAGGAGCCTCTTTTCAGACAGTATTGTGTTTACCCCTCATAAATTTAAAACCATTTATATTTGTGGTAAAAGTTTAAGATGGCCAAACGTATTGACATGCTAAATGATCGCAACAACCATGTTGAAACCAAACTTGTTTAAAATCCCATTTTTTGTACATCTGTACCATAAGTTTGCAGACAAATAATCGCTACACAAAAAACGTCGCAATAGACAATATAGCATCGACAGCATGTGCCACTACATCTTGTCTTTGACGGTGAAAGGGAAATTACTGTCACATTTTCTTCATATCCGTGCCTGTGAGTTATTATGTAGCTGTCTAGAAAACAAGATACACGACATTAGTTCTTTTAAACAGAATTATTAGTCCGTTTGAGCGTGCGTACTACTTATGTCTCATGTAATATTTTTGCAAGTATACCAGCGTATATCTGCTCTAACATGTGCGCCCAACGCGGACTCGGCTCGGCCTGCTTACCCGCGCGGTCTGATCTGAATATTCGATGTATGCTTTTGGGATGCTTTGCGTAGTTTGCTGTCTAGATCGAGCCCAGTGAAGATTCTGACTAGATGGCCACTAGTGCTCGGGTTTGCATGGGTCTTTGCTTGGTGCGTATGTCGAAAGTACGTTGGTATGTTGCGTTTGTATGATGATTAGTATATAAATGTATACCATGTGAATGGTCTATGATTGGTGAATACATATCTTGTCTTATCTTATCCTATCCTACCATACATGAATGCTTCTTATGAATACCGTGGTTGCACTTAAGAAAACTTGATACACCCAGAAGATTTGCTTTCATTTTCTATAAGGGAGGCAACTTTTGTGACTTTCTGTTTGTTTTCATGCACTCCAAGTACCTTGTGAAAAGATGCCCATCTAAAAGGAAAGAATTTGCCCCCAAAGGTAGCAAAATCTTTTCTTTTTAGAATAGACCACTTTCCAAAGGAAATTGTACACATGAAGTAAACAGGAAGTATCCCAAGTTGTCTTTCTTGGAAAAATTGCGGGAAATGTACGAACTTCAAGTGTATTCAGTCAGCTTATGTGAGTATCGACACTGAGTAGGACGTACCCATATTTCTTTTTTTTTATTCCGTTCTATCAATTGTAAAATGCCAATTAGCTAGATAGGTTATAACGCAACAAATTCACAGTGACGTTCGTACGTCAGTACGAGTCAGCATTCGTAGGAGCTACTGACGTAGGTCAAAATATATGATTATTCTATTGTGGCCAGGAGCCTAATTATTTTTCCATAGGCTTCCATTACAGCATTTGTCCCTCACAATAATCCTTGACTTCCGAATTTGGTCTACACATTAAAAAATAGTCTTATTGAGACAAAATACATCACAAAAAAGAAGGGGTCTATCTGCATGTTTTTGCGCTTTCTCGACCTTGAACACCAGTACACTAGTGTTAATTGAACAAATGGAAGAAATTTATTAGGTCCGATTTTTTAAACACTAGCGCACTAAAATGTAACTGTCAGATGTAAATTTGGTCTGCCATTAAACGGAATATAGTTTTGTGTAACACTTACAAAACTTCAGACAATCCAATCAGAGTCACGCTTCATATCAAATATAGTCCTTGGCTTCCGTACACTTTAAGTCCTTTCCAGCTTAACCCATTTAAGCCTAGCGTCCTATAAAAGGGACATTGACAAACAGCGTGGATCCAGATCAGACGCCACAGAACACGGCGTCTGATCAGGGTCTCTACACTCTTTGCATTAAGTTCAGACATTTCTACAAAGCATGATAATAATAAAACAAACTACCCAGACATCCCTTCTATAGGAAATGGACCTGTCTAAAAAGTTTAGGTAGGTGAGTCCACTCGGCATAAATTGGTCAATGGTATCCTGTTCCCTATCAGCACAAGTGTAAAAGCCCAAGTGATACAGTCAAGTTCAATTTCGTAAATTTAGGTAACTAATTAATCTTTAATCTTTTATGACCGGATTACTGGCATACGAGATAGTAAAAATTAAACAGTATCAAATCAAATCAGTCAGGCTTCGTAGCTAAACAACTTCAAATTTAATGCTACTAAATGGGAACTGTTTATCAGATTTATTCCAAACATCGTAAGAAAATTACAGTTTTTTTTTCTTCAAATTTTAATTTTTATTTCCAAAAATAGAAGCCAATTTTAAGTTTGCGGGTTTCCAGCAAATAATGAATTCATAGGTAAACACCTGCTGAGCATGGTTTGTTATTTCTTTATAAACAAAAAGATTAAAATCAGGCTCAGATACAAAACTAATCTAATCTCATTTTATACATTATACACATACCAGAAAACTGGCATAAACCACATTCTATTAATTGAGCAGCCAGCACAAGACGCGAACGTGTGTTTGGTATTACATCAGTGTCACAAGAGACATGTTTAATCAAACATAAAGCAATAATGTAGCGTACAGAAACACCCATTGCAATTCCATGATTGATGAGGTTGCATCAATCTTAGCTTAACATGCACAGAACGCACATGGGTTGCGCCAGGCGAAAATATGTCTTCGGGCATATGCGGACAACGGCGGTCCATATTTACCTGCACACAAACAGAATTATTGTCCAAAAATAGAATCATTGGCTACTGTAGCTTGTTTCAGTGGAGACCAAAGGCCCGGATGAGACTTTGCGCATGTGCAGGATGATGTGAATACGCATATTTTGCGCATGCTCGAAAGTACTTTTTTCGCTTGACGCGGCCCAATTAATACTAAAAACACTACCAAAATCGATTGAATTGTCACAGCCATAAAGGTACCTAGTCAAATTATCCGAACCACAGAGCTTGATCGGACTGCGCATGCGCAGTCCGATCAAGATCTGTGGTTCGTTGTCTCTACATAATCCTGAGGCTGTCTAAGTGTACACAACCTGAGAGCATAGCTGAGCCAGTACAGCATTAATGATAGTTAAGAGATGTTTTTGTTTGTCCTGGTCGGGCTGATTTGTTTTGTAGGAAAACATGAATGAAGTAAGACGCGATTCTGTACAAACAAACTCAACGCGGATTTCCTTATCATGAGAGAAAATATATTATGCAGAAAATGAGAGAAAATATATTATGCTGACAATATTTTGAAGAATGTTTCTTTTCGTTCCAGAATTATGGGTCGAAGACGGTTCCACGCTGCAGTTCCTTTTTTGTTTGTGCGCTTGCAGCTTTATACATGACGTTTGTTTTGTTATTATTTGTTCCCCATCTCTCCATCTTTGGTGCCTCGGGAAGGCTGCACTTCGTTATTGTGGCATTTCCTGGGTATCTTCACTTATATTTTTTTTTTTTTTTTTTTTTTTTTTGGTGTTCCGTTCAAAATATCTCCTGAGGAGACAGTTTGTATCAAATGTTACATCATGAAAACACGCCTATATAATTTGACCCCCTTAAAACTGGGCTTTACATGGGTATACATTATTTTTCGTATTTTGCTGAAAAACATAGAGTGTGGGTACTCGTTTGAACCGCCTCAGCGAGGCGGTTCTAACGAGTACCAACAATCTATGTTTTGAACAGGAATATAAAAACTATCAGAATTTTTATCAGAATTTTTTTCCTTTTTTGGTTGTAAAATTGTCAATGTATTTGAATAGGTGTGCTTTCGTAATGATTCTGATTTTTTAGGAACAAATGGAAAAACTATCATAAATTCGTCGCCTGCTGAAACTTTTCTAGAGAGACCTAAATGGAAAATATGTAACACTATTCTAGGGCAAATGGTGCGTCGTTTGTAATGCATTCTAGGAAGAAATAACTTCTTTTTCACAAGATATCCGTTCGTTTAGATGTGTCTGGTCCCTAGGTAGTCAATGTAATTAAAACAAAGTCATCTGGCATGTTTTCTCATTAAAGAAATGCTTGCAGAAATTACTCAAGACAGTGATTAATGGTTTGACAATATAAGATGCTTAAAATACCAGAAGAAGGCTTGATCATCTCCATGTTTAATTCCCTCTGAAGGCTATTTTCAAAATAAAACCAATACCTCCATATGTCAAACATCAGGGACAACTGGAAATCTTCAAGCAGCATCTTAAACGTAAGCGTTTATAGGTCCACCATGCAAAAGTCCTCTAAATCTTATCTGATCTGCTAATGGCGGCCAAATCGATTGCATCACGAAAATATACCTATATAATTTTGACCCCCTTTAACCCCACTTTTATATAGTAAAACTGGGGTTTACAGGGGTATACATTATTTTTGTCATTTCTGCTCAAGAAACATAGATTGTGGGTACTCGTTAGAACCGCCTCAATGAGGCGGTTCTAACGAGTACCCACAATCTATGTTTTTAGCAGAAATATGAAAAATATCAAATTTTTTTATCTGAAAAATGGCCATTTTTTGGTGGTAAAATTAGGCGTGTTTTGGTAATGTGTTGCATTTTCCAACCTGGTCGTGTCATCTTTAAAACTTTGTGTTTCCTAATTACTTCTTCTTTGTCAAAGAAGCCCTTTTTGGTGTGCCTCTGAATTCGATTTCTTCCGAATGGAAGGTGGAATAACACACTTTTAAAAAGTTCGCTCTTTAATGAATATTTCGGCCAATGGCCTTCTTCAGTTTATTGGCTCAATTTGAAATGAATTTACATGACTGCGGCCATTAATTCAATCGACAGGAAGTAAACAATGTCGATTCGGATACGATGTCGCTCAAACGACGTTAAAATGGCGCCCTAGAGTCATATCATAGTTAACGCAAAACAATGTGCGCAAAGGGCTCAGTGAGGCCATAGAGCTATAGACGTTATATAACCGACCACTCCGCGGACCACAGACCGCTACAAAGCTAGCAAGACACGAGCAATAAAAAGCCGGCGGATAACCACGGATCTGTGTAAACTGACCAAAGCTACGTACCAATGGGTAGATGGGACAGAGATATTAATATTATGACTCAAAAGAACCAGATCGGAGTATAACAAGAATAGAATAGAAGAAAATAGTAAATGAATATAATAGAATTGGAATAGAATAGAGTAGAATATGCTATTATAGTGATAAGAGAGAGAGAGAGAGAGAGAGAGAGAGAGAGAGAGAGAGAGAGAGAGAGAGAAACTCACAACAACAGAACAGAAATATAAAAGAAAGAAGTAAGTAGAATAAAATAGATAGATTGAATAAATGAAATATAACAAGATAGAATGGAATTGAATAGAACATAACAAAATAAAGTATGATAAAATAAAATAAAATAAAAAAAATGAATACAATGGAATAGGAAAAATACAAGTTTTGGTGTGTTCAAAACATTCTATTCCTTTTGCGTTTCGATGTCAAATGGAGGCTTTCTTTCGTGCATTAAGTTAACCCATTTCTGCTTATCGTCCTATAAAGGAGCGTTGGAAAACAGTGTAGACCCTGATCAGACGCCACAGAACGCGGCGTAAGATCAGGGTCTACACTGTTTGTCAAAACCAGGAATTCCTATAAGATATGGTAATAATATAAACTAACCCGACGCCTCTTCTCTTTGGAATGGATCGGTCCAAAGAGTTTTCTACTCAGCATAAATGGGTTAACACACCTACCGTATTCGACCTAATTACCGCACTATGCGCTTAGGTTTTTCAAATACACTGGGAAAACTTGTGGTGAAATATGTGCCTTCCTATACCGATACACCAAAAGAAGAAGATCAGCAAAGGACTTACCTACTGATGCTTATGCTCTCTCTCTCTCTCTCTCTCTCTCTCTCTGTGTGTGTGTGTGTGTGTGTGTGTGTTTTGCTTTTTTGTTGTTTAGTTTTTTGTTCTTTTTTCAGATATTCTATTTAAAAACATATGTTGTGGGTACTCATTTGTATTGCATCGACAAGTCGATGAAATTCAAATGGGTATCCACAACGTATGCTTTTATAAAGTACTAGACAGAAAGAACATTGGCTGTAATCTAAAGACTACGGAATTGTTTGACTATGTACGGTAATTAGGTCGAATACGGTATGTAAAATTACTATGTGTTTGTTTTGTTTCGTCTACTTCTAACTTGTAGCTCAATATTTTACCCCAACAAAATTTTGAGCCAGCGCATGACAACGCCTACAATAAGACCAGTGTGACCAGCAAAGACTCAGATAAGCCTGTTTTTATAGTATTGCGGCTGAACAACACGTCAACCCTTGTGGGTCATTTTATATCGTCTCCCAGAGAGAGGGAGAAAAGAGACAGAAGAAATAGTAGAGGAGATGAAAGAGATGTACAGGGAAGAAACAGGAAAAGGAATGAAAGTGAAGAAACAAAAGAAATGAAGAATTCCCCAGTACCCTTACCTGCTACAATAATAGCAGGTCTTGCCCACTGTAAGCCAATATCAGTTGGACGTCTCGGTGACGTAAGATACACGCCACACCCGACCACCCCTCAGATAAGCCTGTACATCCACCCAGTATCGCAAGGGTCGTTTATCCCTCTTTGGATAGTCCAGAGGCTGTAGAAGGCACATGTGATCAGCGAAGACTCAGATCAGACTGAGCGGATGCGCAGGCTGATGCGAGTCTTCGCTGGTAGTACAAGTCTTATTGTAGGTTTTGTAGTGCGCTGGCTCAAATTATTTTTTTCTGATTTCTCTACACAAATATATGTTGTGGGTACTCATTAGAACTGTCTCGAATAGGTGCTGCTAATAAGTTCCCACGACATATGTTGTTCTTATCGGAAATAAGAAAACGTTATTAATTTGATATCAATCATATCTAGAGACATGCAAGCCGTGGCATTTCCCTTTATAATATGGGAAATGAGAAAGAGTTTAGTAATAAAGCATTCAGTGGCATCTGAACCGGGTCTACACTGTCGCCAACGCCCCTTTTATGGGACGCTAGGCATATGAGATGGAAATGAAAATAACTGTGGTGATACGACAAATTAAGACACCTTTCTGCAGTGAAATAAGGTTACTAGAAGTAACAAACAAATTAAAAAACAAACTCCTTAAAACTGCATTTTTAACTACTCCTAATAATGTAGACCCCCGCATAGCCCTATTATAACTATATATTATGAGAAACATGGGGGTGCTAATTAGTTAGACTTGTTACGTAATGATTGTGGCCTTCCCTTGGTACTTTAATTCTTTTTATTTTATCTTTAAGACTAAATGACGATGAAATTAGACAAGAAATATAGCCGGCTGTAAATAGAAATAGATCTGCATAGCATTACGAAAACACCTATACAAATACATTGTAAATTTTACCGCCGAAAAAAACGAAAATATTAAGGTGAAAAATAATGTATACCCCTGTGAACCCCAGTTTTACTATATAAAAGTGGGGTTCAAGGGGGTCAGAATTATATAGGCGTGTTTTCATGATGGTTTTTGTCTTTACACGATGCAATCTGGGCTAGGCAGCACCATGAGAATATAGTGACATGTTAATCACTGCAGTTAAAAATATTTCATAAAACGTAATGCACAATAGATTTAATTTTGAAAGAAAAAATACCATAGTGAAGAACTGTATTACATATGGGATTTTATAATAAATGTGCTGGATATAATAGATAGCATTTGCACGTAAAAGAATCGTAGTGCCAAACATTAGGTTTAAATATTGGCTAATGTGAATTCCCACTGGATAAAATGGGACACGACGTAAGACGTTATTCAGCAACACTAGACAGTATATATCCTGGTTTATGTTCTTCGGGACAATGTTAATCGCATTTTAAATCCTTGGAGTCGTCTTTATTTGTAGTTTAGTTTTACAAGAATAGCAAAGAAGTACAGCCGATCTGACATATGTGAAAATTGACAGTAGAAACCAAACCGTTCGTCTGTATATGCTGACCAAGTTTTTGTTGCTGTTATGCATATAACCAGCAATATGGACGATTGGTAAACTCACAAAATGTTCAGCATTCCACTGAAATGCAGCTTTGCCGCATAAACACGCCTATTTAAATGTTTAGAAAATTTCACCTCCTAAAGCTGAATATTTTCAGATAAAAAAAAACTCTGATATTTTCCATATTTCTGCTTAAAAATATAGATTGTGGGTACTCGTTAGAACCGCCTCGGCGAGGCGGTTCTAACGAGTACCCACAATCTATATTTTCGAGCAAACATACGAAAAAAAATAATGTAAACTCATGTAAACTCCAGTTTTACTATATAAAAGTGGGGTTTAAGGGGGTCAAAATTATATAGGCATGTTTTTGTGATGTACCTGTTTTAACCAACGCATGACTTCACTGCGTTATTCCACGTACATGTATTTATGTCGTAGTCCAAATATGAATTTATCGAGATCATCTGGCAAGGCCAAAAGGCATTATTATATCTATAAATAATTACCTCACTACAAACTGGCAATCAGCTATTAGACTATGTAACTACGAATTTCCCCATAATTATACTTTTATGTCATAGGTCTGTTCTAGGTTTGTAAAAGACAATTAATTAATTTTATAACCTTGAACGAAGAACATGTTCAACGAATACAAGTTATCTTCTATCATTAGTTGAGTAGGTAAACACAGACATTTAAAGTGGCTATTTTATTTAAATGAGACATTGTCATAATTGAGGATCGACTCACTTACTCATTTATTGATATGTTCAAAATGTACTGTTGTGAAATTAATTGGGAGAAAAACAATCTCAAGGTGGCGCTCGGAATAAGAATTTCGGTTTGGCCTACCCAGATTCCAGATCTGGCTACCCAGTATGCATTCTTTATAAATCTATAGCGGGCCGTTATCAGCCCGTCGGGGTAGTTGACGGGCCGATAAAGACCCGCTATAGATTTATAAAGAATGCTACATGTAGCTTGGTAGATATTTGGGCTACGGCATTTATATGATCCGTTAGTTCCCACATATGCAATTGTTAACCTTTTACGTACGCTGAGTCAAACATGAATATGTTGTACTGTTCATGAGTGGTCCTTCAAACTGACATGCTGAGGTGACTATAACCATGATGACGGGCACTCACATTTTCGTGGCAATGTATTTTAGCCCATTTAGACCGAGTGGTCTCTTCTACATTAACTCTTTGGACCAGTCCATTTCCAAAAGAGAGGATGGCTAGTTAATTTGATTATTCCTACAGTGAACCCTCGTTACAAGGACGTTATTTGTTCCCAAAGACGTTGCGATTAAAATGAATTTGCTGTTGAACAGAATTCTTAATCAGCAGATTAATATGTTTTGGAGATTTGTTAGAATCGCCTCACTGAGGCGATTCTAACAAATATCAATAACGTATGATTCTTAAAAGTATCAAATGCAATATTCTTGCAAAATTTATGAGTAATTATAACCTCTTATGCAGGTTTCGTGACAGTAAAATTGTCATTACTCGTATAACGAATTTTGTCGTTGTATCGAGTGTCGGTATAATGAGGATTGTCTGTATGTGTTATAGAAATTTCTGTATTTAATGCAAACAGAGTAGATACTGATTAGACGCCGTGTTCTGCTTTGCGGCGTCTTATCTGGATCTAAACTAAATGAAATGTCCATTTATGGGACGCTAGGCATAAATGGGTTGAAAGTCCCTTCTAGAGAGTTGTTTCATAAGGTCATTTTTTTTTTCCTTTTTTGTTTTTTTTTTTTTTTTTTGCGACTTCGGTTTTCCTTGAAGATATCGTTAGGTATTAAACCATTATTCCGCTGTTGCGCGCGTGTTCCCTCCACGTTTGAAATTGACGGAAGTAAATATTCCTTATTCGTTTGTGCACAACCAATTGACATTATGTTTTGTCATTCGGCTTCAGTTATTAGATCACGCGGAAGAAAGTAATACGACAGTAAGACGATAAAGACACTTTCTATCTCAACTAGAGAATGAATTGTGTTGGTGTTTAACGACACATCAACCTTTGTGGGTCATTTTGTGTCGTCTCTCAGAGAAAGGAGAAGAGAGATAGAAGAGATAGTAGAGGAGATGAAAGAGAGGGACAGGGGAGAAAGGAAAATGAATGAAAGTGAAAAAAAAAAAAAAAAACAGAAGAAATAAAAGCATTCCCCCCGGACAGGCATTGCCCAACTGTAAGCCAATATCAGTTGGACGCCCCAGTGACGTAAGATACCCGACATCTTTGCCCAACCCAACCGCCCCTCTCAACGTGAGAAAATATACCTTCTGACATGTGCGCCAAACGAAGACTCAAAGCAGCCTGCGCATCTGCGCAGTCCGATCAGAGTCTCCATTGTCCAGATGAAAAAACTTTGCATCCATGGCTGTCCAAAATGCGCCCAGCGAAAATTCTTATCAGACTGCGCGAATGCGCAGGCTGATATGAATCTTCGCTGGGCGCACATGTCCGAAGGTACGTTTTCTGACCTTACGGCTCATGTGTATATAAGAAAACAGTTTAGAATATGATTATACGGTGCTGTGGAATCCACCAGGATGTATGCTGTTTATCAACCATCCTGTAGTTTTAGACACCTCAACAACAAGTAATAGCGAGCTCGCTGCCGCATGAAGACCACATGCGGCAAGCAAGCTCTTTGGTACAATCGTTGCCGTCAAACCAAACCGGAAATAAACATTTTGTTTACAGTTTGTCGGGTTCTCAATTACTGTGGCAGATCAATTTGTATTTGCCGGGACCAACTGAGAAAATCCGGTACCAGAATCCGGTACCAAAAACATAAGATGAGTATGGTGAGGGATAAAGCTGTCCAATATGAAGGGCAAATGCTAACACCATCTGTCGAAATCGCATAAATTATATCGAAACTTCAAAATAAGTATCAGTGCAAAGGGCATTTAAGAGCCACTCTTTAACTATTTTCTCTATGGATTTAATTGTCAGCATCACGAAAATAACATGCCTATCCACCACAAACTATCGCACGGCACACCTCCAAGTGGTTTGGCGGCGGTAACGACCACAAGATGGCGGCCAAGATGCCGACGGGCAAAACACGAACAAATAAGCCATGGGCTCGTTGACGCCCAGCGGATCGATGTAAGAGGCACGCATAAACTAACGATTAACTAACCGTGTCTCCGAAAGATCCATGGCTGGATGACCCTAAGAAGTGCCGTCGGGGTTGAAAAAGGAACACAGTATGCTTGCTGCTGGTGAAACGAGGAGAAGGTGGAGGTTCCCCATACCGGATGAAGAGGTTGGTGTTCCTCTGGTTTCCTTTCACTGCTCTCCCGGTTTGGTGGCACAATTGAGCAAGTGTGAGATTACATTGTGCATTGGTAATACACACGTATTGAAGCTCTTTTCTTATGACCGAATTCTAAATTCTGAAACTTACAGACCTTGGCCTTTATGCATATGGTTCGATCAGGCGAGGTTGTCTGCGCATGAATTATGCGTGGACACCGTTTCAAGCCAAGGTCAAGGGTAAACTAATCCCGATTTTTCTGGCGCTGCCTCTATGTGGCTCTGCTGCCTGGTAGCGTTAAAAACCTGACTAGATAGATAGAAACACGCCTATATATTTTTTGACCCCTCTCCCCCCTAAAACCCCACTTTTATACAGTGAAACTGGGGTTTACAGGGTAAACATTTTCCTAATTTCTGCTCAAAAACATAAATTGAGGTAATCGTTAGAACTGTCTCGCCGAGGCGGTTCTAACGAGTACCCACAATCTATGTTTTGAGCAGAAATATGAAAACTAACAGGATTTTTATCTGAAAATTTTCATTTTTGGGCGGTCAGATTCTCAATATATTTGAAAAAAGGCGTGTTTTCATAATGGTCTGAATAATCAGCAACGTGTTTTAGGGAAATGAATAAACTTTCAGGGAAGGCAATTTTGTCTAAATGATTTACATTACGAAAACACGCCTATTTAAATATATAGAAAATTTCACCGCCAAAAACTAAAAATTTTCAGATAAAAAATTCTGATATTTTTCGTATTTCTGCTTAAAAACATAATTTGCGGGTACTCGTTTGAAGCGCCGAGTACCCACAGGCTATATTTTTAGCAGAAATAAGAAAAATAATGTATAGCCCAGTTTTACTATATAAAAGTGAGGTTTAAGGGGATCAACATTGTGTTTTTGTGATGATCCGCACTTCTGAAAAAGGTCTACTCTATTTTTGGAGTAGATCGCTTTTCAGAAAGGTTAGATGTGCAGGAAAACACACCGGAAGTCACAAACATTACCCCCCACCTCAATCCCCACCTGTCATAAAAGACGTAAATTCTACAAAGTGTATCAATTTACGAGTACTTTAGTACACGTATTGTCTACAAACCATTCAAGCGTACAAAATAACTGTGTTTCCTCTAACCCAACCGACCCTGTTTCAAACACCCGACTCTGCTATTTTTATCAGTAAAAATGCAAAATAAAAAAGTAAAGCACCGACCCTCAACAAAATATCTGTATTTTTATACACTTACAGGCCCCACCCTGTTTTTTTTTTTTTTTTTTTCCTGGAGAAAAAATAAAAAAAATAAAAAAGAAGTTTCTCCTACCTAACGACCATTTTTTTTAGCATGTTAGCGAAACACAGCTATTTATTTTTACGCCTCATCTGTTATGTAACCTTACATGCCGTTATCGTGGTTAGCTTCAACCGAAACACGTAATGTCCTCAAAATTTCCTACCTACATATATACCTACAAAAACATATACAATAACGTAGACTTTCTGCATACATTAGTTATCCAAGGCCGAAATAGGACAATTTTATCCTAATTCAGTTTAAGCGACATAAACTTAATGTTGCGACTCAAAAAACACCCTTTATTTTATTAGTGTACTGTAATTTGTCAGAAAATAAAATCAAACAATAATTAAATTATAGAGCCTAAAGAGGTGCTGGAACATCTATTAGTCAGAAAAGAAAAGAAAAGTTCACCTGTGGGAATATATTTCAAGTCCATATCTCGTAATCGGCCATAACTAAACTGTCATTCATATGCAAAATATGCAAGAAAGAAGGCTCGAATTAAGCCTGATATCTTACGGATGCCATTATATTTTGTCAAATAAATTATAATCTGAGTATAAAGTACATTTTCACTAAACGAAAATAATTACGTGTTTAACAAATTAAGGGCCGTCTGTACACTTTCGAGAGAATTAACTCTGTTAAATTTGTTTTAATCTTTTTTTGAAAAGGAGTCTACTCTAAAAGGAAAGAATTAGCTCCCTTAGGGAGCAAATTCTTTCCTTTTTTAGAGTAGACTACTTTTTACATTACGTTTTAGAAAGAGTAGACAACTTTAAGACGGATTTAACCCGTAGTGTGTTCTTTGTTCCCAAAGGCAATCTTTTCGACGGTAATTTAAGTGTAGAGAAAAGCTAACAGGAAGTCACAACATATTAATAAAGATACCCAGGAAATGCCATAATCATGAAGAACAGTCCCAAGACACCAAAGGAAGGAGAGATGAGGAATTTATAATGACACCACAAACGCCACATATGAAATCACAGACGCACAATTTAAGAAAAACTGCAACAGAGGAACCTGCCTTGGAACTTGTTTCTCTCATCACAAATGGGGGCAAATCTACGTACCTAGTGTTTCAATTTATCTCAGAGAGTTTTCTATTCTGCTGTATTCTATGTCATAAGGAAGCATACGTCATCGTCTGTCAGGATATTCAAGGATGATCGTATCTGCATGTTTTTGTTTTTTTTTTTGTTTTTTTTTTTTGTTTTATTTATTTATTTATTTATTCAGAATCTGATAGCATTTACACATTTCATGACAAATTTCGTTGTGCATGTTCAGCCTGCGATTCTTTAGTGGGTTGATTTCCCTTCTTTCCACATTTATGTGTTGCACCAGCATTTTGCTTTCCCCTAATATGGTGGACTTGGGGACATCACGCTGGTGAACAAATGGACCTAGTAATATATGGTTGGAATATATGCTTACAAAGGATTCCTGCATATTCCGAAGTACGGATCCTAAGTCAGACTGCACATTTGCAATTACACTTCACAGATCATGTTGAAGCATCGATGATTCATGGCAGTCTGCTCAGACTGGCTCAGCTCTTAAATGTTAGCAGATTAGCTATATGAAATTTACGGGCTTTACCTAGTAGGAGGTAATCATATAAATAAATTATAACGGTGAAGTATTGATATCGGTAATGCAGTTTCAGTTGGAAATCAAATGACATACCAGGAAAGAGATCTTTGAACATTTCTGCTTTATGACTACCGAATATGGAAATTCTGCTTTATGGATACCAAATATGTTTGATATGGAATCCCGGAAGAGATATGTATTTTTCTATTTCATATATCTTATTTTAAATCTTATGAATATATGTCTTCCCCTGCCGTTCCTTTCTTCAGTGTATTCATAGCTGTTTTAACTTCTTTAGGAAGGATAGCACAGTCATTTGATTTATGAAATCATGCCTATATTTTTTTTTACCTCCTTTAACCCCACTTTTATATAGTAAAACTAGAGTGTACAAGGGTATACATTTTTTTTTTATCTTATTTCTGCTCACAACCATAGATTATATGTACTCGTTAGAACCGTCTCGGCAAGGCGGGTTTATCGATTACCTACAATCTATCTTTTGAGCAGAAATATGAAAAGTATCAGAATTTTTTATCTGAAAAATTTCCATTCTTGGTTTTAAAATTTTCAATATATTTGAATAGGCGTGTTTCGTGTTTTCGTAATGTGTTAGTTATTTTAGTACTAAGAGATCAGTTCCATGGCTGTAAATCAGTTCTTTGGTTATAAGTACTCTGTTTATCAATTAAGACTCCCTGGTTGTTTCAAGGTTGTCTCTTACAGCATTTTATTACAATTTGTTTGTTGACGTAATAATAAGCTTGAAGTCATTTGTGTACCATTTGTACAGAGCAGAGTACCACACCATGCTTTAGAAAAGGGTATGTCACATTATTATGTATTTTTGTAATGAATTTACATTACGAAAACACGCCTATTTAAATATATAGAAAATTTTACCTCCAGAAACATAAAATTTTCAGATAAAAAATCTGATATTTTTCCCCTTTCTGCTCAAAACATAGATTGTGGGTACTCGTTAGAACCGCCTCGCCGAGGCGGTTCTAACGAGTACCCACAATCTATGTTTTTAGCAGAAATAAGAAAAATAATGCATTCCCCTGTAAACCCCAGTTTTACTATATAAAAGTGGGGTTTAAGGGGGTCTAAATTATATAGACATGTTTTCGTAATGAAACAATATGAAGATAAACGTAAACTAAGAAGAGTTGGGATGGCATTAGATGATTATGTAACACTCCATACAATGGCTCACCTTCGTTTGAGTCAGCGCTTGGCAAAACCTACAATAAGACTTGTGCGGCAAGCGAAGATCAGCCTGCGAATTAGCCCAGTCTTATCAAAGTCTTCGCTCATTCCATGTGCCTTTAAGATAAACTAGACCCCTCGCCATACTATGTGGATTTACAGGCTGATTTGAGTGTTTGCTTGTCACACAGGTCTTATTGTAGGTTTTGTCGTGTACTAGCTAATTTATTTAATCTGTTAAAACTTTCGTATAACCCATTTATGCCTTGAGGGTCAGTTTATATTGAAAGCTTAACTACTCTACTCAGTATTTACGGGTAATGAATACACTTGCAGGGATGACAACTCTTTATTTCTAATAAGAATACAACTGCTTTACTTTAGGGGGATGGGTGGCTGGGCTTGCTGTACAGGGAAGCAAACAGTGAATCACCATAGCTGCCTTCCCTGGTGGAACAGCAAATGAAAACAAACATGTTATTTGGATTGTCACTAGCTACAAAACAAAATGCAATATGAATATTCTGCAGCAATCTGCATGCATGATTGTTAACCCATTATGGTTGATACTGCTTCCCCCTTCTAAACGACAGTGGGTAGGTCCTTAAACTAAATGACTGCTCTCTCCTAAATCTATTTCAGATGGTCGGTGCCTGACTATCAATGTCTGTGGTCGGGCTTATCGTGGTCCTGTGTGTGTGTGTGTGTGTGTGTGTGTGTGTGTGTGTGTGTGTGTGTGTGTGAGTGTGTGTGTTCTGGCTTCGGATCGCCATTTAGCCCTTCGTTTTGTTTCGCCACAGTGTTTTTGATTATAAATGTTTCACTGTGATGTTTCACTGATGAGGTAAAGGATCCCTATGCGGGCCGAATATATATTTATAAGCTGGACTTGTATCAGAAAAAAGGTTTCACACAAGTAAAACTAGTTTACGTCCCCTAGTAATTGTCATACTGCCAGTTTATAGGCGGTTCCTCTATAGCTGTTCTTCTATGTTTGTGCGTCTTTGATTTCATATGTGGCGTTTGTGGTGTCCTTGTTTATTCCTTACCTCTCCTATGGTGCCCACAAAGACTGTGCTTCGTTATTGTGGCATTTTCTGAGTATCCACTTATATTTGTTTGTGTGTGCAGACGAGGCGTCACATAATGGCTACGCTAAGTTTTTCCCATCTAGCCGATTTTCACACATCAAAAGACACAAACCCTACCATGCCATGTGTATAAGGCCACGTTTTAAAGTGAATCAAGGTATGTAACTCAAGCAATAAAACGTTGATCAGAGTTCTTTGAACTATGCATATGCCCAGCCTATATTCTTACTTTGCTGCATGTTTCAAATCCTTATCTTGAAATAAACGTCAAAACGATTGCCTTTGGAAACAAAGAACACCCTACAGATTAAACAATGGGAGTCTCGGTTTTATTGAGACTCTTCATAAGCAGTAATGATGTTTGCAACACTGCTTACGTCCTCTAGCGTTGAAAATGTAGGAGAAGATTCAAACCCTACCATTCTATGTGTACAAGGCCACATTTTTGAATCAAGGTTATGTAATTCCAGCAATAAAAATGATCAAAGTTCTGTGAATTTTATGCACATGCACAGCCTATATTCTTGTTTTGCTGCAAATTTCAAATCATTATCTTGAAAACTGTAGAAGTTGTGGTGACACAAACCTAACTACGCAATGTGTATAAGATAAATTTTCTAGTAAGAAAGGTAAGAGAAAAGTCCATGGAGTGCCACAATCACAAGCCGCAGTCCTTCCCAGACACCAAGAGAAAGGGGAAACAGACAAAACCAAACAAGTGCAAATCGAACAAACGTGTGAGAAGCAATAAGATTAACTGTCTCTTCCTCAAGCGAGATAATCGCAATGCTAAAAGAACTGAAACACACAAGATCAAAATAACACAAGGCAAGACTTAAAACAAATCGCCTCGTAGAATGAACAAAGCAACAAAGAGTAAGACAAACACCGGGACCACTGCCTTAGAACGGTCAGTAGAGTAAACCACCGGTACGTACCTCTAACAATGATAATTAGAGCAGAGGTTTGCGACCTTTATGCACATGCTCAGTCTATATCCTTACTCAGTTTTAATCCATTTACTTGAAAAAGTGTTGGAGGAGTTACGGAGACACGAACAGTACTATAAGGCATAACGGGCGGACGGGAACATGGACTTATGACGGAGGGTAAAACTATATGCCCTCATCCACTTCGTGACGGGGGCATAAATGGCGAAAAATCGACAAAGCGTATCCCATCAAAACGTGAATAATGACTTCGACCACATTGCACAGGTATTCAAGTTGTTTGTGCCTTCCTTCTTGGAAACGACATTCTGTAGATGTTGGTTGTAGGCATGCCCGTTTAAAATATACTGAAATATATTACAGGATTTAAATGTTAGCAGCTGAATAAAAATATATATCTTACAGAAAAAGTGTAGTTACTCAAAGGAAGACTACAGACACATCGGGACAGTTTTTTTTTCTAAGATATCAATAATTTAAGTGAATGAAAAGATGCTTTGTAGCAAATAATAAGGAGTCTGTGTCCAGAAGGTGCTACAATCAAAGAAAATAGCCTAGCAAGAACACCAAGTTGACGACTTTAAAACTATGACAGACAGCACATATATTGTACATAAATGAAAAAAAAAAACAATCAGTTTCCTCTTCGCTAATGAGGTAACAACAGTACCTGATCATAAGGCCATACAAAGTACAGACAACACCAAAACCACCACAGTAGAAAGGTCAATAATAAAGACTACCACTATCAATGGGGCAGGGATTTAAAGGATTACATCGGTTTGATTTGACTGACGCCAAATCTTCATCCAAGGTAGATTGAAAATTTTATAAAATATACACCAAAGTATTTGGCTTGCATTCTGCTCTCTAACTGTGGCAGTCAAACATGGAAAATACGTAGGCCAAATCAAATTATTGTGATGTAACAAGGATGGAGGCCCTTGGCAAAGACCTCAGACACTGAAACCACGAGCTGAACCACTGAGACCCAACAAACCCATAACGGGTTTCTTTAACTCACCGTTATAACTATGTTATGGTCTCAGTGGTTCAGGATGGTATTCTGAAACCAAACAAAGCCATACAGGATTTTTTAGCTCAAGGCTCAGGATGAGCTATTGTGATCATTCTTTGTCATGTATACATGTATGAAATCTCGTAATCTTCAAACGTCTTCTTCTCTGAAACAGCTTGACCAGTTTTCACTAGATTTTACACTGGGCAGTCTGTTGAAGGCGTATTATCAATTTGTTCAAACCGTTCTGCATCATTAAACAAGATGACCGCCACGCCCATATATGGTGAAAAGCATATTCTTCTCCAGAACCAAAAAAAGTTTCAAGGCTGAAACTTGTTACATAGCATTGGGGACTCAAGGTCATCTAAGTTTGTTCAAATGATGACCCTAGATTGCATTTGACCTTTTTACAGCAAGGTCAAATTTGCGTCTCTGTGCATTTGTATCGGTAAGCTATTGAAAATTCAGTTTCTCAAAATGCATTAAAGATCGCTGGCTGAAACTTACAATGTATGATCAAAATAACAAACCCTTTTAGTTACAATCAAACTTTTGTCCTCCTGTGTTATCTGCCCTTGCCCCAGGGCTATATTTATGTATAAAATCTCGTAATCTTTAAATGTCTTCTTTTCTGAAAAAGCTTAACCAATTTTCACCAGACTACTCTTTGGCCTTCTGTCGAAGGCATATTGTTACTTTGTTCAAACCGTTCTGCACGATTAAACAAGATGGCCGTCATGCCCATATATGAAAAAAAAAACTAAAAATCTTCTTCTCCTGAACCAAGAAAGCTTCAAGGCTGAATCTTGATATATAGCATCCGGGACTTAAGGTGTGCCAAGTGATGATCCTAGGATGACCTTTGACCTTTCTATGGCAAGGTTAAATTTGCAGCCCCATACCCTTTATGAGGAAAATGTGGCAATACTGGAAGAAAGTTGTATGGCATCTGCAGATATGCAGTGGCTGTTTTACTCAGATGAGCGAATCGTGGCCCATGGGTCTGGCTGTCAGATTCAGCGGTGTTTGCCACGAGCCATTATCAGTGATTGAATGTGACTGACACTTTTTTTTCTGTGAGTATTTAGTGATAATTCTGGAATATTGTTGTTTTGCTTGTCCGTAGAAACGTATGTTGTGGTACTCATTTGAAGCGCCTCTGCCAAGTACCTCGCCGAGGCGCTTTTATTGAGTACTCACAACATATGTTTTAATACAGAACTGGAGAAAATTATACCATAGTTATCACCAAATACTCCTTCTTAGCAATTCCCCTTTTTACAATTGATCGTTCTGAGGTGGTGGTTCTGGTGTTGTTAGTTCTTTATGCGACCTTGAGGCTGCACGCTGCGGGGCTTTTTTCGTGTTTTGTCTGTTTGTTGTCTTATTGGGTTCCTGTCTAACAGTTTGATCATCTTGTTGGAGCTGGTTGAGTTGACTTTTGTTTGATTTATGACTGGTATACTGTATGTCTTGGTTTGCTCTTCCTCTTGGTGTCATTGGAAGGACGATAACGGCCCGCTATAGACTTATAAAGAATGCTATCTGGGATTGTTCCAACTTAGCTTGTCTGTTGCAGTTTCTCTATGTTTGTTTCGTCAGTGACTGTCTATGTATAGTTAGAAGATTGTGTTTGTGTGTGCGCTTTTCGGGTTAGTGCAATTTAATTCTGAGATGAGAACATTTGCTTTTGTTCTGGCTCAGTTATTGAATGCACGCGAAAGAAAATGCACATGGGACAACCCGTTTGCTGTAAATTCTTATAAAATGTAAAGTAAAGAAACAACGTACCGTCTTACATGTGCGCCCAGTGAAGATTAGAATCAGTGAAACTTCAGAATCTTTCTGGACGCATTTTGGATACCCAAGAATGCAAAGTTTCTTCATGCGGACAACAAATACTCTGATAAGACTGATATGAGTCTTCCTGTCAGAACTGTTTCACACGTTGGGGCTCAAATATTAATTAGTGCGGGGATTTTAATACTGTTCGATGATATTAATCATTATAAAGTATACAGTGCTTGATTTGAAAACAGTTTTCACTCGAATACTTGTATTATTTAATCAGATATTTTCTCTTTAATTTAATCAGAAATGCTTCAGTTAGGAACTTTTTAGGAAACGTATTTCTCATGACATGTTTCGTCTCACATATGCTTTAGATTAAAAAGTCTGCAGGCTAATAAAGACGTCGGATGAAGGCAGTTTTAGTGAAATGTAAAACCTTGTTGTCTGCGAAAAAAAAAAAAAAAAAAAAAAAAAATAGGCTGTCTCATTTAATCCAAAAGAATTCATTTGATCAAATCGAAAGAAGAATTTTCGCTTACTGTGACAGTTTCGGTTCATCATGAGACTGTGACCTTGACTTCGTGATGTCACGGGACTTGGACAGCTTGTGTGTGTGTGTGTGTATGTGTGTGTGTGTGTGTGTGTGTGTGCTCATTATTCTCAAAAGTTATGCATTTTAGAGTCTACTGATATAGTCTGTTCATAAGAAATAAATAGCAAAAGCAACATCACTCATGCCCCATCCCCTAGCAATACTAAGCGGTACTGTATTTCTGCTCGAAAGGTATAATTCATACAGTATCAAAGGACCTGATATATAATAATTTCAACACTATATTGAAGTACGAGGTGACGTATACAGCCTGCAAAAAATTTATAGTACAGATTGTATTCTGTCCAGACTGTGTTTAAAACTGTACAGATATCGGGTCAGATTCAGGTCAGATTCAGCATTGTTTTCGCCTCTTGCGACCCAGCGTCTTCTTACCCTTCTCTTTCTTAACACGACATGCCCTGTCTTAGCAAACAGTGAAGATCCAGATCAGTTGGCTTCTGATCTGGATCTGCACTGTTTAACATTAAATATGTGAATTTCTATCAAAAACCTGGATCAAGTAATCTGATTGGCTGGAAATTAGAAGTGAGCGTGGCATCTTTATTTGTTCAGCATGGCAGGATTAAGAACAATGGAAACACTTTCAGGGGAAAAACCTTTATTGGAAATGCTTTGTCTCTCTCTTGAAAAATCGTCTACTTAAACGGAAAAAATGCTCCAATTCTTTCCTTTTAGAGTGGACCTCTTTACAAAAGGAACTTCTTATACAGTAAAGCAAACTGAAAGGACAAAACGTGTCTTCCTTGTAACAAACGGCGGAGTATCTACTAAGTACTTCTTTAAGCATACTTAACATCCGGGCTTTTGTAAAAAAAGCGATAAAATCTGTTTATCTATCATGTGATTAGTTATCGTGTAGACAGTTATTAGACATATATAGATTATTGTTGCCTCTTCTTAACCATCATGCTAGTATAATTAGACCGAGTCAAGGAACTGTCTACAAGAAAATTCAAACAGATTTCAAACGACAATAATCGACCATGCATACACAAAACATCCCCAGCTATCCATGATACAGATTCAAATTTGAAGTGAAGTACTTTGAACAGTGAAAATCCAAAATTGACGGCGGATGCCTTGTTAGGTCTAGAAGATGTGTTTTAATATCAGCTGTTCTGGATCTCTAGTCAAATGATTGAATAGATATTGAACGCTGTATTTATGCTGAAGACAGATGAAGCCAGTTGAGCTGCGATGCCGGAAACTGTACCTTACCGGCAATGCGTTAAGCGATGGCTTAGATCAGTCTGTGCTTTCATGTAGTCTGAGCAAGGATATTTCTCTTAGCTCGGTAAATAGACGAGAATCAAATGTAGAACTTGCGGACATGGGAGACTGATGAAACTTCGTGGGTGCGCTGGGTAACCTGAGTCTTCACACATTAGCCATTTTCGCATATTGCGCATCAATAGATTTTAACCTTGCAGACGCAGTTAATATTTCTTGCACAGTTAGGGTCAATGACAGTGTGAAGACCATGGTAAAGTTTTTTTAGAGTAATCCTTGAAGCGCCATGTAAATTTGTTGCAGAAGACATTCTAAAATAGGTTTTAATTTACTTTACTTAAAAAAATAAGGCTTGGCATTTCATGGTGTATATATGATTAAAATGTTGCTGCTTAGTAACTTAAGGCTTGATATTTCATGTGTATTATCTGCCAAGCAGATGAATCAAATGAAATACTAAGCCTTATTGTCTTTGGAAAATATAAAAAGGTAGTCTGCTGCTTTTGTGAGTGGCGTTTTAAGCTTTAAATTTCTCCTTAGAACTCTTAGTGTTTTGTTTACTGGTCATTAGCACTAGGCAAAGTACCATCACGAAAACATGCCTATATAATTTTGACCTCCTTAAACCCCACTTTTATATAGTAAAACTGGGGTTTACAGGGGTATACATTATTTTTCTTATTTCTGCTCAAAACAGATTGTGGGTACTCGTTAGAACCGCCTCGCTGAGGCGGTTCTAACGAGTACCCACAATCTATGTTTTGAGCAGAAATATGAAAAATATCAGAATTTTTCATCTGAAAATTTTCATTTTTTGGTGGTAAAATTTTCAGTATATTTGAGTAGGCATGTTTTTGTAATGTAGGCAAAGTGCCATTAATTAGGCAGATCGGTTAGAAGATTCAACATCCATTGCTGTATGTTTTAGGGTTAGATTTCTTAGTTGATTATAGCATTATCTTGGTGTACAATATTACATACATATTTACACATCAAGAGCAAAAATGTATTTTCAAGCCATTCTGTGCAGAATTATAGGACATAACACGACCTTACCATTTATATAAATGACCGTTTAGATGATTAAACTTATTTTACCACGAAACTAATACTAATGTAACGTTTATAACTGAGTTTGTTTTTTGGTATTTTTTGTGTTTTTTTTTTTTTTTTTTACAAAGGGGTAACAATGATTTATATGTGCATGTTCATGTGCTGCCACTACCTACATTCCTGTGCTCGAAGACCGGGCACATGAGCCATTAGTACTGTATAAGCGTAAGCTCTATTTAAGATTGGCATACAGGAAAATCTTGTTTTTCTCCTATTGGCATACGAATTATAGCTGTGCCAAGAGAATGTGACTTTAGAACATATGCAGAAATTAGGGGTCAAGATAATGATGCCTGCGCATGTGCAGAGCCTAATCAGGACCTTCACTTTATATTTACAGAATTTGTAGATATTGTATAATATATCCATTGCGAAAACAAGCCTATTCAAATATATTGAAAATTTCGCTATCAAAATCTGAAAGTTTTTTGATAATAATTCTGACAGTTTTCATATTTCTGCTCTAAACATAGATTGTGGGTACTCGTTAGAACCGCCTGACCTACTCGTTAGAACCGCCTGACCTACAACCAACAATCTATGTTTTTGAGCAGAAATAAGAACAATTATGTATACCCCTGCAAACCCCAGTTTTACTATGTAAACTTAGGTTTTAAGGGGGGAGGGGGGGTCAAAATGATATATGTATGTTTTCGCGATGGTATACATTTAGCAGACTGAACGGCTTTGCCAGTTGATGTGGATATTTATCATTCGCATATAACTATAAGATACATCTTTTTCATGACTCGATTATTTTTTTTTTTTTTTTTTTTTTTTTTTTTTTTTCTATACCTCAAACCTGTCCTGAATTTGTAATTTGATTTTCAAGATTCGCTATGCATATTTGCTGTGCTCTGACTTCGGCATTTCATGAAAATTGTCCCTAGGAGATCGTTTGCATGAAATGTCAACCCTGTTTTTCTGGAAAAATAAGAAACAATATCCGTTTGTCGTGTGTTGGATTAGCCCAAAGTGTGGTAAAGATTAAATCAGACAATGAAATATTGTTAAAGTGCCTATAGTTATATATTCATCAGTGATCATACAAAATATTATGCGTATTTCATGTTTTAGTTCATGAATGTCTTTGAAACTTGCACCCATGAGCAATTTTATGAGATCGGTGGTTTATAAAATGCCATATTCGTCTGTGGAATTGGCCTATAAAAGACTGATGAGTTATTTATGACTTGTTCGCCAAAGATCCATAGATGTGACTCGTCCAAATGTCTTTTTCTGCCCTGCATATAATAATGTGTAACTGTATTATTCTAAGTATTCAGACAGACAGAAAGACCTGAGAAAACAGTGTAGATCTTAATCAGACGCCGCATAACGCGGCGTCTGATCAAGCTCTACATTGTTTTCTTTTCATCCTTCAGTTTTAGAAGCATCAACAGGTAGCACAATAGACTTGTTCAAACTCTGGGATCAATATGGTTAGGAATATTAAGAGTAACTACGGTACACGTTCTAAACTATTATGCCATATGTTTATGTGTATTATTGTCAAGCCTGTCCTAAAACACACCTGTATTTAGCTTTCACTTCAGTCTGTAAAAGACATAGCCAAAATTAGACCAGAAGTACTACCTCTCACTAATGATTATGTTGCCACTACTTGGGCGCTATGCAAGAGAGATTTAATGCGTGTCATAAATATATAACTATGAATTTTCAGCAGGGAAGAGGTGAAGCGGCCTTCTGAGTTGTAATAAATATTTTGGAGGGGATATTACTTATGGATCAGATAAATGAACAAGTGCTTAATGTCCCTATTGGGCCTCTACCTGTCTATCATCTATGAACAGTATTCAAGATTTTGTTTTGCCAAATCTCTTACCAGTGATAAGACTAATGACCGAGACACATCTAACTTTTATGTCTTTAAGAGGCCAAATTTTGGTGTTCCTTCAAAAGTAAAATGAGTATTAGCTTACCTGTATTAAGCAAGCATCTGTCTTAAGCAACGCCTGTTTTCTTTTTTTGTAAAGAAAGATCATATTAGAAGCGTGAAATCTATAAAAGTGGCCCTTGGAAATACCAAACACATGAAATAGCGCAAATTGGAATTTCGTTGAGACTCTTCAACCCAGCTAGCATTCTACGTAAATCTACATCGGGCCGTCATCGGCCCGTCAGCTACCCTGACGGGCCGATGACGGCCCGATATAGATTTACGTAGAATGCTGACTGGGAAATGACAGTAATGTACTTTGCAGGGCTGCATACGCCCTGACACCAACCCCGCCCTACTAAGTTGAACTATATTTACAAAATTATATAAAACAGCTGTAATCACAAACGGCCCATAATTATAATGTACGCTATGATGACATATGGTGGAAAGTTCTAGGATCGGAAAGCGTCATACAATACCAGCTCTAGTAACTTTACATCTAAGTATTTTCTGTAAAGAGAAATAATATAAAAGCAAGGAAAACAACAATACATCGTAAACACCAGACTAGGATTAAGAAGAACTCTGTTTTTATAGTCAAAAAACATGGGCTTAGTGTTTGCAAAGGACCAGAATATATAATGATATTGAAATACAAATGACTCTGTAAATGTCCTATATATATGTGTGTGTAAGAGCCAGTAATATAATCACTACAAATATCTAAATTCCAGTTAGCATTCTGTTAAATCTAAATTGTACCGTGATCGGCCCAAACAACAACCCTGTCGGGTTTATGACGGTCAGACATAGACTTAAGTAGAATGATAGGCAGGTTGTATCTAAAGGACATACAATAGTTGCAGGTTGAACACATACCTGCACCAGGTGCGCATGTTTCGACAATCTAGGCCATGTCCAGGCATTGCCAGTGGTGGTAAAATAGAAGGGAAGGCAATGATCAGGAATCTATACAATTATTCCACGCCTCCCATCAGAGTCATCAAAGGGAAAGAAACACAAACACGAAATACCTAGACCCTAATGGAAACCTCACTAGCAGAAAGCCAAACGGACAGTTACTTTCCCACAGAGTGGCCAAATGGCTATCCAAAATAAAAAAGATGTAAGCGACACACACATTCAAAGACGAACTGTAACAAAACTAAACCAAGACAGAAGAACCGCCTTGGAACGGTCAGTGAAAAGTATTTGACTTGGGGGCTTAAATCGATTTTACGTGGCCACAATCCCCGCCCTTACTTCTGCCGCGGTTTAGACACATAATTTGTTCAATCCGCATGAAGGCTTCCTAACTCACCAGTGATTCATCTCCGAGAACACAAAAAAAAATCAACTAATTACAGAGATGAAACAACGATGAAGACTCGACAGCATGAAACAACTGAAATGCTGGAGCAAAAGAAAACCAACAGTTAGACAGTAAAGTCATTTTGACTTTGAATGCCAGAATAAGGTAACAACAAATGCATAAGGAGACTCGCATACAAATACGTTGAGCAATCTATTTGTAGAACAGATCCTTAAAGCAGCTGGACTACTAGGTTAATGGTGCCACCAAATCTAGAAGTGACACCGGCTTAATGGGTCAAATAAAAGAAGACTATTGCCACTGTTACAGAAAACTCTAAATTTAGAAAACAATTTCCAGGAATGGCTATAAATAAGCATAGAGCTTCCGATCAAATCCATCTCTCTATTATTTATATGTAAACATGAATGTAAATTTTGATCGAATAAAATATTGTTTAAACTACTTTAATTGAATGTAACATTTAGTCACAGGCAGTTATACAACGACCAATGCGAAGCAATTACCTTAAACGCAAAAGATTGGAAACAGTTGCGTTCCAGTAAAGTAACAATAA
This sequence comes from Anodontia alba, assembly GCA_964016985.1. NCBI lineage: Eukaryota > Metazoa > Mollusca > Bivalvia > Lucinida > Lucinidae > Anodontia > Anodontia alba. Next base: position 76,810,716 of record OZ024833.1, on the reverse strand, counting down.
CAGTAAACTTTTGAATACGACATACGTTTACACATACATGAACCTTTTTCAAGCATTAACAGTGTATGTTTGAAGAATGTAGGTCCAAACTATTGCAGATCATGCGCCGTTTCTCTCCTTAATACATGTACGGAACCAGAGTCACTAAGGCAAGGTATAATAGAGGTTCAATATGTTTGACATCATGCAAACATACCTACTCTGATCCCCTTAAACCCCACTTTTATACAGTAAAACTGGGATTTACAAGGGTATACATTATTTTCTTATTTCTGCTTAAAACCATACAATTGTGGATACTCGTTAGAACCGCCTCGGTGAGGCGGCTCTGACGAGTACCCACAATTTATGTTTTGAGCAGAAATATGAAAAATATCAGAATTTTTATCTGAAAACTTTTAGGTTTTGGTTGTGAAATGTTTAATATATTTGAATGGTCGTGTTTCGTAATGAACAGGCTACGTTTCAGCGACGTATGAGCCGGGGTACAACATTTTCTACAATATTGCATATGCGCCTAGCGGAGACTCAGATCAGCCTGCACATTCACACAGGCTGATTCAAGTCTTCCATGTTCGTCTGAAGACGCTTTGACTCTTTGATTACCAGCACGGTGCCAAGCGAAGGCGCTGATCAGATTACGCGGGTCCTCAATTTAAGCGCCTTTCTTCCATAAAAAATGTTGCAAGTACTCATTAAAAACTCTTCTATTTTCCTTTATGTGTAGACTCTGGCTAAAAAGTACATATTTTACAATAGTTTATTAATGAAATGTAAACGTTCAACGTCCATTTTTCAAAAGGTCACATTAAAATGATTAAACGAAATCATCACTGGTTTAAATCGACAAGCTCTCAATCCATATTATATACGCTACAAATAAGAAACATGTTTTGTCATATTTTTCTGAACCAAAATGGCATTCGTGATAAAAAGAACTAGCATCTATCAAATATCGAGCCTCTGATTTCTAAGTTACAAATCAGTTTATACAGATTCGTGGCGCTACTGGCAGTTTCTATGAATACTCGAACAAATTAAACTGTCGTGTGCTGATATGTTTATTTGGGTATAAAGCCCTCAAATAAAGCTTTTTTTTCTCGAATACCATTTACATTGATTGTATACTAAATATATTGATCTGAACCAGGGTAAATATATTTTGCCATTCAAGTCAGTACTAATAGAAGCTACAATTCAAAAGGACATATTTATTACAAACTGAAAATATTTATCATTTTGAAGGCAGGTATATCAGCTTGAAAATCTGATATCGGGAGACAACAGCTGACTTAATATCACATAACTAGGACATAGAGGAATACACTGGGGAATACAAAATCTGAACCGCAACGCAAGGAAACGTACCTGCGGACATATGCGCCCAATGAAGACTCAAATCAGCCTGCCCATCCGCGCAGAACGATCAGAGTCTTCGTTGTCCGCATGAAGAAACTTTGCACTCTTGACTATCCGAAATGCGCCTGGTGAAGATTCTGATCAGACTGCGCGAATGCGCAGGCTGATCTGAATCTTCACTTGGCGCTCATGTGCGGAGGTACGTTTTCTGTCGTTACGGCTCATATACAGTCTAATACATAAACAGTTTGAAAAACATGAGATTTTACGATGCATAACGTTTAAGTTTCTTTCTTACAAAATATGCGGTATTCCAGGGAAATGCAATGTTGCAAATGAAATTATCTTGGATAAAAGAGCTTTACAAACCATGCATTTGGTTGCAAATTTGTATCAAAATCAAATGCAAAATAAGGAAGTTATGAAGGTTTGAAGTTTTAAAACTGCTATTATAGACACCGTCATTTTTTAATATTGAATAATGATGTCACAAAGTCTCATGTAAATGTACATAACCTAAATGACAGTATTTAAAACAGTATTTTATATACATTTATCTCGATACATATATCAATTTCGTTCGAAGATCACACCATTTTCTGTTAGAAATAAGGATTAATTTTATATTTTAGATTGTTAAGCTTCTCATTCCCAAAATGGCGGCACCCTTGACATAAGTTGCGTGATCTTTTAATTTCATTTTTTTTTTTTTTTTTTTTTTTTTCGCTTTTGATAGAATTTACATCCAAAGACATGATTTGTCAAGATCTGTCATTTACGATGCATGCTTTGCCAGCGTTACGTTTTCCATTGAAATATTAAAAGACACACATAGCGAACATCAACAATATAATTTAAATATGAAGAAAAAAAAAAGCATACTTTTACGGCCGAACATACTTTTAATCGCTGCCGATGCGGTTTTCTGTTTTTTGTTTATACCTTCTGTTTGCGCTCTCTTTGGGGCTGCTTCATGAGATAAAGTTATGGCCTTTAACACATATATCCTGTTGAAAACGCAAGATCTGCGTCAGTACAACAGATTACACGGGAAGGTTTGCAGACATTTGCACAACAATCATTACGACAGGTTTCGGTTGACTGTAGCTAATGTTCGCGAACCATTTCTTGAGTTGTCGTCCGGTGCAATCAACTTGGTGGCGAATAACGTTGATGCGTGTTTGTTGTTGTTGTTTTTTTTTTGTTTTTTTTTTGTTTTTTGTTTTTTTTGTTTTTTTTTAATTAATTCATGTGCAAAGTAAATATCAACATATTTTCTGTCTTGATTTAATTCAAGCCTATATCGAAAAACATAAACTCTGAAATAGTTTTAGCTCTGATAGCATGTCTCGTCAACTAATGACTCTATATTCAAAAACTAATGACTCTATATTCAAAAATATCAGTAGAAATACCCAGCAAATGTTACAGTCATTATGCAAACACGCCTATTCAAATACAATGTACATGTATACTGAAAATCTTACCGCCAAAAAACGAAAATGTTCAAATAAAAATTCTGTTATTTATTCCTACTTCTGCTCAAAACATAGATTGTGGGTACTCGTTAGAACCGCCACGGCGAGGCGGTTCTAACGAGTACCTACAATCTATTTTTGAGCAGAAATAAGAAAAATAATGTATACCCCTGTAAACCCCAGTTTTATTACATAAAAGTGGGTTTTAAGGGGGCAAACATTATATAAGCATGTTTTCGTGATGTACGAAACGCAGTCCCCCCGAGGCACAAAAAAGATGGAGAGATGAGAATCAAAATAAGGACTAAATAAACGCCACATATGAAATCACAGAAGCACAAACAAGTCAAATTACACGAGTTTACAATAATCGTAGAAACTATGCAACGAATATCGGGCAAGAGTTCAAGAACGTTCTCAGCATCTTAGCACATGTCAGTAGGCTTCCTTTTGCCTGTTCCGGTTAATTTTTGTCTGTCGCTGTTGGTCTTTGTTAATTTCATCTGTGACTGTTCATGTGTAGTTACGTGTGAGCTTGAACCCTTATTCATGTACTTACCCTAATTAGTATAGAATAGTAAATGTCCAGGAAGCGGCACAAACATTTAGACATATTAATCCTTAAAATGCCAAGAAAACCTGCATCTGAAAATGTCATCTGTTTATGTGGTCTGCTGAATATTCTTGCAAACTTTTCAAACCTATTTTTGCATACATGCAAACAGTGTGGACCCTGATCAGACTGCTCCTTGAGGAGCAGTCTGATCTGGGTCCACACTGTTTGCAAAAATGGCTTTTAAAATCACAAGCAGATGACAAAGCAGACGACAATTGTTGTAATTGTCAGTTTCAGGGTTAACTCCTAATCATATTTATCCTAACATTTTGATCAACTCAACAACCCGATGTTGTGCCTACAAACTACCAGATGAGTGGCAAACAGTGTAGACGGATTATGCTACACTGTTCATTCAGGCTTGAAAATGGAGTTCTGCTCATGTATACGCTAGAGGGCGTAAGCAGTGTTGCAAACTTCATTACTGCTTATGAAGAGTCTCAATAAAACCGAGACTCTCATTTTCTTCTGTAGTGTGTTCTTTGTTTTCAAAGGCAATCTTTTTTACGTTTATTTTACTACACTGCAGCTGGTATTAGTGCCGTGTGGCGGCGGTAGAACGTCTCCCCGTACTTTACCATAGTGCAGATTATATTTCATTTCCTTTGGAATCACTGGGCCCATTGTGGAATCTTTGAAAATGGAGCTCTACTCATGTATACGCTAGAGGACGTAAGCAGTGTTGCAAACTTCATTACTGCTTATGAAGAGTCTCAATAAAACCGAGACTCCCATTTTCTTATCTGTAGTGTATTCTTTGTTTCCAAAGGCAATCTTTTTGATGTTTATTGACAGTGCCAATTCTCAACTTCCAATAAGGCCTGTTTACAGCCGAATTAGCAAACACATATGCCATTCTTGCTACTGCCATTCTTTGCTTTGGTAGTCTGTGTTCCGTTGTTGTTTGGATTTGTGCTCATCCGTTTATTTTTCTTGCCTTAGGAAGAGTTTGGATTATGTGTTTTCTGTGTAACTTTACTTTAACGCTTTGCTAAAGCAGAAGTCTAAAATCGCGTATATGTAGGGTAGATCATACTGTTTGTTTTTTTGTTTGTTTTTTTTTTTTTTTTTTTTGTTTGTTTGTTTTTTGTGTGTGTGTGTGTTTTTTTGTTGTTGTTGTTTTTTTTTTGTTGTTTTTTTTTTTTTTTTTTTTTTCGTTTTTTTTTTTTTTTTTTTTTTTTTTGTTTGTTTTCTTTTTAAGGTTTGGTTTCCAGGCAATCTTAACTATCTTTTGCCCATATTTGTATTTGATTTGCATCGATTCAAGCAATAGCATAATTCTAAAACAGGGAGTGAATACATGCAATACGATAGACAATATTTTAATATACGATAAGAAGCGTAAGAAAATTTCCATTCACATCTTTGCCATGTGATTTGCACATAACTGTCTTGAAACTGAAGTGGGATTATCATCTTGTGTTTTTTTTTTTTTTTTTTTTTTTTTTGTTTTTTTTTTGTTTTTTTGTTCTTTTTTGTTATGGTTATTGTCCATGAGGGGTTTGTTTTTCTGTGAATGTATGACCAATTTCAGTTTCTTTGGAAGTTTTCACTATCCTATAACTTTACTCTTATTTATTTATTTATTTGTTTATACGCCTTTGGTGAGCAGAAAGATCCCAAGCACGACCGGTAACATGTTTTTTTTTTTTTTTTTTTTTTGGAGCTGCAGTGGAATTAAGGACAAAGGTTTCGATCAAGTAAAACTACTTTAAGCCCTCACTAGTTTATCTGCTGAGCATTCCACGTGAGTTCGTCTATTGCTGGTCATCTTTGTTTGCATGTCGGATATTACTATTGTTCTGCTATGTTTTTGCATTGTTTGTCCGTCATATTTTCAACTTTTGTAGCATTTGAGATGTTGTATATCCTGATTCTGGTCTTTCCCGAGTACTTTAAATTATGTCTATAAAGTATTTTAGTAGCAATGCATGTCAACAATCCATTGCCAGAAAACAACAATTTCATCGACAGACAGCATTTATATAAAACGCAATACTTTCCCACATACAATTTTAGAATGTCACGAAAAGATTGTGCATGATATAAAACAAAGTATAATAAATGTTGCTTTCTCTGGGTAACAATAACACAAACCTGTAATTCTATATCCACAGACGTGGCACCAAGGCAAATATGAATATACAAATATGATATGAACATTAGACGTGTTCTTTTGCCTTACCATTAACCCTTTTAAACCTAATTTTCCGAAAAAAAAAAGACTCTTCCATCTCTGCATTGGACACATCCATTGCTGCCAATGGGGTGTCAGTAATGATAATCAAGAACACAACAGCAAACAATGTAGATCCTGAGGAGACCGCTCGTTATGAACCGTCTCATCTGGATCTACACTGTTTGCAAAAACATATGTCCAGGTCTTCAGAGCTAAAAGAGCTAAGGCAATTCTGATGGAGCCTTGCGATCGAGTTTCTGTATACGTCTTTTAAATGGCCATACATGTATCGGCTTAACATGTGCAAGATATGAGATTGCAAAATGTCTTATCTTCAGGGTTAAACTTGGAATGTAATTTTTTAAAACCGTTATATAATATACTATATCTCCTGAAATTATTCTTGTTTTATGTAATCAGGGTAGCATTTCTATGTCTCGGATAGGGGAGAGCTTAGATGAGATTTTGGTGGCCATCTGAGGAAATGTTGCATTTTGGCTATCTAAAATGTACCTAAGTGAATATTCTAATCAGACTGTGCTTATCTGTAGGCTGATCTGAATCATCGCCTGGAGCACATGTCCAAATGCTCGTGTTGCTGCTCATGTTATTAGAACTGGGCCCAGTTGTTCAAAGCATCGTTAGATAAAGGAGCTCGTTAATGACAAACTCGTTAAATGTTGCAGGTAAGGTATTTTCAAATGCATTGATAGTTTTGCTGAAAAATATGAGTAGCTTTGCAAAAGCTACTCATATCTTTCAGCAAAAACTATCAATGCATACGCCATATTTCAAGACAGAAATTTTAATGCTACGTTAACTAAAAACTATTCATAATATAATCGTAGTGTTTATTTACTAATAACACGGCTTGGAAGACATAACTGTCGTTGTACATTACATTCATTATCTTAAACTAGTAAAGAATATGTCCAGGAAGAGGCGCAATCACACAACAAAGTTTTCTTATGACACATTACGAAAACACGCCTATTCAAATACACTGAACACTTTACAAGCAAAAGTGGAAAATTTTCAGATAAAAAATTCTGATATTCTTCATATTTCTGCTCAAAACATAGATTGTGGTACTCGTTAGAACCGCCTCGGCGAGGCGGTTCTAACGGGTACCCACAATCTATGTTTTTGAGCAGAAATAAGAAAAATAATGTATACCCCTGTAAACCCCAGTTTTACTGTATAAAAGTGGGGTTTTAGGGGGTCAAAATTATATAGGCATGTTTTCGTGATGACCAATAGAAAGAGTAAACAGATTACCATGCACAGCACACACGTTACAAATAACGGAAAATTTAGCAACCGGTCCTTTCTTCCAGAATTAAGTTATCACAATACCAGACATAACCCATCCCTCCTTTAACCTGACACAGACATGCTGTTTAACCTATCGGTTATATACCCAGGTTTGAATGTATCAACAAGTTTAAGAGATAAGGCTCAATTAAGATTTTTTGTCAGTTTAAATCATAACATCAAGACAGTTTTGAAAAATAAGTTCGAAACAGTCCAACCTAATCATCAATCATTGGCTGATCCCAGCTACAGGAACTATAATCAATCAGGTTTGTGCAAAATCTAATAATCGGTTCAAGAGAAAGGGTGAGAATACGATTTTTTAGTTTCGAATTTGGCAGTCTATTTTCACCTTCAAATGCGTCTGCTATTTCTTCTGTCCGAATTATAGAACTTTTACCACCTCGTTTTGCCTTTACTCAATCGGTCCTTTCAAAGATATGGTGCAAAGAAGCTGACGTCTGTGAAAAATGATCTTCTTATATATCTGGTTGCCCTGTAAATCAGGTCACATGAATGTATTTGCGTATTCCTGTTATATGTCTTAGAAGATTTGAAAGGTTGTTTTTAGTATTTGTGGCCTTTCCTCGTCGCGAAAACATGCCTATATAATTTTGACCCCCTTAAACCCCACTTTTTATATAGTAAAACTGGGGTTTACAGGGGTACACATTATTTTTCTTATTTCTGATCAAACACATAGATTGTGGTACTCGTTAGAACCGCCTCGCCGAGGCGGTTCTAACGAGTACCAACAATCTATGTTTTTGAGCAGAAATATGAAAAATATCAGAATTTTTTATCAGAAAATTTTCAGTTTTTGGAGATGAAATTGCCTACATATTTGAATAGGCGTGTTTTCGTAATGTGGTAGATTTGTTTTATCCAAATCGACGATCGTTTCAGCAGAATGGGGACCTATTTAGTCTTTATGTCTCATTGCAGAAAATGTCGTATTAAAATTAACAAGAAAAACGCCTAACGGCATTTTGGACATTTTTTTTTTTAAATAACGAAGCCTACTGGTCTTCCTCTTCATCCCTACCAAATATGAAAACAATCTACTGAAGAATAAAGGTAACATATAACTTTTGGGGTTAACCAAAAGGTAAACCTGGGACGACACCCGACGACAGACGTCCGAAGCCCGCCCGACGCCCACCCGGGCATCGCTTTCCTAAAGGACGGATTAAAAAAAAAAAAAAAAAAAAGACGTCCAATAATGGTGATACCCAGAAAAGGACACAATTTAGCGTTACCAAGGTATTTGATAGGATTTTTGTCATATGAAATGACAATACAAAACAGCACTATGTCAAAAACCAAACTCAAACTACCAGACACCAAAGAAACATATAAACGAAGCCAAACTGCAGCATAAACTTTTATAACCATATTTAAGCCACCGCCCAGACACGCAACAGCTGTACAGCTGTTACGTGTCTGGGGGGGGGGGGGGGGGGGGGTGGCTTGAATATGGTTATATGCATATCCGTCCTTCGTCATTTATCCTACATTTTCATCAACATATAATTGTTCGGTCCGCGTCGGGATTCCCTAACTTATCTGTGGATCATCATAGAAAAACATAAGAAAAAACAACTTCTCAGTATCATGGTGATAAAAAGGTGTGAGTTCGACTACAATGTGTGCATCAAATGTGAGCCAAATCAAATGTGTTATTACGATCTACTAGATTTTTGTCTAACTCTTTGTCCTATCACAATAATATCCTACAAGTTTCTTTAGAAATATACATCCTTTGCAGAGAATGTGTTCACAAATATAACAATTCAGATGACTAGAAAAGGCTACAACCACGCGACAGAAATATAAATGGAGAAACCCAGGAAATGCCACAATCACGAAGCACAGCCCTCCCGAGAAAAGAGTGTGAATGAGGAAAATTACGGTCAAGCCAAAAGCCACATTTTGAACCACAAAGAGAAGAACTGCAACAGAGGAACCGCCTTGGAACAGCCATCCCAATGCATGAGATACGCTTTAATGGCACAAAACGACAATATTAAATAACACTTGATAACAAACAAAATAGAAAAATAAATATGAAACAGCATCGTATTTTTTTAAACAATCAGCAGCAAACCGGTTTGTGACCTAAACTGGACTTTTATGCGCGCCCAATCCTCGCCTTTAAACCTGACGCCGAGGTGTGAAATTTGTCTTGCTAATAAATCTCAAATTACTAACAATTGCAAATTCGTTCTTGCTAACCATAGCTGAACATGAACATTTCTCTGCTAATAAATATGAAAATGTCAACTATTGTTGGCATTTTCATATTTATTAGCAGATAAACTCTTATGTTAAGCTGAGTTAAGCATGCAAAAAGCTTTATAATCTCGGGGCTTGATACAGTTCTAGGTGCACCCAGTCGACATTGAAAGACTTCCAGACAATGCGACAATCACGAAGCACAGCTTTCGTGAGGTATCAAAATAGGATAGCCGAGGAACAGACAAAGACAAAATAAACCCCACATATGAAACCACAGACGCACAAAGACGAACTGCAACATAGAATCCGCCTTGGAGCGGTCAGTAGGAAAACTCCAGTGGGGAGGGGTTCGGGGTCGGGGTGGGGGGAGCTTCTACCAGTTTAACTGACGCGAAGCTTCACCCTTAATTCTGATGCACCTCCAAATTATAAATAGTTTTGGTCCACAAAGCAGCAAAGGAAAGTAAAATAAAAACTAATTTTAACGTAATATTGCAATGTAGAAAGAAAATATTATTTCATTAGGAGAATTTTATCTGCGAAAGATGATACATCAACAACGTTCTCTATGTTAGATTTTTTTTTTTTTTTTTTTTTTTTTTTTTTTTTTTGCTGTTTCACAGAAAACCTTATTGTCGTCTATTCAGTAGTTAAAATTGACGTAATAAAGTTGCGATATACGAAAAGTGTTCAGGGAGTCAATCTGTGTCGCCAGTAATAACCGAACAAGAAATTGGAATATTGTATAGTTTAATATGCAGACTTCGTATAAGTCGTACAGTTTATTAAATGTCAAAGCTTTTATAGATAAGTTATATGACAGTGTTTACGTCTGCAGCAGCAATCTGTCAATTTAAACGAAGTAAACAAAATCGATAAAAGATAGTAAAAATCTGAAAATGAGTCTATCCAATTTCTATTTATTCTTCTTCATAATTTCTGTCAAAATATTCTAAAAGGATGGTCCTTTGAAAGCAAAGAATAAACGGAATATAGAAATAGCAGATTCGATTCCATTGAGTTTGATCACGGTCAATAATACAGTCGTAAGATACCTCACGTCCGCTAGCTGTAATTTAAAGGATGCAGACTCTCATTGATTTTCCTTATATATTTCGTGCATGTTCGCAAAAGTTCTAAAGCCCAAAGTTTTTGTTTTGTTGTTTTTTTAAGTTCACATGGTCAATACATGGTAGTTATTTGTTAGCTATCCCACTAAAATCTTCAAAACAAGAAACGATAGGGTAGCTTATTGTTATATAGGTCACGGTAGGTGTAAGGGTATATATTACATATTTGAAGCAATATTTAGGAGGAAGTATTTCTTTTGAATGTTATCACGCTGCGCGACGAGTGTAGATGACGTATTATCGCAGAAAATATAGATGTCATTTGAAAGAGCGTAAAACAGAATCCGAAGAAAGAAAACAAAATCATTTTTTATGATATTCAATAAATAAGTTAATACACTCTAAGTTTAAATCGATAGGATTTTCCCTCGAGACATGCAAATCTTATAAACAAACTCGTGCTTTGCACTCGTTTGTTAAACGGATTTGAAACTCTCTCGTGAAATACTCGTAGTTCCTGTATTTTAAGCTCCATGTGCATTCATCAGGAAAACATGCCTATATAATTTTGACCCCTTTAAACCCCAGCTTTATATAGTAAAACTGGGATTTACAAGGGTATACATTATTTTTCTTATTTCTGTTCAAAAACATAGATTGTGTACTCGTTAGAACCGCCTCGCCGAGGCGGTTCGAACGAGTATCCACAATCTATGTTTTGAGCAGAAATATGAAAAATATCAGAATGTTTTATCTGAAAATTTTCATTTTTTTGGTGGTAAAATTTTCAGTATATTTGAATAGGTGAACCTCTATATTATACCTACATATGTACATGATTTTCTTCTTTCATATTCAAAGCAACCACCTAAAATATATAAATCTGCTAATATATACTGCAGAACTGTCTCAGTTATACATTATGACCAGGGCCCAGTTGTTCAAAGCTAACGACATCGTTAGTTAACGATTCGTTAAAATTTACATCGGGTGATACGCAAATATGCTGAAATTTTTTGCTGAAAAAATGTTAAAAGCTACTCACATTTTTTCAGCCAAAAATATCAGAATATTGTATATTGAATCCGCTAAAACAGTTAACGAAATGACCCTTAACGAGCTCGTTAAGTTAACGACGCTTTGAACAACTGGATTCAGTTTGGTAACAAAACAGACAAACATTTTAGAAACAGGCAAATATTCTTATTATTTAATATGTCACTATATTGATACGGAACTAACCCGGTACTCTGTAAATTTTAGCAACTTGGGACCTAAACGGTATTCATTTTTCACATACAATGCAAAGCCCAGTATACTCATAGGACCAGACCAATTAATATTACCAAAATATATTTGCAGACTCGATCCACTTGAAGCAAGAAAGGTATCATTGTTTCAAAATAAGAGACCAAATTTTACTGAACCTGTTTATGAACAGCAATGCAGAATGTTTACACCCTCCCTCTAGCCACGTGCTGAGTATAACTCTATTTTCACACTTACGCACGGGCTTGTGATTCCATATTATCTGCCGGAGTTCGCAAAAGTTGTTCATAAGTAAGAAAAAATCTCAAAAACGGTGGTAAGAGAAAATCCAGGGAGTGCCACAATCTCAAACCGCAGCCCTTCCCAGACACAAGAGGAAGTGGAAACAAACAAAACCAAACGCGCAAATCGAACAAACGTACGAAAAGCATCAAGACTAGCTCTCTCTTCCCCAAGCGAGGTAATCGCAATGCTAAAAGGACTGATAAACACAAGAACAAAATAACACAAGGCAAGACATAAATCAAATCGCCTTGTAGAATAAACCACAAAGCAACAAAGATTAAGACTAACGGGGACCGGGACCACCGCCTTTGATCGTTCAGTAGAATAAACCACCGGGGTGTTAAAGCACTTTTACGGCCAGCCAACTTCACCCTGGGTCCCGATGTAACTCTTAATACAGAAAAAACATAAACATTCGGTTCGCATAAAGGCTCCACACTCAGTCAATGTATCAAAGCGAAAACATTAAAATCAAATTTATCAATATGATAAACAAAAACGAGTTCTCATGGCTAATCCTACTGTGTGACAGATAAAATGAAAACCAATAGTTGAACCACGGCGGACCAAGACAAAGACAAATAATTGATAGTTATGAACGACTGTGTGTTGGGTTTCAGACTCTATGAAGATGCCGACCTATCTTTTTGATTAGAAGGTTCATATCTGATATAATGTCTGATTCTGCCCAGCATTGTGATCACCTTGTTTGGGAAGATGGAACTGGTTGCAGTGCATTTCTATGGTCTTTGGCTTGTGTTTTGTCTTTCATGGTTTGAATATTCTTCCTCTTGGTGTCACTGACAAGATTGTGGTCATTCCAGGATATCTTGTGAACGGTGTTTTATAATTATTATTAAATATATTTGTTAAATCGATCTTTTGAAAGATAGAAATGTAGCAATGATTCGAAATAGTAGACCTGATTTTACTGAACCTGTCCATGAGCAGCAATGTAAACTGTTCACATCTTCTAGCTACCTGCTGAGTACAACTCTATGTTCACAATTACCCAGCGACTTCATATTATCTACCATAGTTGGCAAAAGTGGGTCACCAATCAGAAAATCTTCATATACAGTCGAACCTCGTTATCTCGTCTTCACTTTTCTCGAAAAACCGCTTATCTCGAAGTGAAAATCTGGTCCCTGATTAAATATAAATATCTAACAACAGGTAACAAAATATTGTGGAAAAGAGGAGAAATTGCTCTTCCTTAGGAGCAATTTTTCTCATCTTTTCCACAATATTTTCAATATGTCTCTATTTTCAGGAGTCAAAGTACATATTCATTTCTGAAATGTGGTTGTTCGGTTTATATTTTCCTCTATTCGCAAATTCGAGGTACGGATATTTCGAAGTATTTCAGAGAGTCCCTTGGACTTCTAGATAACGAGAGCCGACTGTAATTGTTATACCTGTATTTGTGCAAGAGCTCTTTATCAGATCACAAATAATAGCATATGCGCTGCAATGTCAGAAAACATACCTTCGGACATATGCGCCCAGCGACGACTCAAATCAGCCGGCGAATCCGCGCGGTCTTATCAGATTATTCGTTGCCCGCATAAGAAAGTTTGCATCATTGGCTATCCAAAATGCGCCCAGTGTAGATTCTGATCAGATTGCGTGAATGCGCAAGCTAATCTGAATCCTCGCTCGGTGCGCATGTCCGAAGATATGCTTTCGGACGTTGCGGCTCGTGTGGTTAGAGAGCTATTAGAGCATCAAATTGACATAATTTTTACATTAACCATTGTCCTGTTGAATAAATTAAGATGCCATGCCCACTTCTAATTTTCAGCCAATCAGATGACTTGATCCGGATTGTTGCTATAAATTTACATACTTTATGGCAAACAGTGCAGATCCACTGAAGAAGCCAACTGCTCTGGATCTACACTGTTTGCAAAGGCAGGACATATCCGGGTTCAGCAGGACAAGGGTTAACATATGTGGTATCAGTATGAAATAAAACACAATGTTTAACTAGAGCACAAATTGCATACCCTTATAATATGAATTGCATTCAACGGAAATTGTGCCAAAATGAATTTCAGTAACTTTAAAGAGTTAATACTCCAGAGGTAACCAGAAGATAAAATATGAGATAATTATGCATGATACGGAAAAATGACACTCCAAGGTACCAGATAAGGATATAGTTACATGTCTAGGCGCGTAGCCAGGCGGAAGCTATGAAGCCCGGGCTTCAACATAAATTTGGCAAGTTAACCTTATTTTCACCTAAAAGTTGTTCAGGTGACATCAAACGGGCCGGGAAACAGCATTTATTGAATACTACATGTCCGTTAAGCAAGGACTCAGATCAGCCTGCGCAAATGCGCGGGCTGATCAGAGTCATTGCTTTGCGCTGATTACCCAACATTCGTGCTTTCTTTAGACTAACGACAGAGCTTCTGCTTAGAACGTGTGTATGCCAAGGCTGATCTGAGTCTTCGCTAGACGCATATGCAATCTAATAGGAAATGCTGTGTCTAGGCTGAAATTTCAGAGATTCTATTAGCAGGCTTCATCCTCATAAAGTTCCTGGCTACACCTATGTCAGAAATGACAGACAAAACAGCCTCTTGTCGAAAATAGAACAAACAAACAAATATAGGTCAGACAAAGCGAAGAAGAATTATAACAGATGTACCGTCATTGGGCGTGACATGGCTAAGTAATTCTATCCTAATAAAATATTTTTCACAATCCCCAATCAATTTGATAAAGGAATAAAAGCAGCAGTTACAATACGACACCATTTTGCTACAAACTGAAGGCAATCAGCCAAACACTAGTATACCCTATTTATCCCAAGTATAAGGACACCTTAGCTTCACACCAACTTTGTTGTCAACCCATTTATGCCGAGTGGTCTCTTCTACCTTAAGTATTTGGACAGATCCATTTCCAATAGATGGGGTGTCTGGTCAGTTTATTACCATGTTTCATAGAAATTCCGTATTTAATGCAAACAGTGTAGACCCTGATCAAACGCCACATTTTGCGGCGTCTGATCTAGGTTTTCACTATTTGCCAATATCCTTTTTATGGGGCACTAGGCATAAATGGGTTGAACAAGACAATTTTACTACCTGTTGATGTATCCAAGAATTGGCTGGATGAGTAGCAAGGAATTTAGAGCCTGGCCAGTCACTGTTCTCTTAGACATGTCTGTCTGGATACATAGTGTAAACACGGTAGCTTAAATACATGTATCATTACCCTTCTACAATAATGTCTAGACATGTGAAAATCAAAACCTGTAAATCACGACCTAAATAGTTTAATTCTGTATTAGCATTAGGTCAGATTGTCCTATTATTCAGCTTTGATGTTCTCGAAATCCTTTAATACAGGAAAATTGAACCACAACGTGAGCAGCTGTACCTTCTGGCGTGTGTGTTTCAACGAAGACTCAATCAGTCTGCACATCAGTGCATTCTAATCAGAGCCTTTATTGTCCACATGAAGAGACTTTTCGTCATTGGCAAACCATAATGCGTCCCGGAAAGATTCTGACCAGACTGTGCGAATCTGAAGCTTCGTTGGGCGCACGTGTCTGAAGGTACGTTTCTTGACGTTGGAGATAATTGTATCGATTTACCAGACAAGATCACCTGCAATTATCTCTTTATCAGAGGCAGGCTAGATAAAGGGCACAGGGAACCAATTGTGTCAGGACTACTGATTGGTGCATAACAGTGCAGGGAAGCCCGGGGTAAATATTTTGTTTAAGGCGACCTGTGATTTGTTAATAATAAAGATGAATTAAAACTCGTTATTCTAATTTAAATAAAGAATGTTTGTGTGCACTTTTCTGATTGTCTCAAAGAAATAAATGTTTCTCTGTGTGTTTGTTCGAGCCAAAAGAAGAAGTGGTAAAACTTCAAAGTTTCAGTTTTTTATACCGCTCATCTCCTCTACTATCTCTTCTGTCTCTCTTCCTTCTTTCTCTGGGAAATGACACAAATGACCCACAAGGGTTGACGTGTCGTTAAACCCAAACTCAGTCAGTAAAAAATGTTGATACCTGCCAAATGAGGGGTTGCTACATTTAGCCTCCAAAAAGTCCCAGAAAGTGCTGGTGACGTGGCGGGGGGTGGGGGTGGGGGAGTGGGGGTTCCTTATTAATTTAGCTGTGCTACGCCTGAATTAAAACAAAATTTGGAAGCCCAGTCATGCCATGAAATGAATTCTTAACCAACAAAAAGGGTGGAATTACTAAAGAGCACCAAGGGAAAAATGATTAGTTCCCTTCCATGTACCCTTCAAACAAAAAAGTCAGAGAACAGTCCAGGGGGCGCCACAATCACAAGCCGCAGCCTTTCCCAGACACCAAGAGGAAGAGAAAGACAAAACCAAACAAGCGCAAATTGAACAAACGTACGAAAAGCATTAAAATTAGCTCTCTCTTCCACAAGCGAGTAAATCGCAATGCTCAAAGGACTGAAAAACACAAGAACAAAATAACACTAGCACACTTTCTCTACGTGTGACGCAACGTGAGAAAATGAATCTTTGGTCTTTTGAGCCAGCGGAAGACTCAGCGTCAGTTGTTTTATCACTCTTCACTCTTTTGGTTGCCAAGAATACTACGTTTTTCAAGCTAACAGCGAAGACCCCAACCAGACTATGATTGGTTTTAGTCCCGCTTGGCACACATGTGCGCATATTATATATTTCTCTCATTGTGGCTCACATGTAACGGTCAGAGACGGGAACAAAAGTTTACATTCGCGCATTCGGCGAGGTTAAATTTTACAATGAAAATTCATGTACACGAAGTGGGTGTACAAGCGAGCTAATATCCTAACAAGACATAGCATATGCGTAGGCTAGTTTTGATTGCCATTTTTGTCTGATGGAAAATAATTAAGCAGCAATGTATGTTTCTGCTAGGAACAGATTTGCAGTGAAATGGGCCACGTCAAATCCGAAAGACATATGAAACGAATTATGATAGAATTGTAATGAATAGTGGGATGTTAATGGTCGTTAAGCGTTGGTACAAATGACACCAAGCGGAAGTACAAACAACCCAATAAAATGGCTCACAAGATACAGACCAAAGAAAAGCAAAGCCACCATGTCCAAGTGATCACAATGGTAGTCAGGATTAACTAAACGCAACAATAAGACAAAGAACAGGACAAAAAATATAGAAAACTAACTTGCAGTGGACAGCCCCAAGGCCAAAGATCAGCCAACACAATAACCACTGATTTAAAACGGACATTAGTGAAAAAGGTTATTAAACTAAAAGGTAAACCTCAGACGACGCCCAACGTCCGCCCGCTAGGACATCGCCATTTTAAAGAACGGAATTTTACCGTGAAAAAAAAAAAAAAAAAAAAAAAAAAAAAAAACGTTCGGCTCGCATAGACAGTGTGGGGAATCCACGTGACCAAACGACCAGGTACACGGAGTTTGTTACTAGTTTTAGCTCCGCATAAGGTAGGATTTTTTTAGAATATCTCTTTTCATACCAAATTGAATTTGTTCAAATAAAGCGCAGAGTACGCGGAAAATCAAACTCTTTTAGGTGGCTTTAAGCGCTATTCTGCGATCTGGTCTAATTCTCGAGAACATTTAAAGACTGTTTTTCTGTCAATCTGGGCTACCGGAACAATGTACATGAATTTTGACGAAAAACATTCTCCAAATGTCCTCGAGAATCAGACCAGATTGCAGAATAGCGCTTACATCAGCAGAAAGAGTTTGATTTTCCGCGTACTCTGCGCTTTATTTGAACAAATTTCATCAGGTATAAATCGATATATTCTGAAAAATCCTACCTGATGCGGAGCTAAAAATAGCAACAAACTCTGTGCACCAAGTCGTTGGTCACGTGGATTCACAACACTGATAGAGGTCTTAACTAAGTGAAACATCGCAGAAAGAACGTGTAAATAGAGTTTGTTTGGTTGATCGATTACAGATAAATAATCCACTAGTGTTCTAAGGTTTGTGCGTAAAAAACGAGTGAGCAAAGCGAATGAGTTTTTTTTACAAACCTTAGAAAACGAGTAAATTATTTGCTCGTAATCGATCAAAACAACAAAATAAACTGTTTATTACATCATTCAGACGTTATGATTTCCAACCAAAATAGTAACAGTCAGTACATGAATTTCAGGAGGCGTGGTTTAGTTTAAAAAAACAGTCACCATCTTGTTTTCACTTTAATGCAAAAATCACCATGTGTTTGAAATACAGACAAAACAATGTCGCAAAAGTAAAACTGGATTATCAAGAAAATTATACTTCATATTTCTGTTGCAGGCCTTTCCTCAAAAACGCCAACTAGACGTGAAAATTGCAGTCTGATTTCTATGAGTTTATCGAATTTTCTGCAAAACGCCAACTAGTGTTATTGTTGTTAGCAACAACGTCAGCAACGTCGCCTAGCAATTATGACATCAAAACGTTCGAAATGACATAAATAAAATTCACTGACAAATCTCAGTAAATCACAGATGAAAATGTAATAAATCAAATTAAATCCATTACGAAAACACGCCTATTCAAATATATAGACAATTTTACCTCCAAAAACCTAAACTTTCCGGATAAAAAACTCAAATATTTTTCATATTTCTGCTCAAAACATAGATTGTGGGTACTCGTTAGAACCGCCTCGGCGAGGCGGTTCTAACGAGTACCCACAATTATATTTTGAACAGAATTAAGAAAAATAATGTATACCCCTGTAAACCCCAGTTTCACTATATAAAAGTGGGGTTTAAGGGGGTCAAAAATATATAGGCATGTTTTCGTGATGTCACTAGGATGTAACAAGGACAAGGGCTCGTGGCAATTAACTCCGACACTAGCAGCCAGAGCTAAAGAAAACCATTAGTTGGAGCAGAAGTTGTATATTTGAAAGCTTTACACTTTTCTTGGCTGCAACTAAAGTGTGTACTCTGCCTCCAATGCTGCAATCATCAATCTCAGTCTTACTGTGTCTGAGATAAAGTCTTAAATGCTTGAGATCAACATTATTTTGGACGCAAGGAGTAATTAGACTTATATTGATGAGTCAGAATTAGGGTTTTCATGACCATCAACAATCAAAGCACTGACAGCACTGGTGGATCGGTTGTCTCTGAGTGTATGCTGGAAGAATGGTCCTTAACGAGTACTTAAGACTGTATTATTTTACCCTCAACGTCCTGTAATTTAAGCAAACAGTGTAGATCATGACCAGACGCCGCGTTCTGCGGCGTCTGGTCTGGTCTACACTGTTTGCCAATGTCCCAGTCCTTCTTTACACTGCACTCTGAGGTCACAGCGAAAATAGCGCGGTTGTAAATAACCGTACCTGGATTTCGTACAAACGCGCGGTTTTCATTTTTTTGGTCAATGATAATTACGTGGACAACTATTTTAAGGTAACTTTAAATGAGTTGGGAGCCTTTATCCGAACTGAATTTTTTTATGTATTTCTGTATTAAGAGTAGCATCGGGACCCAGGGTGAAGTTAGCTAGCTGTAAAAGTGCTTTAAACCCCCCGGTGGTTTGCTCTACCGACCGTTCTAAGGCGGTGTTCCCGGTGTTAGTCTTACTCTTTGTTGCTTTGTGGTTTATTCTACGAGGCGATTTGCTGTATGTCTTTCCGTGTGTCATTTTGTTCTTGTGTTTTTCAGTCCTTTTAGTATTGCGATTACCTCGCTTGGGGAAGAGAGAGCTAATCTTAGTGCTTTTCGTACGTTCGTTCGGTTTGTGCTTGTTTAGATTTGTCGGTTTCCTCTTCCTCTTGGGGTCTGGGAAGGGCTGCGGTTTGTGATTGCGGCACTCCCAGGACTTTTCTCTTACCTTTTCTTTAATGTATGTATACAAAGACTCGATTGTGAACAATTGACACCAAAATACGATGCTTTAATCTTAAGCTATTAAATGATTTGAGTTATGCAGTGGAAACAATTATAACTCAGTTGCACGTGACACTGAGGAAATAAAGGGCTACAAGTGACATAGGAATGAGGGCTTCGTTACGTTTCTTCCTCATAGCCTTTTCCTCATACTTGGTTCATACCTCTATATCGAAAATTGAAAGCTCACTTCTAGGCTTTACAACAAACGGGATGACTTCAACTTTCCCATAGTTAAGTTTCCGTTTCTGAGCAGCAATATTCCTTCTGCACCAGCATATGGTGTTTACGCTTCACTGTTAATCCGATATGCTAGTGCCTGCTTTGCATCACGAAAACACGCCTATATAATTTTGACCCCTTTAAACCCCACTTTTATATAGTAAAACTGGGGTTTACAGGGGTATTCATTATTTTTCTTATTTCTGCTCCATACATGTAACATAGATTGTGAGTACTCGTTAGAACCGCCTCGCCGAGGCGGTTCTAACGAGTACCCATAATCTATGCTTTGAGCAGAAATATGAAAAATAACAGAGGTTTTTATCTGATTATTTTCAGTTTTTGGAGGTGAAATTTTCTACATATTTGCATAGGCGTGTTCTTGTAATGGGATATCCGAATTTTATCGAACGAGGACGACTGCTCACTTCGAGACTCTTGACACAGGGATACCAAAGAACCAAACTGGTGCCAACATTTAAGAAGTTCTATGGGAATCATCTTGTCAGTCCCTATTATGTGCCTGTTTCCAGACATATATCTGGGTCCAGTTGTTCAAAGCTAACGACGTCGTTAGTTAACGATTCGTTAAAATTTACATCGAGTGGTACGCAAATATGCTGAAACTTTTTGCTGAAAAAATGTGAGTAGCTTTTGCAGTGCAAAAGCTACTCACATTTTTTCAGCAAAAAATTCCAGAATATTGTATATTGAATCCGCTAAAACAGTTAACGAAATGACCCTTAACGAGTTCGTTAAGCTAACGACGCTTTGAACAACTGGGCCCTGATGTGTTTTTGCCACAGCAAAGCCATACACCCCGGACATTAAATCCCGTATCGTGTAAATATATGGAGGGCGGCAACTATTATACGATCCCTCAAACTTTAGTTCGGGCTTGGTGAAGGCATTAAAGGGAATTTGCTTCTCTGGGCCAAGTTGTTCAAAGCTTTGTTAGTTCAACGAGCTCGTTAAGAGTCATTTCGTTAACTGTTTTAGCGGATTCAATATACAATATTCTGATATTTTTTGCACTGCACTGCAAAAGCTACTCACACTTTTTTTCAGCAAAACATTTCAGCATATTTGCATATCACTCGATGTAAATTTTAACGAATCGTTAAGTAACGACATCGTTAGCTTTGAACAACTGGGCCCTGATGTATATCAGTCTATACTTTATGTCGTATCAGATGCTGTAACCGCGAACATTTAGCTCAGTCGCTGCTAACTGAGCAATTGTACAATAAGATGGTTTACTATAGGTGTGAATCTTATTTTTGCGGATCTTGCGATGTGTAAACTCCGGAAAATCACTCACAAACTAAAAAAAGCCCCTTCGGGTTTTATGTCAAGTTTGTGAGTGATTTGTTAGGTGTCTACACATCGATAAAGTCAACAACAATAATAATTCATTTCTTATACTTCCAAGTCTGTCATTAAAATATTAAAAATACTGCCACAAATGTCAATCTTTTCAGACGGCGGAAGGAAAATAGATCCGACGGATTCCTGTGAAGTGTAAACCGTTTTGTTTAACCAATCAAATTACGTGAAGTGTGTATAAAGATGGTGAGTTGAAATTACAAAGAAATGAATAAACCGAGACTATGAGAACTACACAAATTTTCAAGTACGATGTGTTTGGAACAGACAAATAATTTTTATTTTTAATTAGCCAGTGATCTAAAGACATGGATCCGATACATATATAACAGATTAATGCTAAATGGGAACTTCCTGGTTTGATTCTGGCCGTTTCAGGGTGACTTCATTTGTATGTTCGATCTTTATCATTTTATGCAACAAAGTCGTGCTGTAAAACATTGCCATTACTGATTATACCATTACTGTATGCTAATTAAGCAATTGCATAAATATAAATTGTATAATAAAATATTTATTCAATGAGCATTTTTTGTCTGCAACTGGTGTTCGTTTTAATCTTTAACACTCTCTAGGTGAAAACAGCAAACGGCAAACTGATTTTTTTTTATCATTTTTTACCAGAAAAAAAGCTTTGACATTTCATGCAAATTGTCTCCTAAGGAGACAATTTGCATGAAATGTAAAAGCATATTTTCTAGACAAAAAATAAGAAAAAATATTTCAAAATATTGTCTGCTTCCATTTAGCCAAGCATGCAGAGCGTTAATTTCTAACTGAAATTAACTATTTTCTTCACATTAGAAAGCGTGCAAGTAAAACACCTTATTTCACAACTTGGAATTTTTATTACATTACCTCATCCTGTTTCCTGAGATTTCCAAGGAAACAGAAATTTCCGCTCCTATATAAAATCTGTAACTGAGCCTTTTCACGCAAGAAAAACAAAGCAACAACAGCTTTAAGTGTAAAAATGGGTTTTAATGTTTGAAAATAGATTGTGGATATACCCAGGAAAAGCCACAATGACGGAACGTAGCCCTTCTAAGGTGCCGAGTAAGGGCTGACTGATATAAAATAACATCATCAAATAGGCCGCGTCAAGCGAAAAAAAATGCCTTCGAGCATGCGCAAAATGCGCAGATTCAGATCATACTGTGCATGCAGAAAGTATCATCCGAGCTTTTGCTCTCCATCCATACATTCTGTAGTATCTAATGATTCTGCATTACGAAAACATACCTATTCAAATATATTGAAAATTTTACCATCGAAAAATGACCATTTTCAGATAAAAACGCGATTATTTTTCAAATTTCTGCTCAAAACATACATTGTGGGTACTCGTTAGAACCGCCTCGGCAAGGCGGTTCTAACGAGTACCCACAATGTATGTTTTGAGCAGAAATAAGAAAAATAATGTATACCCCTGTAAACCCGATTTTTGCTATATAAAAGTGGGTTTAAGGGGGTCAACATGATACATGTATAGGCATGTTTTCGTGATGGTCAGAGCAAAGAGAAGGCCCGGATCAGACTGCACGGATGCGGACACGTTTTCTCATGGCGCGGCCTAAATGGTACTTCACCAACAACAGAACGCTTACAAGAAACTACAATACAGTCGAACCTCAACAGCTCGAACACTGATGACTAGTTTACCATGGCTAATTCGAAATCGTTTTTGAGTCCCTACGAAATTCTTCCGATAGCTCAAAAAGCAAATATTTAGGGACATTTTCTAATTTTATCATGAAATGGTATGCTGTGTTCTCTTATTAGAATATCCTCGTCGAGGCGATTCTAATGAGTACACTCAATATACCAATGTGTATAAGATCGAAAAGATTTCCCTAAATTATCGCCATTTGCTTCCTGACCTGGCGGCATGTTTAACCCTCAGTGGCTCGAACTACCCATATCTCGAACACATTTTCATGGTCCCAAAGATGTTCGAGCCACTGAAGCTCGTCTGTATATGCACCGCCTTAGAACTGTCAACTCCACAGCTGTTGTTGGACCTTATTAGCGCCCACAATATCCAAGATTCCTATAGCCAATTGCACATAGTGCCCTAGGCTTGCACTATAAATTAGTGTCTTTGCGCAAGACATATTTACATACTCGTTCGATTTGAAATAGGTCATTCCGCCATTTGAAAAGGAAGATAACTTTTGCGACTCCTTTTATTCTTTCTCTCATACCATTCTCCTTTTGAAAATCTTTCCTCCCATGAGAAAGATTTTGCTCTTTTTCAGCAGGGAGGCAATCAAGATGACAGAGTAACCACCCCTGCAAGTGTTTCTATTCCTCATAATTTGTTTTGTCATGTATTTCTTCTTGACCTTTAGCCCATATAAGCCTAATGGACTTTGCCATCCTTATACATTAGGAAAGTCCATTTGTTAGTTAAGGGGTGTCAGGTGTACTTTTTCATGTTTGTTCTATTTGTAATTGAAATTCCTGTAAACAAACTGTGAAGACCTTGATCAGACGCCGCATAATGCAGCGTCTGATCTAGGTGTGCACTGTTTGCCTATGCCCAACAAAAGGGACGCCGGGCTTACATGTATACAGGTTAAGGCGCTATCTTTTGCTTTAGTCATTACAATACACATTCACCAAAATGTGTCATTTTGTTGTTCTTCTTACATGTAACGCGCTCAAAAATAAACAAAATCATTCCTAATGAAGTATTTACATTTCATGCGTTCAATTTGAGTAACGGATATTGATCATGCTTGTTTTCAAGTAAATCGAATTAATCTTGGAAATGTGACCACCATATTCATTCAAATACTATCTCTCATGGGGCCTCGGTGGCTCAGTTGGATGCACGTCCGACTGGTGATTAGGAGGTTGCGCATCACGAAAACATACTTATATAATTTTGACCCCCTCAAACCCCACTTTTATGTAGTAAAACTGGGGTTTACAGGGGTATACATTATATTCTTATTTCTGCTCACAAGCAAAGATTGTTGGCACTCGTTAGAACCGCCTCGGCGAGGCGGTTCTAACGAGTATCCACAATCTATCTTTTGAGCAGAAATATGAAAAATATCAGAATTTTTATCTGAAAACTTTCAGTTTTTTTTTTTTGCGGTGAAAATTTCAATATATTTGAATAGGCGTGTTTTCGTAATGGGTTTCATGGAGACTTGATCATGAAATATTTTCTATGGTCATTCTCTCCCTTCCGCTGATTCAAGAAGGGCAGTTGTCAGTTTCTGGCGAAAGAATGTGCACAATACCGGTAAACCGCTTACAGGACTAAGCCTGCCCTGTACAAGTGTGGTTAGGCAAACTGACCGCGCTCGACATGACCCCACTGTGTTGACTGGGCTGTAAAATCCCAACAAAAACAATTTTTCATGAACCGTTTTAGTGTAGGTGTACTCAGAAGGGGATGCTTGTTTTTTTTTTTTGTTTTTTTTTGTGTGTTTTTTTTTGCGTCCACGTATTCTTCTTTAAGGGGATATGGACACATTTTCAGGGGAGATACCTCTGTCAAATTTGTTTTTCTCCCCCTAAAGTATATTCCTTTCCAGACGGGGAATGGTGTGTATGAGCGCAAACAAACAGGAAGTCCAAAAGTTGTTCTCCTTGTGCAAAGATACGGCAAGACCCCCCAGGTGTATTCGTTAGCTTTAATAGCCTTTCAAGCATTTAGGATTTATTGTTGCCGAAAAAAATAATTATAGAAACATGAGTGCATGCGGCACACGGAATTAGATATAGACATGTTAAATAATTCATCATTGCTGCAATACTTAACTAAAGTCGAACTTAAATGGCTAAAACATCTCTTTGGGACCATGAAATGTTTGTTCTAGTCATGGGTAGTTCGAGCCACTGAGGGTTAATCAAAGCGCCAAGTCAGGGGTCAAATGGAAATAATTTAGGAATGTCTTTTCGATCTTCTATAAAATAATGGTATGTTGAGTGCACTCATTAGAATCGCTCCATGAGGTGATTCTAATTTATACACACAGCATAAAATGGATGCACGCAACATTTATGATAAAATGGGAAAAATGCCCTAAAATATCCTTAAATATTTGTTTTCTTAATGACTCAAAAACGAGTTCGAATCAGCAACTATAAACGTTCCATCGGTGTTCTAGTCATTAACGCTTTAATGTACGTACATACAGCAGCAAATACGAACTACACGCAACTTGATTAGAAAAAATATCTGCTCTAGGTAGTAATTAATTTACACAAAGTTTTGCACAGACAGGCTTGAACAAACACTGTAGACCTAGATCTGACGCCGCAGAACGCGACTCTACACTGTTTGTTGTTCGTTCACCTGGAACTATGGTGAAATGCAGTCCACTCTAGGTACATTATTTGCATTTGCAATAACTAACTTATCGACTGTCAGTCTGACCGACAGACCAACTGTTTTAGTAACTAACGAACTAAATAACTTAAGAAAAGAACTAACCTAACAACAAATCAACTAACTAACATATTGACTAACTAACTAACTAATTAATAAATAAATAGATAAATAAGTAAACTAGAGGCCCAAGTGGGCCAGAAATCGCTCACCTGGATTAGGCTGATCATGATATGTTAGATTGTTCCATGGTGGCTATCTTGGCTATCAGATCAGATGGCCTTTAGCAATTCAGAATCTGATGTTGTTTGAAGAGTTTCAAGATTGCCACCATAGCCGTCATCTTGGATACTGGAACCGAATGATTCAGCAATTCTGAATCTCCATTTCACCCCGATGCCTCCCATCAAGTTTCGGCTCAATCTGACGTTTGAAGAATTTCAAGATGGCCGCCGAAGCAGCCGTCTTGGATATCGGAATGGAACGATTTTAGCAATTTTGAATTTCTGTGTCATTGTGATGCCTCCCATCAAGTTTCAGCTCCATCGGACTTAGGGTTTAGGAGGAGATGTCGTTTGAAACAATTCAAGATGGCCGCCCTGGCGGCCATCATGGATATCGGAACGGAACGATTTTAGCAATTTTGAATTGCTGTGTCACTGTGATGCCTCCCATAAAGTTTCAGCTCAATCGGACTTAGGGTTCAGGAGGAGATGTCGTTTGAAGAATTTCAATTTGGCTGCCATGGTGGCCATCTTGGATATCGGAATAGAACGATTTTAGCAATTTTAAATCTCTGTGTCACTGTGATGTCTCCCATCAAGTTTCAGTTTAATCGGACTTAGGGTTTAGCAGGAGATGTCTTTTGAAGAAATTCAAGATGGCCGCCCTGGCGGCCATCTTGGATTACGGAACGGAACGATTTTAGCAATTGTGAATCTCTGTGTCACTGTAATGCCTCCCATCAAATTTCAGCTCAATCGGACTTAGGGTTTAGGAGGAGCTGTCGTTTGAAGAATTTCAAGATTGCCGCCCTGGCGGCCATCTTCGATATCAAAACGGAACAATTTTAGCAATGTTGAATCTCTGTGTCACTGCGATGCCTCCCATCAAGTTTCAGCTCAATCGGACTTAGGGTTTGGGAGGAGATGTCGTTTGAAGAATTTCAAGATGGCTGCCCTAGCGACCATCTTGGATATCTGAACAGAACGATTTTAGCAATTCTGAATCTCCATGTTGCCACAATGCCTCCTACTAAGTTTCAGTTCAATCCAAGTTATGGTTCTGGAGGAGTTGTCGAAAATGTGAAAAGCTTACGACGGACGGACGACGGACAACAGACCATTGCATTAGCTGACCTGGAGCAGCTCCAGGTGAGCTAATAAACAAATAAACAAATAAATAAATAAATGAGATAAGAACGCACTTGACGTTATTTTTAGTTTTTACATATCAAACATTAGTTTTTACCTTTTTCCTGTAAAGCCCAATTTCTGACATACATTTGTACTTCAATATTCTTCAAAATTAAATGACACCGCGAAATGCAGATATGTACGTGTTTATTGTCCCGGTTTAACACTTTAGTTTCTGTGTTCAAGGGCAGCGTAAGAATCAAGCCTCGATCTTGGTCAGAGTGCGAATACGAAGGTATGAACACGGTTCTTTTTCGATTCTCGCACATATAATAAGCGAGTCTTATCTTTGAC
Organism: Anodontia alba; assembly: GCA_964016985.1. Taxonomy (NCBI): domain Eukaryota; kingdom Metazoa; phylum Mollusca; class Bivalvia; order Lucinida; family Lucinidae; genus Anodontia; species Anodontia alba. The sequence continues at coordinate 76,783,363 of OZ024833.1, read as the reverse complement.
AGGCAGCAAGCTAAGTGTTGAAGAAAACAGATGAGACGTGTCATAGCCATCACTGAAACGCGCCTATATAATACTGACCCCATTAAACCCAACTTTTATATAGTAAAACTGGAGTTTACAGGGGTATATATTATTTTTCTTATTTCTGCTCAAAATATAGAGTGTGGATACTCGTTAGAACGCCTCGGCAAGGCGGTTCTAACGAGTACCCACAATCTATGTTTTGAGCAGAAGTATGAAAAATATCAGAATTTTTTATCTGAAAATTTTCATTATTTGGTGGTAAAATTTTCAGTATATTTGAATAGGCGTGTTTTCGTAATGAACCGACTTCTTCTTTAAATTAGGGGAACTGTATACACCTAGATATTATGCCATTTTGTACAAAGGGATACAACCGTTTTGGCTTCTTGTACTTTCTTGCACACCAAGTCCCTTATGAAAAGAGTCTACTCTAAACTGAAAGAATTTGCTTTCAAGGGGAGCAAATCTTATTTTTTAGAGCAGACCACTTTTCAGAAGGGAGTAAAACAATTTTGACATAATTGCCTCCGCTTAAGGTGTGTCTACCCTTAAATTGTTCTTCAGTATCCCGTGAGTTCGTAAGCGGACAAAGAAGGCCCAGATAGTTCCGCGGATGCCTAGGCTGATATTGACCTACGCTGTCCACATTCCCCGAAGGCACATTCTCTCAGGGCAGAGCTCAGATATTACAGACACCGGAGCAAATTATCTTTCTTTCTCATCACCCATAATATCAACCCATTACGAAAACACGCCTATATAAATATATTGAAAATTTTACCTCCAAAAAAACTGAAAGTTTTTAGATAAAAATCTCCGATAGTTTTCATATTGCTGCTCAAAACATAGATTGTGGGTACTCGTTAGAACTGCCTCAGCGAGGCGGTTCTAACGAGTTCCCACAATCTATGTTTTGAGCAGAAATAACAAAAATAATGTATAACCCTGTAAGCCCAAGTTTTACTATATAAAAGTGGGGTTTAAGGGGGTCAAAATTATATAGGCATGTTTACGTGATGCTGTCTGCCTCACGATACACGAGTACTGTGCGTAAGGAAAGACTTACTACATGTATGCGACATCAGATATCGACTGTTAAAACTGTATAATCCTCTAGTCAGATTATTGCATTAATTGTGACAAAACAGACAGGATATAAAGAAGATGCGATGCTATTAAAAGATTTTGGATACAGTTGTTAGATTAAGATAGTTGGATACAGTTGTTAGATATTTCAACATTTTGTATTTTAACTCAGACAACTTTTGTGACTCCCTGTTTACTCTTCTGCACACCAAGCCCCTTCTTGTAAGGGGTACATGTATATACTAAAAACGAGTCTACCCAATTATGAAAACACGGCTTTTCAAACATTTTGAAAATTTCACCACCAAAAACTAAAAGTTTTCAGATAAAAATTCTGATACTTTTCATATTTCTGCTCAAAACATAGATTGTGGGTACTCGTTAGGACCGCCTCGCCGAGGCGGTTCTAAGGAGTACCCACAAGTTATGTTTTTAAGAAGAAATAAGAAAAATAATGTATACCCCTATAAACCCCAGTTTTACTATATAAAAGTGGAGTTTAAGGGGGTCAAAATTATATAGGTATGTTTTCATGGTGCTAAAAGGAAGAGATTTGTCTTTAAATGGAGCTAATTCTTTTCTTTTAGAATAGGCAATTTTCAGACTGAAGGTATAGCAATTTCTGATGGCGCAGCCTCCTTTTTAAGTGTTTACATTCGCCTTAGTTTTCCTTCTTTTGTAGCTGCAGTTATCTTCCCTTGGAATTCTATCGATTCCCTTAAATATACCCAGCAAACATACAACGTCGTTACAACGTCGCTGCAACGTCGTGATGTTGCAGCGACGTTGTAACAACGTTTTTACGACGTTGTGTGTTTGCTGGGTACGTACTAAAATCGAATGTCATTGGCTCGAACATCCTTGGAACTATACAAATTTGTGCGAGATATGGGTTGTCCGAGCCACTGAGGGTCAATTATTGCGCCAGGTCAGGAAGCAAATGGCGATAATTTAGGGAAATCTTTTCTATCATCTACACATATAGGTACGTTGAGTGCAATTATTAGAACGAGTACATACAATATACAATGTCACGATGAAATTAGAAAATTTCCACAAATATTTGTTTTCTTGAGCGATCGAAAGAATTTCGCAGTGTCCCAAAAAGGAGTTCGAATTAACAATTGTAAACTCATCTGTGTTCGAGCTATTGAGGTTTGACTGTATATCATCACGAAAACACGCCTATATCATTTTGACCCCCTTAAACCCCACTTTTATATAGTAAAACTGGGGTTTACAGGGGTCTACATTATTTTTCTTATTTTTGCTCAAAAACATAGATTGTGGGTACGCGTTAGAACCGTCTCGGCGAGGCGGTTCTAACACGTACCCACAATCTATGTTTCGAACAGAAATATGAAAAATATCAGAATTTTTTATCTGAAAATTTTCCTTCTTTAGTTGTAAAATTTTCAATATATTTGAATAGGCGTGTTTTCGTAATGATTTGTTAAGGCTGATCTTGCCATGTGCATTGCGCTCATTACAAAGTGTGAACATTGCTGAATACGAAAAAAAATAGTCAATTAGCTAAGCCTTCTCATGGGAAATGTAATTTGATTAATATACAAAAATGGCTTTAGAACCATTTTTTGGTCTCTTCTATTGAGCTTGCGCAGAATTCTAGGCGAAGACACTCGACATATTTTTTTACTTCTGTTCTTAGATGAAAATCTACACGTAATTGGAGATATCTAATAAGATCAAGATAATGATATTAGAGATGACGATCTTGTGGCAAGCAATTTAATTTCAGGAGACTGGATACACTTGGTAGATTTTCAGCCATTTCCTCATTACGAAAACACGCCTATTCAACTATATTGAGAATTTTACCACCAAAAAATGAAAATTTTCAGATGAAAAATTCTGATATTTTTCTTATTTCTGCTCAAAACATAGATTGTAGGTACTCGTTAGAACCGCCCTGATGAGGCGGTTCTAACAAGTACCCACAATCTATGTTTTGAGCAGAAATAAGAAAAATAATGTATACCCCTGTAAACCCCAGTTTTACAATACAAAGGTGGGGTTTATGGGGGCCAAAATTATATAGGCATGTTTTCGTGATGTACAAGGGAACCAAAGTGGGCTTTATTACACGTCAATCCCCTTCTAAAAGGGGTTTTACTCTAAAAGGAAAGAATTTGCTCCCTTTGTCAGCTAATTCTTACCATTTATAGTAGAACCTTTTTTCAGAAGGGAGGCAAAATCATAAAAAAAGTCATTACGAAAACATGCCTATTCAAATATACTGAATAATTAAACACCAAAAAATGAAAATTTTCAGATAAAAAATTCTGATATTTTTCATGTTTCTGCTCAAAACATAGATTGTGGGTACTCGTTAGAACCGCCTCGATGAGGCGGTTCTAACGAGTACCACAATCTATTTTTTGAGCAGAAATAAGAGAAATAATGCATACCCCTGTAAACCCCAGTTTAACTATATAAAAGTGGGGTTTAAGGGGGGTCAATATTATATAGGCGTGTTTTCGTGATGGTATAAATCTTGCATAATGTCAAAACAAACAGTCAATGTCGCTTGTCAATATAATCAGAGTATCATCTTTACTTTTAAAACTGTTTTGGAATCGTTTTACACCTAAAATTCAAAATACCTGACAAATACCTTCCATATTTAGAAATTATTGAAAACACCATTTGTGTGTGAAGAAACACTAGAATTTAAAACAACTTAAATAATAAGATGAAAATAATTATGCACGTGCGCTCTATCGTTACATGATTACTAAAGATCAAGGACGCCAATGACTGATGTTTAATAGGACACGCGAAAGGTGAATACGATTACTTGGAACTGTCATTCCCAGTAATTCCACAATAGTTCGTTCTTGCGTCTGCAATCAGTTAACAACGCAGAATTTGTGACACATTTCTGCATGTATCAATCTTTTTTGTTGATTGTGTGATTTGTCGAAATAGAAAATAAAAGTAAAGCTCAGATGATATAAACATATGGTATTTTTTTTTTTTTTTTTTTTTTTACTATAACAATTCATGAAACACGTGTCCAAACACAAGCAATCAAGAAAAAAAAAAAAAACAAGAAAAGAACAGTGACATTGTAGAACCGTCAATAAACAAATGAATTGTTTATTTCCCGTCGTCGATTTGCATTTATATGGATTCACACCAGTTCCGTATGAGCCGGATTGAATAATCTAAACTTTCCGCGGCGAATGAGGACCAGGTTGTTTACTTACCTAGCCTAGTTTCCCTACATGACGAGAGCGTCAAATCACTGAAAACCTGTCTTCGGCATATGCAAACTGCGAATGATCAGACGAGACTGCGCATGCGCAGTCTCGTTTGAAAATGCGCAGTTCTCCGGGACTATATTTAAACATGACTCAATCTAATAGCAAATTTCACATGTTCAGACTACATTTTGATATGCTCTAAGATAGGTTTTTCCTTGAGATCGAATATGTTATTAACAGCATGTGATTTGGGCTTGGTTTGTTATTTCTATGGCTTTACTACTGCTATGCTAGACTATAATGTTCACTTAAGTTTCCAGTAATAGCCTCTCGTCCATAGCGGATGAAGCCTTGAAATGCTTCCACTTTAGTCTGATTGGTCTCAAGATGTATTTCCGTAAACCCTGCGACCATATAAACAACGTCTGTGAAAATAGAACTTACACCGATCGGAGCAGCGAGGGTCTAGAGGATTTTGCATATTTATGGAAAATTGGATATGGACCTAACAGCGGACCAAAGATCGGCCCACGCATACGCGCAATCCAACCATTGTATCACAAAGACACGTTGAATGTTGGACAAGCATATGCTTTAATTTGACTACAGACGGTCTACGCTTGACCACTCGATTTTATAGTTACAATTAACTTAATAATGAATATGAGACCGGTGAATAACAAAACAAGACATTGAACTCGGCCTTTTTGTTTGGTCTCTGTAGTTATAACACACCTTTAACTCTTTCACTGCCATAGGCTTTTGGAAACAGCGTAGATCCAGATGAGCCGCCTCATCAGGATCTACGCTGTTTGGCAATCAGTCTTTCAACTTTACATATTAACTTATTTCCAATTGATAGTTTGTTACAAAAACAAAGCAGACGACAAATGTCGTCTGAAATTTGGCGCCGAAAGAGTTAAGGGGAACTGATACACTTTTACTGGAGACAACTCTATCAAAATTGTTCTCTCTCTCTCTCTCTCTCTCTCTCTCTCTCTCTCTCTCTCTCTCTCTCTCTCTCTTTGTAAAAAGGAATTTATTCTTAAAGTAAAACATTTGCCTAAAGGGTGTAAATAATTCCCTTATAGAGTAGACCCTTTTCAGCAGGCATCACTAATTGTTACACTGAACATGTCATTTTAAGCCATGTTGCTCCATCGAGACTTAAGTCTACAAGTCAGAGAACATCTTTTAGAATCGGTAATCAAAGCATTTACGTGCTGGAGGGTCGATTGTCTCAGACTAGGCTTGGAAAAGGCTCTGAACGGGGACTTAAGATTATTTCATTAATTTACTGTAATTTAAGTTAAACAGTAAAGACCCTGATCAGACGCCGCATTCTGTGGCGTCTGATCTGGGTCTGTACTGTCTGCCAATATCCCAGTCCAGGTTTTACAGATAGCCGTCTATACACTGGGCTATGACGTCACAGCGGCAAATGCGCGATTAGAAATAATTGATGCCTGACAATTGCGCGACTATAAATAACCATTACGTGGATTCCGTCTAACGCACAGTATGATACATTAACCAATGATAAGAACGTGGGCTGGAAACATTTGGTAGATTTTCCGCCATTATCTATAAGGAAGATAATTTGTGACTTCTGTTGGCTCTTCTGCAGACCAAGTCCCTTCTAAAAAGGTGTGTTCTCCAAAAAGGAAAGAGTTCATGGGAGCAAACTCTTTCCTTTTACATTAAACCCATTTTCTGAAGTGAGGTAAAACTTTCTGACTTAGTTGCCACCCCTAAACATGTATTATTTTCCCTTACAACTAGACTATTAGTATCATGCATGCCCTTCTGAACACAACTATGTTTGAAAACTCTACGAGGACGCGTGTAGAACCCCTGACTAGTTGGCAAGTTCGATCATTAATAAGATCATGGGTAGTTAGACAATCCTGAAAAGTTTCCATATAAAGCAACGTTAGCATATCTAGACAGGACCATTGTACTCTGGCTTCTGATCGCCATTGAGCTCTTTGCTTTTTTATTACAGTATTTGTGATTATATGTTTCTTCATTATGATGTTTCACAGTTAAGGTACAGAACAACTTTACGGACAAAACATATGATGGGTGACGTCACTTATATGTCTTTCTCTATCTGCTCGCACAATGATATATGTTACGATGTACCTATAATAATAAAAAAAAAGGTAAGAGAAAAGTCCAGGGAGTGCCTCAATCACCGCAGCCCTTCCCAGACACCAAGAGGAGTAGAAAGCCGACAAATCCAAACAAGCACAAATCGAACAAACGTACGAAAAGCACTAACATTAGCTCTCTCTTTCCCAAGCGAGGTAATCGCAATGCTAAAAGGACTGAAAAACACAATGACAAAATGACACAAGGTAAGACATAAAACAAATCGCTTGTAGAACAACCACAAAACAACAAAGAGTAAGACTAACAACGGGACCACCGCCTTAGAACGGTCAGTAGAGTAAACCACCGAGGGGTTTAAAGCACTTTTACAGCTAGCCAACTTCACCCTGGGTCCAGAGGCTACTCTTAATACAGAAATACATAAAACTTCGGTTCGCATAAAGGCTCCAAACTCAGTCAATACATCAAAGCGAAAACATAAAAATCAAATTGATCACTATAATAAACAAAGACGAGTACCCATGGCTAATTCTACTGTATGCCAGAGTAAATGAAAACCAATAGTTGAACCACGGCGGGCCAAGCCAAAGACATATCGTCAAGCCCCAACCCACAGGTTAAAGTTTTACGAAGAGGCCGTCACTGAGTCTGAGGCCCGAACCGCCGTCGTGCAATTAAAGAGTGAAGCATAGCCATCAACAATGATTGGTTAACGTTTTGTCGCAACTTAATTAGCTTGCCAAATCCTGATTATTACGCAGTAATTTGTTTGACAAGTTATTGTGTAAGTTACAGGTAATGTTCTCAGTTGAGACCAAGTATCATTTTATATAATAATAGTACAAGATTGTGTTTTCCTGTGATCTCCAAATAGCTCCCAGCCAAGATCATGATACAGAGAACCATAATAGATAGACGCATTGTACTTCTGGATATTTTATACGCCCGTTTGAAAAACGTGACGTATTATGTTATGGGATTTTGCGTTCGTCCGTCCGTTCTGTCCGTAACCTTTTTCGTTTCTGGCTAGCTCCTCCTACAATTTGCATCCAATCAAATTGAAACTTGGTTTATACATGTAGTTAGACCATGATGTGGAGCAGCGCATATTGTTTCGGGGTTACAGCCCACCAAATATTAGCAGAGTTATGCCCCTTTGAAAATTGTAAACTTTTCGTTTCCGGCTAACTTCTCCTATAATTTACATCCGATCAAGCTGAAACTTGATTTATAGTTAGAACATGATGTGGAGCAGCGTATATTGTTTCGAGATGACAGTCCACCAAATATTAGTAGAGTTATGCCCCTTTGAAAATTTCTGTAAACTTTTCGTTTCAGGCTAACTCCACCTAAAAAAGGTAAGAGAAAAGTCCAGGAAGTGCCACAATCACAAACCGCAGCCCTTCCCAGACCCCAAGAGGAAGAGGAAACCGACAAATCTAAACAAGCACAAACCGAACAAACGTACGAAAAGCACTAAGATTAGCTCTCTCTTCCCCAAGCGAGGTAACCGCAATACTAAAAGGACTGAGGTTACAGTCCACTAAATAATAGCATTTATTCCCCTTTGAAATTTCTGTGAACTTTTCGTTCCGGCTAACTTCTCCAACAGATTACATTTGATCAAGGTGAAATTTAAGTTATAATTATAACATGATATGGAGCGGCGCATATTATTTCAAGGTTAAAGTCCACCAAAGATTAACAGAGTTATGCCCCTTTGAAAATTTCTGTATTTTTTTTCGTTTCCAGCTAACTCCTCTTACAGTTTACATCCGACCAAGCTGAAACTTGATGTTTAGTTATACCATGATGTGGAGCAGCGCATATTGTTTTGAGGTTACAGTCCACCAAATGTTAGTAGAGCTATGCCCGTTTGAAAATTCCATATTTTTTCTTTTCTGGCTAATGCCTTCTATAATTTATATCCGATCAATCTGAAATTTCAAAAATAGTTACACTATGCTGTGGAGCAGCGCATATTATTTCGAGGTAACAGTACACTAAGAATTAGCTGAGTTATGCCCCTTTGAAAATTTCCGTTAACTTTTCGTTTCCTGCTAACCCCTCCTACAGTTTACATCTGATCAAGCTGAAACTTGATTCATAGTTAGACCATGGTGTGGAACAGCGCATATTATTTTTTTGGTTATAATACACCAAATATTAGCAAAGTAATGCTCCTTTGAAAATTTCTGTGAACTTTTCGTTTCCGACCTACACCTCCTATCGTTTACATCCAATCAAGCTGAAACTTTGTAAATGTGGAGCAGCGCATATTGTTTCGAGTTTATAATTCACCAAATATTTGTAGAGTTATGCCCCTTTGAAAATTTTGGTAATTTTTTGGTTTCCAACTAACTCCACTTACAGTTTACATCCTGAGCATTGAATTATACAGGAGTCAGTATATGTGCTACATCTTATTACTTGCCACGGGCGTATAATGCCTCCGCTAGCGGAGCTCTTGTTAAGTATCTTCAGTTTAGATTGTGCCAAACACTTCTGGCTTCTGTGAAGTACTCTGTTTACCCTAAATATTCAGACATCGTAACTCTTTACCACACTTGTCCTCAAATCCATTAAGTCCACTCGGTGATGTATCTTAAGCTGCTAGATGAGTAGCAAATAGTGAAGACACAGATTAGACGCCTCGTGCGGCGTCTAATCTGTGTCTACACTGCTTATTTAAGACTGTCTGTCCGAATACTTAGGGTAAATACGGTAATATTCTCCAGTTATAAGTCCATGTGCATGCCAGTATTGACCGTTTTCTTTCCACATTATGCCTAGTAGACATGACCGACTTTGTTACAGTATCCTTGACCTTAAAAGTGGTTGACCGAAATAATTGGCATTTGTCTTTAAAAAAAAAAAAAGAAAAGAGCGTGATAGGCTGTAATCTGCAACTAAGTATGAACGCCTGTAAATCTAACTTTTAATTACAGAGGGTGATTAAACTACATCCCACTCTAATACAAGACAGTGAAGGATAAGTTCAAAGACTCATGTTCTGTTCCCAGACGTACCCACATTATGTAGACTAAGATAATTAAAGCTTGTCTGGGTAAACAAACATATTATCCCGTGGCATCATACAAAAAAAACGAACATTAAGACTACATGATGGTTTCGGTCAGCATATCGAGCCAATCAGTGGTATATTTTGGCAAAAGGCTAGTTTATGATGACCCACCTTTGTGGCAAATGACCCAGAATAGTGAGATTACACTTGATAAACTGCCAAGAATCTGATGGGCTAAGGAAGCCGAGGAATTCACACGTGTCTAAAGCTTAGATAGTACATTTGTGCAAAGAAGAGCGTGATTACATTGTTTGGTGGTCGGTCATCTGGGCAAGTCGGTACATGCATTTATAAAAAAATAGTTTAGAATGAAGGGCCACCATGACAGAACATAGCCAACCAATGTCACCAAGATGAAAGCCCAGATCGTTAAATTTGAGCGTTATTTATGGAGGAGCACTTCTTTCTGTGCTTAATGCCACATTACGAAAACACGTCTATTCAAATACACTGAACATTTTACCACCAAAAATTGGCATTTTTTTCAAAAAAAAAATCTGATATTTTTCATGTTTCTGCTCAAAACATAGGTTGTGGGTACTCGTTAGAGCCGCCTCGTCGAGGCGGTTCTAACGAGTACCCACAATCTATGTTTTTGAGCAAAAATAACAAAAATAATGTATACCCCTGTAAACCCCAGTTTTGCTATATAAAAGTGGGGTTTAAGGGGGTCAAAATTATATAGGTATGTTTTCGTGATGACTTCTTTCTGTGCTTAATGCCATCGGCAGCATTGCCCCCAAAACTGAAATACATCTTATGAAGATCAGGGCCCAGTTGTTCAAAGCGTCGTTAGCTTAACGAGCTCGTAAAGGGTCATTTCGTTAACTGTTTTAGCGGATTCAATATACAACATCCTGATATTTTTTGTTGAAAAAATGTGAGTAGCTTTTGCATTGTAAAAGCTACTCACATTTTTTCAGCAAAAAAATTCAGCATATTTGTGTATTACTCGATGCAAATTTTAACGAATCGTTAACTAACGACATCGTTAGCTTTGAACAACTGGGCCCAGGTGTCGGCTGCTATCAGGCACCGGCTGCACATCCACAGCCAACAACATAACATCACGAAAACATCCCTATATAATTTTGACCCCCTTAAACCCCATTTTTGTATAGTAAAACTGGGGTTTACAGGGGTATATATTATTTTTCTTATTTCTGCTCAAAAACATAGATTGTGGGTACTCGTTAGAACCGCCTCGCCGAGGCGGTTCTAACGAGTACCCACAATCTATGTTTTGAGCAGAAATATGAAAAATATCAGTTTTTTTATCTGAATTTTTTTTTCATTTTTTTGTTGGTAAAATTCTCAGTATAATTGAATAGGCATGTTTTCGTAATGGACTGCCACACTTGGCGAATCACAGTAGACGCAGATATCAGGTAGGAGCCGCCTGGCGATAGTACCCTGTCAAGCATGCATAAGCTGTTATTATCAGCGTAATATAACAAACGCACACACTAGGTGGACCGGGCCTCCTGAACAGTCAGCGAAAAACAAAACCAGAAGCAAAATTGCCATGATCCTGACATCAGACAAGTCATATCAGGTAAAGAATATGTGAAGATTCACAGAAAATGCCACAATCACGAATCACAGCCTTCTCGATGCCGTTGAGAAAAGATGTTGGACTTAGCCGTCCCGACCACCGTTAAAGAGAGCAAAAAAAGCTGTAAGCATTGCCTAAAATTTTCATTAAGCATGCATTCTGCTGCATTATATCTACATTATAACTTGTCGTTTATACTGATCAAGATTCCTTTCGAATTGTTTCATAGATTTAGACTTACCACATTACGGAAACAAGCCTATTCAAATACACTGAAAATTTTACCACCAAACATGACAAATTTTCAGATAAAATATTCTGATATTTTTCATATTTCTGCTCAAAACATAGATTGTGGGTACTCGTTAGAACCGCCTCGTCGAGGCGGTTCTAACGAGTACCCACAAGCTATGCTTTTGAGCAGAAATAACAAAAATAATGTATACCCCTGTAAACCCCAGTTTTACTATATAAAAGTGGGGTTTAAGGGGGTCAAAATTATATAGGCGTGTTTTCTTGATGAACAGCTCTCTTTAGTTTGTAAAGTAAGTAACAATCAACCGCAAATTCCATTTGTCATTGTTGAACAAATTACCGCAACGTCTATGGTCGGGCTCTACATAGTCCTTATTGTAGTTTTCTTGTGTTCTGGCTTCACATTACGAAAACATGCCTATTTAAATATATTGATAATTTCACCACGAAAAAACCTGAAAGTTTTCGGATAAAAATTCTGATATTTTCCATATTTCTGCTCAAAACATAGATTGTGGGTACTCGTTAGAACCGCCTCGGTGAGGCGGTTCTAACTATAACATAGTCAGTATCTACCCAGGTTGCTCAGTATCTACGCAGATTGTCATATGAGTTAAATGATGTTTAAGGGTCGTAAAAACGACAGATGTAGGGATGAACTAAACGATGTTTGTAGGGCCGTAATAACTGTATGAATCTTTTACAGTTATTCTGAGTTGAATTTATGATGCAGAAATATTAAAATTATTTTACAGTTAAAATGTTAAAATGTACTGAAGCCACCTAGTATACATGTGATTGTTTAGGTTGGACTTCATTCAAATCCGTTTGTTGAAAGGTTAAAGCCAATTGTTTTGGTGCAGAGTCCCTGTGACATTTCATAGCCTTTGAAAATATGTGATGCATAATTTGCTGTTTTGGCCGGGAGCAGCCTTGGGAGTGATATTTGATGGAATGTTGTGAAACATATAAATAGTCGTGGCTGGATCAACTCTTCAGTTCGGTGTTTTCGGTGGTCCGGTTAGGACGTCTCGATATTTGGGTGCGCCGAGCTCAGCCATGCGTTGAGCCTGAATCTTTGATAGAGAATTGTATATTCTCTGATGTAACTTTTAGTTTAAATAAAACTTTAGAAAACACAACGCACTTTTTGATTTTTAGTTTAATGAAAACACTATACGATCACCGGTTCATACAATAGACTGTAGCGGCTACGTTACATAACGAGTACCCACAATCTATGGTTTTGAGCAGAAATAAGAAAAAAAATGTATACCCCTGTAAACCCCAGTTTTACTATATAAAAGTGGGGTTTAAGGGGGTCAAAATTATATAGGCATGTTTTTGTGATGAGATCGCCCTCGAGCCCTTTGCTTTTTATCATCACTATGGTGGTGTTTGTGATCATAAGTGTTTTACTGTGAGCTTTCATTGGTTGAACGACACCTATGTGGACCGAAGATATGTTTGTAGTTTTGAACTGCGTCAGAATTAAGGGTGATATGCAACTCAAATAAAACTGGTTTAAGCAGCGAGTAGCATGTTTTTCTTTTTAGGATTATGTAAGTTCAACTAATATTCAATTTACTTCGGGTAACTGTGTCGCCACCTTTTTGAGAAAGGGATGTCAACTCTGCTTTTCATCTGCTTTTTTTTTTTTTTTGTGGCTGTGTAATTGTATTTGTCTGTTTCTCCCTTTGAAGTTGAGAACTTGATGTGGATCTGAATGTATCAGCTCCAGAGTTCATTTATTTGCTTCACCATTTACTTTTCAATGTGTGTGTTATTTCTAGCAACAGTTCCACGGCATAAGACTTAATGTGGAGAATTACGAAAATCTCTGTCGTTTCCCATGGCACCGTAAAACCTCGATGACTCGAACACCGACGGCTTGTTTACCATGGCTAATTCGTTTTCGTGTCCCTAAGAAATTCTCTTGATAGCCTATATAAGCAAATACTTATGGAATAAATAGTTATAAATATAAATAGCTAAGGGACGTTTTCGTATTTTATCATGAAATGTATATTGTGTGTACTCATAAGCATCGCCTTATCGAGGGGATTCTAATGAGTACTATCAATTTAGCGTTATTCAACAAGAGATCGAAACGACATCCCTAAATTATATCCATTTTTTTGCCTCCTGACCTGGCGTTATGATTAATCCTCCGTGGCTCGAACTAACCACTTTTAGAACAAATTTACATGGTCCAAAAGATGTTCGAGTTATTGAGGTTCGGCTATATATGGTAGAAATGCCATTGCTTGCATAGCTCTAAATAAAAGGGATATTAAGATAAATCTGGGCTCAATAATCACAAAGCACTAGAAAATATAAACTTCACTATAGTGAAGCCCGGGGAGACGTTTTACGGCCGCTATACCGCCCTAACAGCAGAAAATACAAAGATTCTAAAACGAAATGATCCTTGAACGCGATGAACATACTCACAGAACTGAAACTAGGCAAGACATCAGGTTTTTTTGTTTGTTTGTTTGTTTGGTTTTTTTTTTTTGGTTTTTTTTTTTTTCATAATAAAATAGCATTACGAAAACAGGCCTATTTAAATATATAGAGAATTTCACCTCCAGAAACTGAAAAAAATTCACATAAAAAAAACGATATTTTTTCATAATCCTGCTCAAAACATAGATTGCGGGTACTCGTTAGAACCGCCTCGACGAGGCGGTTCTAACGGGTACCCACAATCTACAATATATGTTTAGCGCAGAAATAAAAACAAATAACGTATAGCCCTGTAAACTCCAGTTTTACTATATAAAAGTGCGGTTTAAGGGGGTCAAAATTTTATAGGCATGTTGTTTCGTGATGGATTCTAAAAGGAATCATTCTTGAGAGCAATTAACATACTCACAAAACTGAAAACATCCGAATTCCCAGTTTTCTTCGTCAGACTAGCTATTCTAATGCTCGTACTTGATATCTGCAAATCTTGCACATTGTTTGAACCGCAACGTCAGGAAAGTACCTTAGGACATGTTAGCCAAGCAAAGGAGCAAATCAGCTTACGCATCCGTGCAGTCTAAGAAGAGTCTGCGTTGTCCGTATGAAGGCGCTTTGAATCCTGTCTATCTAAAACGCGTCTCGTCTAAAGATTCTGATCAGACTGTGCGCATGCGCAGGACGATCTGAAGCTCCACTGGGCACACGTCCCAGGTACGTTTTTTGACGTTTCGGCTCTTTCGATATAGAATTCAACTTGACGACACATAGTTTATCTTCTACCACACTTTTAAGAATATAGATGTAAGATTGACAGAAGCTGGCTCGATACCAGGCAGACATGTCAATATTTGTTTAGTTGATATACGTTTCTTTACCATTAGAACAACTTTCATTCACTGCCCTGAAAGGGCGGCTCAAGTTGAATCCCAGACTGTCTTTGTTTGCAAAGATACTTGCACTTTCCAGCACATAAATAATATCATCAATCTATGTTTGAAAAGGTTTTTCTCAACAAAGGTAATCCAATAAGTTCAAAACTTGGTTAAATTTGAGCAATTTCTCTTTCGACTATAGTTCGCCATATAAATGAGCCCCCCACGTGCAAAAAGTATCTACTGACACGTGCCCCAAACGAAAACTCAAATCAACTTGCGCATCCGTGCAGTCTGATCAGTCTTCGTTGCCCGCATGAAGAAACTTTGCAGCTTTAGCTATTTAAATGCGCCAAGTGCAAATCTTATTAGACTGTGTGCATGCGCAGGCTGATTTGAATCGTCGCTGGGTGTGCATGTCCGAAAGTAAATTTTCTGACGCTCGGGCTGAAATATATCCTCGTAAAAAGTAAAAACCTCCTTCAAAATCTATACAAAAAAAGAAAAACAAACAACGGTTGAGAACCCGTCAATGTCCCAGCGGGCACATGATATTTATACAACGTCGGCTCAGCGTCGATGCAACGTCATGACGTTGCATCGACGTTGAGGCGACGTTGTATTAACGTCATGTGCCTGGTGCGGTTTCATCTAAAACAAACTGAGAGTCAACTCTTACCTCATATCTCTTATCATTACAAGACATTTGTGAACTAAACAATTAACGAAATGGCAGCAATGGCATCAATAACAAAGATCTGGAACCTGGTAATTAATTACCGCTATCAATACTAGAGCGACAATGTGGGTGTATTATTCAGCGAATCGCAAAACCGCAACTAGCTTCAATGTAACACATTTCGACAATCCTTTTTCATGTCACTACCAACCTAACAACTACCCAACAAATAGTTCCCTACTGACGCGAATAACGCTTAACTCTGCATATAATCCAAATATATTAGCCTTATTCACTCTGATGCTTATAAATGGCAAATTATTAAACAAAACAAAAGAAAACTTAAAACTTCTGACGAAATAAGATATCTTCATCATATTGAGTACCATATCGGCGGATGAATATGAATAAAGTAAAACGCGCCAAAACTACAGTGTTGGTTTGAAAGTTTAACCCGACAGCGGTCCTAATAAAGACGGAAAGGGACCGAAAAAATGCTATCGGGTACCAAAAGGACCTTATAAATATGAGTATAATTTTACATTGTGACTTTTGACATTGAAAAGATTGTAATATCGAAGAGGCGATAGCCAGTGCCAAAAACGGTTGCATTATTAATTTCATTAAAATGTCACCAAATCTGCAAAATATTAGGCAAATGTTGGTGGCATATGTCTGGCTTTCTGCTCTCAGATTACATTTTACAAATAAAATTGTATACAGTTTATTTTTTTAAACAGCGAAAATTCTTATCAGCTCTAGAGGCCTATAGATGTTCAGGCAACCGCCTTCTCAGCACTCCTATTGCCTTGATTTGCTTCTTCTTCTTCTTCTTCCCACTGTTGTTATTATTACTATTATTATTATTATTATTATTATTATTATTATTATTATTATTATTATCGGTAATTGTGGTGTGTTGATTTTGTTGGTGGTATTGTTCTTTGTTGTTTTGTCTTAGAAATATATATTGGTCCTGTCTATTGGATTATGTTGCAGTTAATGATGAGATCATCTTGCAGATAAATAGCTTCTAGTTTACACAAAATGCAATTTGTAGTCGTAATATTTATTTTACACGCAATAAGGCGCAAGACATTTCGTCCTACGGCGAAAATTTGTCGTAGCTATTATAAATTATAGAATACATTTTATCTTTTCCATTCGTGTCCTTAAAGCTACTGAAACGCTTGGTTGATTTTCCGCCCTTTTAACAACGACGTCATTTTTTTACTACCTGCTTGCTCTCATGCATATAATTCCCTTCTGAAAGGAATCTACTCTAAAAAGTAAGAATTTGCTCCAAAGTGGGGTCAACACTTTCTTTTTCGATTAAACCTATTTTCAGAAGGGGGATAAACCATTTTAAAAGAGATGCCTCATTCATTAGCCCTTAAAGGGACAGGCTCGCTTAATCTCGTGTATACGTATGTCTGCAAATATTCTGCTTTAGAAAACTAAAATCTTAGTGTAAATTATCTCGAAATCGGTTTAAAGCAAGACAGATATTCATGTCTAACGTTTTTTTTTTTTTTTTTTTTTCGTTTTTTTTTTTTTTTGTTTTTTTTTTTTTTTTTTTTTTTTTTGTTTTGTTTTTTACAATGTAACCATGGGCGCCGCCATTTTGAATATTCAATTAGATAATTGTTGTTGTAATAATACAAACACACGATTCCTACACACTTGAATACACTGCTAATACGGGCTAGAAAAAAGTATATATCCAAAGAGAGCACATTTACAGGTAATAAACGTTCGTTGAAGATGAGATTTATGTTAAATTTAGCGATTATGAAGTCAGTTATTCTCAAATGGCGGCTTTTATAACAGATATTATGGAACTTCAAAAGCCGAATAACTTTCTTATTTATAAAACGAATGAACAAACCTTTCGCAAAATGCAAAGTTGATCTTTATTTTTGTTTATATTTATTTATTTAATATATTTTGTCATATCTCATGCATTTTCCCCTAATCTTTAATAAGTGTATTTGGCTAACAGTGGATGTGTCTAATATCTTATGAGTGAGTGGCAAACAGTGTAGAAGCGGTGTCTGCTCTTTCTTTCTTTCTTTTTCATTATGCTTTTCTTTTAGATCTGCATATGTTTAAAATTGTACAATCAGTATGTCGGTTTAAACCGTTCTGGTAGACCCACCACTGAGATTACATGTATCATTTGATCGTTAATTTATGTTCATTACTTTAACAAGTCTATATGGGCATCTCCATGCGAAAACTGGTCTTCGGGCATATGCGGGCAGCGAAGGTCCAGATCAGCCTGCACATCCGCCGGTCTGATCAGGGCCTTCACTGTCCATGAACAAAGTCATTGGATGCAACAGACTGTATGAATGGAGAGCAAAAACCTATACGATACTTCGCGCATGCGCAGGATGATTTGAATCTGTGCATTTAGCGCATGCTCGAAAGCACAATTTCGCTTGATGCGGCCCATACCATTTGTACTATATATTGCCCGTAATATATAGTGAAAACATGGATATACATCTATAGGGTCTTCATTATTTAAAGGAGTTTTAGAATGAATTATTCAGATTTAAGCTAGCGTTTCTTTTTGTTTGTTACCTGAACAGTTTCATTACGAAAACTTGCCTATTCAAATATACTGAAAATTTTGCCACCAAAACATGAAATTTTCAGATAAAAAATTCTGATATTTTTTTCATATTTCTACTCAAAACATATATTGTGGGTACTCGTTAGAACCGCCTCGACGAGGCGGTTCTAACGAGTACCCACAATATATGTTTTTGAGCAGAAACAAGAAAGATAATGACTACCCCTGTAAACCCCAGTTTTACTATATAAAAGTGGGGTTTAAGGGGGTCAAAATTATATAGGCATGTTTTCGTGATGTACTACACAAATTTGTCTTGACCTTTCGTTTGAGCCCGAATTATGGCACAGTCAGCACTGAGGGTTAATCATGGTGCCAAGTCAGTCACCAGATGGCGATAATTTAGGGAAGTCTTTTCGATCTTCATTACAATAATGGTATTTAGAGTATACTCATTAGAAATTCGAATTCTATTTGTACATATTAGAATCGCTTTGACGGGGCGATTCTAATGAGCACACACAACATACCATTTCATGAAAAAAAAAAGAGAAAATTTCCTTAAATATTTGTTTTCTAGAGCGATCGGAAGAATTATGTAGAGACTCGAAAACGAGTTCGAATAAGCTATGGTAAACGAGCAATCGGTGCTCGAGCTATTGAGGTTCGACTGTACTTTGAACTTGCGACTACATGTGTTTATTTGATTTGCAGTCAGACGCACTACTAACGGTGCGACGGAGCTTGTATGCCTAAATGTCTGCCTAAATGTGCTTAGTAATTCAACATAAGAGGGATATCATTTCTTTTTATATTTCTTCACATAAGCATCTGTTATGGTACTCATTAGAAAAAATTCTGGGAGGCGTTTCTAATATTTACGATAACCGATATTTTTACTGAGAATTTTTAAGAAATAGTTTATCAGTAGCTACGACGAAGAGGTACACTTTATGTACAAGTGTAAACGTCATTTGGGTACAATAATGGTACAGTGAACCCCCGTTACAATGACTTTGCCATTAAAATGAATTTGCTGTTGTACAGAATACTTAATGAGCAGATTGGTGTGTACGAAAGATCTTGGTTTTTTGTTATTTCCTAATAGAACATAAGTTTTGGATATTTTTAGAATCGCTTCATTGAGGTGATTCTAACAAATATCCAAAACATATTTTTCTTTAAAGTATTAAATACAATATTCTTACATAATTTGTGACTACATGTAATTGTTACTTCTTAAGCGAATGTTTCGTGAATGTCATTTTGTCGTTGTATCGCGTGTCTGTATCAGCACTTCACAATGGGAAAGACCATATGTTATCCAACCATTACATAAACAAGCTTATGTGCAACATCTATGCCGATATTTTTAACCAAAATATCGACATGTTTGTCATTTCACCACAAAAATCAACATGCGTTGCGTTGCTCCTTAGCGGCTCCTTAAGGCGCTCCAATGTGCACACACATTATATAAAGTTGACCTTCATTATCTCAAACACTGATAACTTGAACTACTGCTTAAGTCAAACTAAATTTTGGATAGTAATTGTTTGGTTTTGCTTTATGTTCTTTACATTTCAACTCCTGTTATCTCAAACTGTACCTTCTGCTTCCTTGGAGTTTTGGAAGGACTATCCATGTTTTATTAGACAATACAAAATTAGACAACAGCACCAAAGTTAGGTTCTAGCACTATATCTGACCCGCCCTATGCAACAAAGTATATTAAGTGAACTCAGATCTGACTTATAATTAATTGCATGTTTCGGCTTATATGTAAATACTATTATATTAAGCACATCGATTAGATTCCATCTGCTCACAGGAGCGCAAAAAGGCGAATTTACAATACAGGGCCTATACCTATGTTGGCTTACGCACGTTAAAACGATATATAGAAGACATTCTTATGAAGCTTATTTTGTGGTTTGCTTCGAATGCAAAAGTATAACTTGAGTTTTGCATGCAAGACACTCTAACAGACATAAGAGCAAAATATACTCCAGTAATATATTCATTTACTTTTAGCATTATCCTTTACCACGTTCTAGAAATAATTCAGCAGACGACAAATTCATAATATTTTTTTTCTTTTTTTTTTCCCCCAGAAAATAGGCTTTGACTGTCTTCTGGAGACAATTTGCATAATATGTCAACACCTATATTCTCCCTAGCAGACAATTTGAACGAAATATCAAAGCCTAGAAATTAGGTTTTAGACATTTCGTGCAAATCGTATCCCTTGGAGACACTTTGCGTGAAATTTCAAAGCCTATTTTCTCCCTAGGAGACGATTTGCATGAACTGTTAAAGCCTGTTTTCTGGGAGGAATGAAAAAATATATTCAAAATATCGCCTGCTTAAAATTTTACCCAGCATGCAAAGCGTCAACCGAGTGTTTCCTCTCTATAGCAACACGAAACTTACCTGTATAAAGCAAATTCTAGTTAGTCTATATCCGTATTATATCAACTAAGATTATCTTATCTAAATTCCTTTCCTTAACAGCAGCAAAACCTCCAACTGGCTGCTGCACTCGAACAATAATCAACAGTCAACAAGCGGCGCTGACGACAGAAGCGTGTTCCAGCTGCCAATAAAATGTCCATGTGCTCCAGTAGAACACAGCCACTCAATTTCCGTCACTGCAAAAGTGGGTGACGTTTTGATTAACCTTTACCACTCTCTGGGCATTTTCAGCAGACGACAGATTGATGATATTTTTCTTATTTTTTCCAGAAAACAGGATTTGACATTTCATGCAAATTGTCTCCTTACGAGACAATTTGCATGAAATGTCATATCCTGTTTTCTGGGAAAAATAAGAAAAATATTTCAAAATGTCGTCTGCTGAAAATTTTACCCAGAGTGCTAAGCGTTAAGAAACATTGCAAATCCTATGCATCTATAAAGAAGCACACATATTCTTGTCATGACAAAAAGAGCGATAGATATATAAACCATGTTTCTTTATCTATCTTTCCACGAAAACGTTGACATTTTAGTTTGTTTTCAGGGTAATGGATACGTATTCAAGGAAAGTAACTCTATGAAAAATGTTTTGTTTCCCTTCTGAAGAGGGATTTACTCTTAAAGGAAGAATTTGCTCTCCTTGGGAGTATTTCTTTTTCTTTAAGAGGTAGAATCATTTTCAGAAAGGGTCTCGTTTGTAGAAACTTGAACAGGAAATGACAAAAATTGTTTCCCTTGTACAAAATGGCGATAAACCATCACGAAAACACGCCGATATAATTTTGACCCCCTTAAACCCCACTTTTATATAATGAAACTGGGTTTACAGGGGCATACATTATTTTTCTTATTTCTGCTCAAACACATACATTGTGGATCCTCGTTAGACGAGGCGATTCTAACGTGTACCACAATCTATGTTTTGAGCAGAAATATGAAAAATATCAGAATTTTTTATCTGATAATTTTCCTTTATTGGTTATGAAATGTTCAATATATATTTGAAAATAGGCGTGTTTTTGTAATGTTAAATAGAGTATCCATTCCTGGTACAATCGTCCCGACCCCAAATTTGATCTTTAGCACTTCTGGGCAAATTCAGTAGACGACAGACTGATGATATTTCTAATGTAGAATAAAGAGGTTTAATATTGCATGCGTGTCTCCGTAGGAGACAATTTGCATGTAATGCCAAACTCAGTTTTAGCAGTTTCTGGGAAAATTCAGTTGGCGACAAACTGGTGTTTGTCGCTGCATACAAATAGTCTTCTTAGGAGGACAATATGTATGTAACGCCAACCTCTGTTTTCTGTTTACTGTTTGCTGAAATTTACCCAGCATGCTAAGCATTACTGAGATGACGTAATATTCGGAGCTTTCCAGTAATTGTCAGTTCATCCCATTTACTATCAAAGACTAGTGACCCCTAAATGGGTATCTGGCAAAAAGTGCAGACCCAGATCAGACGCCGCAGAACACGGCGTCTGATCAGCATCTCCACTGTTTTCAAGTAGTTCAACCATGTTTCTTTAGGAATATCTACATCACATAGCCTGACATACCTAAAATCGGAAATAGACTCTTCCAATATATAGTGTGGGAGAGTTTATTCAGTCTTTAATGGGCTAACAGAAAACACTTCTTAGCTATATCTCTGAATAAGCCCCTTTTAAACCAAAATATTTTTTTGTTTTTGTTTCATTACTACATAAAAATATAAAAAGTTGACAGTCTTAACCCAGCAAACATGTTAGACCTTGGGCCGGCTATAGACACCCCCCCCCCCCCCCCCACCCATTCCCCATTTTGTACACTATAATTTTCTGAAACTACAGTATATAAGAAACAAAATGACACACTTTAGCCCTCTGGCGATGGGGGCGTTTGCGTGTAACAGCCATGTTATCAACGTTAATCTCAAAACAATAAAAATAATTTGTGTATACTGGACCCACATGGGCAGGATATGGGCATTTAGCCCATTCTGGTCCTACATGGCCCACTACAGGGTTTTTTGCCCATATAAGACCCATATGGGTCTCATATTTGTAAAATTTGATAATTATTTAAATATATGCTTATATGTTGGACCCTGAGATAAAACTGACATAATCCTGGATAAGTGACAATTGAAAGATACATAACCAAAAGAGTTCCTATGTGATACAGATATTAGACCTCTGTGACTGAGACGACCTATAGAGGACCCATATGCTACCCATATGGGTCAGCCCATATGGTCCCAGATGTATCCCGGTTGCAAAACCCATATTGGCCCCCTACGGAATACCCTTATAGGACCCATATTGAATCCCACATGGGGCTCATATGGATGCTATTTGTATTGATTGTGGGAAGAAAAAGGCAACTCTATAAGGCGCTTCTAGTAAGTTTTTACAACAAATGTTCAGTGGATCAGTAACATAAGAATATTTACCTAGAACTATGTAACATTCCATTTTACCAAAAAGTGCGTGAAATTAGGATATTTTGTATATAAAGCACAAATAGACAGATGTAAAATAATAGGTTGCTTCAAGATAAAAAAAAAGCAAATAGATGACCTGCTTAAAAGCGAAAGGAAATCTAAAAAGAAAAGAAAAAGAAAGGAAAGAAAACGCCTAATAATAAAGATATCTGTATTCCACTATTTTTACTATTTTATTTGGAGGAGTGTAGAGGAACACTGTTCCTGTTAACATAATGGACCTGTTAATATAATGCTGTGCATCCGCACAGTCTCTAGACGGCCGATATATTCAACAGTATCAAATTTCTCTGTAAATGGACGGTGAAAGCATTGATCAGACTGCGCATGTGCAGGCTGATCTGGTTTTTTCGCAAGCCACAGTAACCGCAAAGACACATTTTGCTTGACACGACCAATAGGTTTTGGTCGACTCAGTTGGCTGCTCTACAAAATTGGTTATTTAAAGAACGGTTACAATTTGATTTGTTATGCAAATGAAACGTCTCCTTTTGGCATTAATATAATGTGGACCAGTCCATACAGAAATTGACCTTATGGCATGTGCGACCAGCGAGGAACAAGATCACCCTGCTCATCCGCGCATTATGATCAGGATCTGCGCTGTTGGCCAATAATTCTCTAAGATACATAATTTTAAGAACCAGTCTATACTCAGAGATTGATCCGAGTCTACACTGGTTGCATGTGTCATAGAGCTGTTTTCAAGTTTGAGGGACCCAATCATAAGAAACACACAACCGCAGCGTCAGTTTTAGTACCTTGGGGCATGTGCGCCCAGCGAAGATTCAGATCAGCCTGCGCATTCGCAGCCTGATCTTAATCATCACTGGACCCTGTTTGGATAGTCAAGAATGCAAAGTTTCTTGATACGGGCAATGAAGTCTCTGATCTGAATGCGCGGGTACGCAAGCTGATTGAGCCGTTGCTGGGCTCCCATATCAGGAAGTGCGTTGTCTTGCGTTGCGACATATACGATGTTGCAATTGGCCCCTTAATGCAGCGTTAAAAACATTAGAAACCGTTTATAAATTGGATACTTAAAACAGGTTCTCGATATTTTCTATTTAGATACTAGATACTAGCTGATACCAGTCAATGAACAGAAGCATTCTGACAACTGTAATTCAGAGTTCAATCCGCAAACTAATTGCAAGAGATATGTACGGTTCGGCTGTCCTTGAAAGAAGGTGTACAGGAAGAGATACAAACACAAAACATAACATACCAATGACATTATGAAATCAAGCCTATTCAAATATATTGAAAATTTTACCACCCAAAATTGAAAATTTTCAGATAAAAATTCTGATATTTTTCATATTTCTGCTCCAAACATAAATTGTGGGTATTCGCTAGAACCGCCTCGCCGAGGCGGTTCTAACGAGTACCTACAATCTATGTTTTTGAGCAGAAATAAGAAAAATAAGGTTTATCCCTGTAAACCTCAGTTTTACTATATAAAGTGGGGTTTAACATTATATAGGCATGTTTTCTTGATGACACCAAGAGGAAGAGAAAAGAAATCGTGACAGACAATACACAAGCCACAGTCCAAGGAAAAGCAAAATAACCAGCTCTCTTGCCCTTTGAGGTGATCATAATACCAGACTGGATCCAGCAAACACAATAATAAGAGCACGAACAGAGCAAAACATGAAAAAAATGCCTCATCGACCAACCATAGGGCCACGTAAAGAACAAAGGGAAAAAAAACACTACAGAATGGTCCCATTTGTTTACGGACGAATAAACGAACGGACGGATGGAAAATCAAACGCCTATATAGCACCTGCTTCCTTTAGCAGGTGCGATAAAAGTCGAAAGAGTTTAGCGCGGTTTAA
Source organism: Anodontia alba (assembly GCA_964016985.1). Classification (NCBI taxonomy): domain Eukaryota; kingdom Metazoa; phylum Mollusca; class Bivalvia; order Lucinida; family Lucinidae; genus Anodontia; species Anodontia alba. The sequence continues at coordinate 76,758,605 of OZ024833.1, read as the reverse complement.
CATGCAACGCTTTACCAGCATGATTTTTCCTTCAATTATATATTATTAAACTTCACAGAATTTTAATTTCCTTGTATCTTTCTTTCCATTTACATGTACATCTCTACAGATGGCATACTGTTTCAAAATAGTATATGATGAAGAAGAGTCACTATCAACTCCAATCAGACCTTCATGGATATCATTTGGAGACTGAACTTCTAGCGTCAAAACATTATCACTGCCCAGATTCATGTTCTTCATTCTACTGTTAATGAGTAGGGTGACAAAACAATTGCTTAAAAGTCTTTATAGCAGTCGTACTAAAATTCTGCAAAAATGCAAAATGAATAAAACAAATTTAATAAAAATTAAACACAAATCCCTAGGCTGCATATATAAGGCTAAAACTTGTATGTATGTATGTATGTATGTATGTATGTATGTATGTATGTATGTATGTATGTATGTATGTATGTATGTATGTATGCTTTTGCATGCATGCAGCGTATATGTATGCATATATGTATGTATGTATGTATGTATGTATGTATGTATCAAAAGATGATAGAATCCCCAGGCAATATATATCAGTCTTAAAACATAGGTATACCCTCCTGTATGTATGTAAGCATGCATGTATACATGTATGTATGTATTGATAATAAAGTCAGATTAGAACTAGCACGGTTTAACTTCCAGTATGATTTGTCCTTCAAAAATATATTATTAAACTTCCTACAAAAATTTAATTTCCTTATATCTGTCTTTTCATGTACGCTTCTACACAGCCTCGGATTAATTCTCATTAAGGTCTTTTATGTTCCAACAAAAGTAACATGAAGTCTCCAAATCAATATGAAGGTGAATCAATATACTTAGGAGGTTTTCTGCCATTTTCACAAGGGAGACATATTTTATGACTTCCTGTTTTGCTTTTTTGAACACCTATCCTCTTCTGAAAAGAAGAGCGAATTCTGTCCTTTGAAAATAGCCCTCTTTTCAGAAGATAGCAAAAATATTTTGGTGCGTTTATTCCCTTTGAAAATGTACAAATTCCCCTTAACCCATTTAAGACTAGCGTCCCATAAAATTGACATTGACAAAACAGTGTAGACCCAGATCAGACACCGCGTTCTGCGGCGCCTGATCAGGGTCTACACTGTTTGCATCAAGTACAGAAATTTCTATAAAACATGGTATTTATAAAAACTAATCAGACTCCCCTTACATTGAGAATGGACCGGTTCCGAAGAATGCAGGTAGAGAAGTTCAGTCGGCATAAATGGGTTAATCTGATGCGCAAAGTAAGAAAATGTACCTAAAGATATACGTATGTCCGCCTAGCGAATACTCAGATCAGCCTGCGTATTACTTTATTTACCATAAGTAATTGGACACTTAAATTCTTTATATACGTGTCCTTAAAGGCTCCGTACTCCTCAAAAATAGGCATTTTTTTTATCCAAGAAAGGTTTAATAAATTAATTTGTAGTATAAATACGATCACAAGATGTCGCTTCTGAAAACCTGTAAAATTTTAGTTAGTCTCTCGTATTTGATCTAGATAAAAAATGAAATGATTTTTTTTTTATCGTATCTCTGAAATGGCAAAATTATTTAAGAGATGCAATAGCAAAAAAAAAAAAAAAAATCATTTCAAGAACGAGAGACTAACTGAACTTTTATAGGCTGTCAGGTGCACCATTTTATTTTATGATTGTATTAACACCATATATCAATTGATTAAACTTTTCTTGGATAATAAAATGTCTTTTTTCTTTCTGAGGAATCCTTTCAAGAATGTCCTTGAGAGTAAAGAATACACTCACAAAACAGAAAACAGCTGAAGTGTCAAGTTTTGTGCGTCAGACCAGTTACAGTCGACTCTCGGTATCTCGAAATCCAAGGGACTCTATGAAACACTTCGAGATATCCGAACTTCAACATATCATATTTGCGGAACTGGGGAAAACAATTAATCGAACAACCACCTTTAACAGAATGCATATGTAATTTGACTCCTAAGTTAGAGATATATTGAAAATATTGTAGAAAAGAGGAGAAATTGTTCCTAAGGAGCAATTTCTCCTCTTTTCCACAATATTTTGTTGCCTGCTGGTAGACCTCTGTGTTAAAACAGGGACCAGATTTTCACTTCGAGATAAGCAGTTATTCGAGATAAGCGAGGTCGAGATAACGAGAGTCGACTGTAGTTTCAACTTGACTACCCATTGATGCGTCTATAAATGCTTGATGGATGACAAACAGTGTAGACCCTTGTCAGACGCCACATTCTGTAGCGTCTGATCTGGGTCAAAACTGTTTGCACTGACCCGTCTATCCGAATACATAGGGTTTTTACGCATTTACAATCTAAAGAGGGTATTTTCTATTCACCAATGCCGAACATACAATATATGTTTTAACATCAAATTGCTTGATGAATAGTAAACAGTGTAGATCCTGATCAGACGCCACGCTCTGTGGCGTCCGATCTTGGTCTACACCCTTTGCACTGACCTGTTTATCCAAGTACATAATGTTATTATAGTACTTACAATCTGAATAGAGTATTTTCTATTCAGCATAGCTGAACAAACAATATATGTTATGACATCAAATAGCTTTTCAAGTAGACATCAAGAATCCTTGTTAGACTACATAGGCGATAAAGGTTTTTTTTCTCGTGGTGGGTTTCATGTCATGATTATGAAGGCTACATTACCTTATCATCTCATTCTTATTTATTAGAATCTTGAAATAAACACTGCCTTGCGACATGCAAGTAACGTAAAACTGGTTTAAGCCCACACTAATCGTTTAAAGGAGGTTCCTTTGGTGCAGTTCTTTTATTTTTATTTTATTTATTTATTATTTTATTTATTTATTTATTTTATTTGTTTATTTATTTATTTTTTATTTTTTTTATTTTTATTATTTTTTTTTTATTTATTTATTTTTTTTTTTTTTTTTTTTTTTTTTTTTTGGCGCTTTGCTTTGTTATTATTCTTTCTTTATATATCCATCTTTTGGTGCCTCGGGAAGACAGTGCTTCGTGATTGTGGCATGTTCTCGGCATCTTCACTTATACATTACGAAATCAAGCCTATTCAAATGTATTGAGAATTTCAGTTACCACCAAAAAATGAAAACTTTCAGATGAAACATTCTGGTAGTTTTCATATTTCTGCTCTAAACATAGATTGTGGGTACTTGTTAGAACCGCCTCATCGAGGCGGTTCTAACAAGTACCCACAATCTATGTTTTTGAGCAGAAACAAGAAAAATAATGTATACCCATGTAAAGCCCAGTTTTACTATATAAAAGCGGGGTTTAAGGGGGTCAAAATTATATATATATGTTTTCGTGATGTTTACATTGTACGTAAGTCTGCTTAAACCTGGAGCTGGTACAGTACATGTATATAGAGATTGATAAATATGGAGATGCACGGGAATGAAAATCACGTAACAAGCCTCACAAGGTACTGGATTAAGGTTTAATGACGTAAAATACCAACAAAAAGCAAGACTTTATCAAAAACAAAACAAGTTGTGATTTACGCTTTAAGTGTTTATCTAGAACTAGCCTGTGCATTCAAGCAAACTGGTCAATGCCTTTTTTCACGATCATGGTAATTGGCTAGTGTATTATTGAGTACCAAGGGCCTGGCAGAGTTGATAATTACTGTGGCAACGTTAATCGGTTTAAGTCCGTTTTGGGGCCGATTGTTTACCAACGAGTCTAAGTATACATACTATCCTCGGAGGATAAGTTGGCAGTGACGTCACTGATTGTTTATAAGGTTAGACGAAGTCCATTTTAATAAATAGGTAAACGCCACCCAATAAATATTATAAGAAGCGGTAATCGTGAATCCGCAGTAGTGGTAGTTTTCTTAGAATACAAATCTAGACATCGTGGGTTCGAATCAAAGTGCTTTCGTTATTTTTTTTTTTTTTTTTTTTTTTTTTTTTTTTCATTTTATACTTTTTTAAGAATAAATATAAAAGAACAAATATGTTAAGAAAGAAAATGTATTATGAAGCACATTTTCAGTGATAGCGACACTATTTTGCATATCTTTTAAAGTTAAATAAAGGCAAGAAGAAAACCGGTAAGTCTAGTTAATTTTTACTTTGACTAATTACCACGTGCCGACAATCCGTGCAAATGCATATGGAGACAAGAACGCTGGAAGCATGCCATTTGTGTAAAAATGTCAACAACGTGTGAATGATGTCTAATAAAATCTAATTACAATAATATAATATGTAACATACAAGGATCAATCGCGAAGTAAAAGTAACTTAAAGAAAAAAAAAAAAAAAAAAAAAAGCTGAGGTGCTGATAGGGTCTCATGTACTAAAGTCATATAATCGTTCGTCCAGAGCGCTCCGCTCTACAAACTGCGCTATTGCATCATACTAACCAAATTCACACTTATAGCTACAAGATTGTGTATACATTCTCAGTAACGGTTTCCCGATAATTCATGCAAAACCAGCTTTACCCAGGTATAGTGGTAGCTGCCGGGACGTCACTGTCAAATTATCCTCCGAGCACTATACACAATAATTGTTATTAAGGCTGTTGTCCACGTGACCGATTAAATCAAACGGCGCGTTTGTACGAAATCAAGGGAACGGTTAAAAATAGCCGCGCTATTCTTGTGCATGTTTTGAGCTTCGTAAAGAGGGTTATCTGTAAAAACCTGGGCTTAGATATTGGCAAACAATGCAGACCCAGATCAGACGCCGCAGAATGCGGCCTCTGATCAGGGTCTGCATTGTTTGCTTAAATTACAGTAAGTTAAGGGTTAAATGAAACAGTATTAAGTCCCCGCTCAGGACCGTTTTCCCAGCCTACACTCAGAGACAATCGACCATCCAGTGCTGTCAGTGCTTTGATTGTCTTTCACCTCTAGATGTTTCTGTGTTGTTAGTACTTTGACTTATCATGTAAAAAATAAGATAACAGCCCTAAATATACGGACAGACAGGCCTCCGCAAACATTGTAGACCCGGATCTGATACCACAGAATGCAGCATCTAATCAGTGTCTACATTGTATACCACTCATACAGCTTTTTTAGATGCTTGAATAGGTGGTAAAATAGACTTGTACAAACTTTAGGACTTACAGTCGAACCTCAATAGCTCGAACACCGATGGCTCGTTTACCAAGCTAATTTGACCTCGTTTTATGGTCCCTACGAAATACTTCCAATAGCTGAAGAAACCAAATATTTAGGGAAATTTTCTTATTTTATCATGAGATTGTATGTTGTGTGTACTCATTAGAATCGCCTCATCGAGGCGATTCTAATGAGTACACTCAACATACAATTATCGTGCAGAAAATCAAAAAGACTTCGCCAAATTATCGCTTTTTGCTTCCTGACCTGGCGCCATGATTAACTCTCAGTGGCTCGAACTACCCATATCTCGAACAAATTTCTATGGTCCCAAAGATGTTCGAGCCATTGAGGTTTTACTGTTTATGGTAAGTTAAGGTGTCCACATATTTAGTTGTAATACGGTTTGTGCTGATATTGGTATGGTATGTGCTAATAATATTAATATTTGTAATAAAACTTGTTTTGAGCTGATAAAAAAAAGTAAAAGGGGCTTAAACCTGTTTTTTTCAATGTCAGATCTTCGGCCTTAATCTGTACACGTTTTTCTTTTATTATTAATATTGTTATTATTATTATTATTATTATTATTATCATCATCATCTTCATTATTATTTTTATTATTATTATTATTATTATTATTATTATTATTATTATTATTATTATTATTATTATCTTAAACTTCTCAAAGAGAAGCAAAAGTAGACCCCTTTTCAGAAAGCTGCACGAACATTTTTGAAAGAGTTGTTTCCCTTTAAAGTAAACAAGTATTTTTACTAGTTTTATGCAAGTCTATATCTTAACCCTGGTCCTACTGAACCAGGATTTGTCCTGCCTTTGCAAACAGTGAAGATCCAGATCAGATGGCTTCTGAAGAAGCCAACTGATCTGGATCTACATTGTATGTCATTTTGTATGTAAATTTGTATCAACAACCTGGATCAAGTAATCTGACTGGCTGAAAATAAGACATGGGCGCGGCATCTTAATCTGTTCTGCATGGCAAGGGCTAAGTAAGCACTCTTTGTCTTTCCCTAAGGCGCTTGCTTAACATCTTTGGGCGTACTGTAAGCTGCATCCACATAGACACACGATATTACAGATATTCTTTTCGCCCTTAATATTATTTTTATTTTTATGAACATCTGTGTACCTATTACTCGACACAGACAGTTTAATTTAGGTTTTCTGAGAGCAATTTAACCTCTAAATATAACTTTTATTATCTTCAGATTCAATAAATAAGTTTCATTTATTGAATTTTATGCTGTAACCATGAAATCTTGGTGTATAATTCAGGGCAAATGGTACACTAATAGAAGAGTATGACAGAGCGGAGTATTCTATGTCTTCAATCCATCTTAAGAGTCCGTACATGTAATTGTTAATCAACGGTTCTTTGCCTTTCGTGTACCTGATACACTGTCTTGGGAGACAACTTTGCCAAAACTGTGCTGCCTCCCTTTTTAACAGATGTCTACACTAAAAGGAAAGAATTTGCTCCCCATGGGAGCAAATTCCACTAAAAGGAAAGAATTTGCTCCCCATGGGAGCAAATTCTTTCCTTTTAGAGTAGACCCCTTTTAAGAAGGGGCCAGATGTTCAGTAAAAGTCACAAAAATTATCTCCTATGTAAAGATGACAGAATATCCTACAAGTGTATAAAGTCACCTTAACTGATGTTTTAGTCTTTAATCTGGCCCCAGACCCTTTCTTTATTTTTCTTGTCTTTCTTTTTTTTTTTTTTGAGGGGACACAACACTTGTATAGCTTGTAGAATTTGTGTTTACTTCAGTCCCTTGGCTCAGCCATAGGTAATTTGAAGTTGGATTAAAGAGGATCATGATAAAAAATAATAATGTAGAGAAAGAGAGAAATAGATATAAAACAAAAACGACTGGAGCCAGTCTACTGATGTTTTAGCACCTGAAAAGAACAGAATATGAAAGCAAAGACTTTCAAATCAGATACTTTATTGGAACAGAGGACAAAACGACAACCAAAAACGTAATTTCGGAAAGCCGAAAGAACACCTGCAAAATTCGACGAAAGTTGTAGGAGGCGTTGCGGATACAAATTTTGAAAATGAAAATTATAAGTTTCAAAGGATAAAAAAACCTGCAAAGTTTCATAAAATTACGACAAAAGATGTAGGAAAAGATGCGAACACAAGATTTGGGACGCACGGAAGGGCCGCCGGAAGACACCTACGAACAGGCGGACGGACGGAGGCACTGACGGGTGCGGGTATTTCTATAGTCCCCCAACTGCTACGTTGAGAGACAAAAAACACTATGATATGTAGCATAAAGACTAGGAACCGTCAAGGTTGTAAGCAATTATATGATGATACATATACCAGCACCCTACTCGTTGACTGAACAGCACAAATATCAAAATGTCTCTTGAAGCTTTCTTTTATCAAATTGAATGAAGAATATTTGGGCCGACGGCTGAGAAAAGGGACCTTAGAATATATGCCAACATATGCGAACAGCGAAGATCTAAAATAAGACCCAGATCCGCGCAGTCTGGTCAAGATCTTCGCTGTTCGCTTATACAATATAGGGACCTTGATGAGGATATAGGATTAATAGCGAAGAACGTGATCCGACGCGTGACTGCGCAAACTGGTGCTGGGCTTCGCCATCCGTATAAGCCCTAAGGGCCCTTTTGTTAGCCAGCGGTCAGCTTAACATTTGATTTACATTTAGATGACTAGCCTTGTTTTAATAAATACGCTGCCACGGGGCGGATTCATGATTTCCCACCTGCGAAGTAAACCACTTATAATGTCAGCGTGTCTGGAACTTACATAACAAATTCATCTGAATCTGAACTGGTTATGTATGGTGAAATATCAAATGGGCCAGCGCATGACAAAACCTACAAAATGGCATGTGCGCCCAGCGAAGACTCAGATCAGCCTGGGCATCCGCCCAGTCTGATCAGAGTCTTTGCTGTGCGCTCAATGGATAGCTAAGGACCCAAGCTTTCTTCATGCGGACAGCGAAGACTATGATCAGACTGGGCGGATGTCTTCCCTGGACGCACATGTCATTTTGTAGGTGTTATCATGCCCTTGCTCAAATGGCATTCATTCACCAAAAGTGTACATAAGGGGTTTATCTGTAAACTTAAAAACTGTCACAAATATTAACACACTAACCCAAGACGAGTCAGCTGTGGACACAATCTCTAACTGTAACTTGGGAAAAGATGAATATTCGTTTGTTTTTGCAACCGATTCAGGAGGTATTTTACCTTCTAAAAAAATCTTAAGAGACCATGGTCTCATGTAAGCGGTAACGTTAGTAAATCCCAGACTATGCGCCGGTACTTATTACCCAACGGTACTCGTACCTACTTAACGGGGTTAGGAAAGATTCAAGAGAATCAGTTTTGACAGAATTTAAAATAATGAATATTTATATTACCTGGGGTTCAGGGAGCGGGAGAAAAGGGTTGTCAAGAAAAGGGAGGGAAGGTATAAAAAGAATGACGGAGAAGAGAGAAAGACACGCACACTGTTACCTTCATAAAATACAGACAATAAAGTTAAAGGTAGTTTAAGTATTCAAATAAACGATTCAGTATTTATTAGTATTATATTTTATTACACATGCTTGATCTAAATATTTAGGTCGTTTTACATTGCTGGAGTCTCTTGCAATAAAATCAGTTGAGATTGCAGGATACCATTGAAAACTTAGGGACAAATAATTATAATAACTGTGGTCTCTTCGGTGTAATTTATTGCATAATCCATCGATAAGGTTATAAGATAGAATTATAGAGGCTGTGGCCACTTAAATGTATTTTATTGTACGAGACCATCGGCAAACTGGAAACACAGTATTATTGTGGTCGCGGTCTTTTCTGTGTATTTTATTGCATGAGACCATCAACAATTTTGAAACGAAGAATAAAAGTGGTCGTGGTCTCTTCAACGTATTTTATTGCACGAGACCATCAACAACTTTGAAACATAAAATATTAGTGGTCATGGTACCTTAGGTGTATTTTATTGCTAGAGACCATCAACAACGTTACAACACAAATTATTGTGGTTTGTGGTCTCTTCGGTGTATTTTATTACACCAAAAACGTTACAACGCACCGATTTTAATGCCATTTTTCTGTTTGGTATACTTTAATGTTTGAGACCATCGGCGACATTGAAACACATAATCCTGGTGGTCGTGGTCTCTTTGGTGTAATTTACTGCATGAGATCATAAACAACTTTGAAACACAAAACCATAGTGGCCTTGGTCTCTTCGCTGTTTTTTATCGCATGAGACCATCAACCTCTCAATATATAAAACATAATGGTTATGGTCTCTTCGCTCCAATTTATTGCATGAGACCAAGAAGGTTACCACACAGAATCACAGAGGCTGTGGCCTCTTCAGTATATTTTATTGCAAGAGACCATCAACAACGTTGAAACACAGAATCATAGTAGAGACCATCAACAACGTTGAAACACAGAATCATAATGGGCATGATATTTTCTATGCATTTTATTGCTATAACCATCAAAAATGTTACAACACAGAATCATTGTGATTGTGCTTTCTTCGTTGTATTTTCTTGCATGAGACCATCAATAATTTTGAAACACAAAATCACATTTGCGTGGTCACTTTGTTGGTATCCATTGCATGTGAACATCATTTCTGTGACAACAAAGAATCATAGTGGCCGTGGTCTCTTCAGCATATTTTACTGCAAGAGACCATCAACAACGTTGAGACACAGAATCATAGTGGTCGTGTTATCTTCTAGGCATTTTATTGCTAGAGACCACCAACAACGTAACAACGCAATCATTGTGCTTGTGTTCTCTTCTTTGTACTTTATTGCTTGAGACCATCAACAACTTTGAAACACAAAATCATAGTTGCGTGAGCACTTTGGTGTTATTCATTGCATGAAAACAGCTTTTCTGTAAGAACAAAGAATCATAGTTGCCGTGGTCTCTTCGGTGTATGTTATTCCATGAGACCATCAGAAACCTAACAACAACACAGAATAAAGTGGCCTTGTTCTCTTTAGTATACTTTAATGCATGAGACCATCAACAACATTGAAACACAGAAGTATTGTGGTCGTGGTCTCTTTGTTGTATTTTATCGCATGAGACCATCAACAACTTTGAAACATAAAATCATAGTGGCCGTTGTCTGTTTGGTGTTATTCATTGCATGAGAACATCAACAGATTTACAAGATCCTAGTGGCCGTGGTCTCTTCGATGTATTTTATTGCATGAGACTATCAACAACGTTACAACACATTTTAATAGTGGCATTGGTCTCTTTGGTATACTCTTAATGTTTGAGACCGTCGGCAACATTGAAATACAGAATCCTAGTGGTCGTGGTCACTTTGATGTATTTATTTTATTCTATTATATGAGACGATCAACAATTATGAAACATAAAAGCATAGTGGTCTTTGTCTTTGGTGTATTTAATTGCATGAGACCATAAACAGCTTTGAAATACAAAAGCGTAGTGGCCATGGTCTCTTCGCTGTATTTTATCGCATGAGACCATCAACTTTATAACAAACAATCATAATGGTCATAGTCTCTTCGCTGTATGTTATTGCATGAGGCCATCAACATTACAGACAGAATCATTGTGGCCATGGTCTCTTCAGCATATATTATTGCGAGAGACCATCAACAACGTTGAAACACAGAATCATAGTGGCCATGTTATTTTCTATGCATTTTATTGCTAGAGACCATGAACAACATAACAGTTCAGATATCATTGTGGCTGTGTTCTCTTCGGTGTATTTTTGCTTGAGACCATCAACCACTTGAAATACAAAATCGTATTGCGTGGTCACTTTGGTGCCATTCATTGTATGAGAATATCATTTCTGTAAGAACAATGAATCATAGTGGCAGTGGTCTCTTCGGTGTATTTTTATTGCACAAGACCATCAACAACGTTACAACACAGAATATTAGTGGCACTGGTCTCTTGGGTATACCTTATTGCATGAGACCATAATAAAACATTACGACACAGAATCCTAGTGACCGTCGTCTTTTGATAGACCATCAAAACGTTAAAACACAAAACCATAGTAGTCACTGTCTCTTCGGTATATTTTATTGCATGAGACCATAAAGAAAGTTTATACATAAGCTGTTACAACACAGAATCAAAATGGCTGTGGTATCATCTGTGTAATTTACTACGGAGACTATCAACAACGATGAAACAGAGAATCATAATAATAATGGTATCTTCTATGTATTTTATTACTAGAGACAATCAACAGCGTTACAACACAAAACCATAGTAATCGTAGTCTCTTCGGCGTACATTATTGCATGAGACCATCAGAAACGTAACAACACAGAATAAATTATCCTTAGTCTTTTTAGTATACTTTAATGCATGAGACCATCAACAACATTGGACACAGTATCGTAGATGTCGTGGTCTCTAGTGCATTTTATTGCACGAGACCATCAACAACTTTAAAACACAAAAGCATAGTGGCCGTGGTCTATTTGGTGTACCTTATTGTATGAGATCATCAGCAACGTTACAACACAGCGTAATGGTGATTGTGGTCTCTTCGTTACATTTTATTGCATTAGACAATAAAGAACGGCCGTGGTCTTTTGATATATTTAACTGCAGGAGACCATAAAGAATTTGGCTACATAAGGGCATAGTGGCCGTGGTCTCTTCTGTGTATTTATAACAAGAGACCTTAAACAGTGTTAAAGCACATAATAGGTAAAGGGCTGTGGTAGCTTCTGTTTAATGTATTGCAAGAGTATCAACAATGATGAAACGCAGAATCATAATTGTCGTGGTATCTTCCATGTATTTTGTTACTAGAGACTATCAACAACGTTACAACACAAAACCATAGTAGTCGTGGTCAATTCTGTACTTAATTGCATAAGACCATCAACAACTTTGATAAATAATATCATAATGGCTGTGATCTCTTCGATGTATTTTATTGCATGAAACCATAAACAACATTTCAACACAGATTCATAGTGGCACTATTCCAACACAATTCCGATTCCTAGTGGCCTAGATCTCATCAATGGTTTTTGTTGCATGAAACCATCAACTACGCACGAACACAGAATTATAGCGGCCGTGGTCCCTTCGGTGTAATTTACTGCTATAGACCATCAACAACATTGAAACACAGACTCATAGTGGCCGTGGTCTCTTCGTTGTAATTTATTGTGTGGGACCATCAACAACATTAAACCACAAAAGCAATGTGGCCGTGGTCTCTTCAGTAGTTTTTGTTGTTTGAGACCATCAAGAACATTTCAGCCCATAATAAGTGTGGCTGTTGTTTATTCGATCTATTTTATTGCAAGAGACCATCATCAACGGTGAAACACATCATTATAGCGGCCGTGGTCTCTTCTGTGTTTTCAATTGCAAGATACCATCAACATTATAGAACGCAAAATCATAGTAATGAAGATCTCTTCGGTATATCTTATTGCATGAGACCATCAATAATTCTACAACACAGAATCTCATTGTGGTATTTTGGTATATTTTAGTTCATGAGACCATCAAGAACGTTACAATACACAATCATAGTGTGCATGGTCTCTTTAATGTGTTTGATTGCATGGGACCATCAACAACTTCGAAACACAGAATCATAGTGGCTATGGTCTCTTCTGTGTAATTAAATGCATGCCAACACCAGCAACGCTACAACAAAGAATCAGAGCACTTGTGGTTTCTTTGGGGAATTTAATTGTTTTGGACAATCAACAACTTTAAAGCACAGTTCGGTAGTGGCCGTGGTTTCTTTGGTAACTTTAGTTCATGACATCATCAAGGTTACAACACAGAATCATATTGGACCTTGCCTTGGTTTTTGTGTGTGTGTGTGTGTGTGTGTGTGTGTGTGTGTGTGTGTGTGTGTGTGTGTGTGTGTGTGTGTGTTCAATATGAGACCAACAAACCTGTTTCAACATAGAATCATAATGACTGTGGTCTCTTTGGTATATTTTATTGTTTGGGACCATCAAAAACATTGAAACGCAAACTCATAGTGGCCATGGTCTCTTTGGTGTAATACATTGCATGAGACGATCAAGAACATTGAAACAAGGAATCCTAGTGGCCAAGGACTTAGGTGTATTTTATTGCAAGAGAGCATCAGCAACATACAAAACAGAAACATAGCGGCCGTGGTCTCTTCCGTATCTTATTGCATGAGGCCATCAACGTTTCAACACAAAATTAAAGTGGCCGTGGTCTCTTTGTTGTATTTGAGTGCAAGAGACCATCAAGAACATTACAACCCAGAAATATAGTGGCCGTGGTCTTTTCTTGTATTTCATTGCTAGATACCATCAACAACACTGTACAATGCAAAATCATAGTAGTCAAGGTCTCTTCGTTATATTTTATTGCATAAGACCATCAATAACCCTACAACACAGAATTCTAGTGGCCGCGTTATCTTATTTTATTGCTTGAGACTATCAAGAATGTTACAATACGGAATCATAGTTGCCGTGGTCTCTTCGGTATACTTTATTGCAATTGACGATCAACCACTTTGAATGCAGAATCAAAGTGGCGGTGTAGTCTTTGTGGTATCTTACTGTAAGGGACCATCAACAATGTTACAATACCGAATCATAATGGCCGTGGTCTCCTCAGTGTATTTTACTTCCTGACACTATCAACCACTTTAAAACTTTAGCGGACGTTGTTTCTTTGGTTTATTTAATTTCATGAAACCATCAACGTTACAACATATAATCATCGTAGCCGTGGTCTCTTTGATGTAATTTATTGTTTTGGAACATCAACATTGAAACATAGACTCAAAGTGGTAATGATCTCTTCAGTGTAATATATTGCATGAGACCATCAACAGCATCGGCATACAGAATCCAGATTGCCGTGGTCTGCGATTACTTTTATTATTTGAGACCATCAACTTAAAATACAAAATCATAGTGTCTATGGTCTTTTCGGTAGATTTTATTGCATGAGACCATCAACAACCTTACAACACAGAATCGTAGTGTTTGTGGTTTCTTCTGTGTATTTTAGTGCAGGAGACCATCAACCACTTTGAAACACAGAATCCTAGTGGCCGTCATATCCTTGTTGTACTTGGGTTTATCAACAACATTATAACAGAATCATAGTCGTCATGGTCTCTAAGGTGTACTTTATTGCATCAACAACGTTGAAACACAGAGTTGAGGGGGGTGTAGGTATTCCGACCGCGGTCGAGGTCCCACTCTGCCTCACACTGCCTCCCCGCCCAGTCAGGGCAACAGATGTGGTATGTCTCACCCCAAGGGTTTTGCGCCTCTCTTCTTTATTTCTAGGAGTCAGGTTCATAGCGGCTCGTTCACAGAGATAACTCTGGACGAGTAACTGATTTTATGTTAGCAAGTGTTAGGCGCTTTTTTGTGTGTTGTTATATTTCTTTGTGTTTTTGTTTATCATATGTTTAATGACTGACGTGGTTACTCCACGTTTGTCGTATTACGTTGATGTGCTAACACACTTTGTAGTCTGTTTAAAAGTCGTTTCTTTCTTTATTTCAGAAGACAATATCTGAATGCAATAGATCTTTCGGGAGCCAGTCCCTTCTTCAGTTGCATAAAGATGAAACGATATAAGTGTACCTTCGCTAAGGTTATGGACATTCGTGCATATTTGATGCGGTCATATCTTTGTCGGTAGCATCTGAATTTTATCATAGGGTGTACTTTTGTGTTAAGTTCTCCAGTACTGTGTATTGGTAAGACTCACTGGGTTGGTACCAGGAAAATATTATTTATGTTTGTCACATGGGGAACATAGCCAGGTTGGTAATGGACAACTGAAATGTTCCCAGAAGTGGCCAGGTTGGTACTGGACATAAATTCGCTTCTTTTTCTGATTGTTTGAGGAAAGTAATTTAAAGTTTAGCAATACAGTATTCATTGAAAACAAACACTTGTTGAGAAGTCAAAGTTCTACCTTCGACTAGCCTGCTTGGGGCTGCTACCGTTAACTGACCGTCTGTTCAGAGGTGTGTCGAATGAGCCATAAGAGGCGGTGCTTCAATCAATTGCTCATTTTAATTAACGTCTTTTAGCCGCTCAGTTTCCTACTGAGACATGATTCAACACCCATGTGGACGTCTTGGGAGATCGTCTGCATTACTCAATTTATAGACAGAGGCGGCTATTGTTAAAGACGACTTAGAGAGCGTTAAGTAATAAATAAAGAGTTCAAATAGTGGTTGAGCGTCGTTAGATCTTTTATGTGTTTTTAAATGGTGCTGCCAGTGTTTCACGTGGAAAATGGTCCCTTAGGCTCATTTGGTCAGTTATATCTAGTTTGTTGCATAGATCCTTACGAGCCTGCGTATATTTCGTCTCTTAGTTCCTTGAGATTGGTAGGCCACATGTACCATCCAGTGTGAGATAATTAAAAACTGCGCGGATGCGCTTGTTTTTTCCTTATCAGTTGACAGTGTAGATCCTGATTGTACTGCGTGGTTATGTCTGGGGTCAGTTTACGTGACATCCAGTTTAAGCTAAGTTAAGACTGCGCGGATGCGCATCTCAATTACAGATATTTTTATAGTGTAGGTCCTGATTGTCCTGCGTTGTTGTATATTTAAAAGCATGTCTATACCCTTCAATGTAGGATAAGTTAAGACTGCGCCGGTATGCATATTTGATATCTAATAGATTCAAGTATATTGGTTCAAATGATAGAGCTGCGTGGTTATATGGTCGCCAGTAACGGTACTCTTCGGTCTAAGACAAGTTGAGATTGCGAGGCTGCATGTATCTACCATTATTTAGTATCTAGGGTAGCTCCTGATTGTGAACATGGGTTTAAATGACCAAGTATGACCTGACCTTGACCTAGGCAGAAGGTCAACCTGAGGAAGGGATGCGTGCTATTGAAAGGTCTAACCCTAAGGCTGGTGAGGGCAAAATATCAAAGCTCTATCTTGAATTCTTCTGCATCTATGTACACTTTTCAAAACTTAAACACAAAACTTAAACGTGGATGTAAATGACAAAGTAAAAACTGACCTTGACCTACATAATTTAAAGGGTCTAACTTGGGGATGGGGGTGTATGCTATTGAAAGGTCTTACCCTAAGGTAGGTGTAGGCCAAATATGAAAGCAGTACCTTAAACAATTAAAAAACTATGCACACCTTTGAAAACTTAAACATTGTACTAACGGGGACACCGACAGACGCCGACGCCAACGACTGGGTAACAACATAAGCTCTCCAAGGACACAGTCCCAGCGAGCTAAAACCTGACAATTAATATTGAAGGATTCACCTGCCGCTTTCATCTCAGTTTGTCAGAAGCATATCAGATGCTATAACTCAAAGCATCTACTGATAATTGTGATGATATAGAAGCAGTGGATTTTGACTCTTACAAACACATTTTTCCTACACTCGTTTAACTTCCGTTCATAAACAGAATCAAATGCAGAGATTTCAAAACTACTTAAGGCATTTACAAACATAATTATTATTCTTGACTACTTCAATAATGTTGGCCAACGCTAAAGATACGCTCATGCTAATCAAGGTGACTTTCGGCGGGAATCATTATATAGAGCCAGCCAAGTGTATTTTTTTTTTGTCTGTATCGTTACAGATTGTGATCCTTTCCTGCATCAACAAATAATAACAATTTTTGGCTAACTGAAAGTTAAGCAATTGCCATGCCCATTCCTAGGCAGTGCCTAAATTCATTCTATCTTATGATGACGTGTTGAAGTGGCTAATTCCGCCACCATGTTTGGGCAGATATCTGGCAGATTATCCTTGGAGCAAATCATTTTAACCACAGCATATACCTTCCCCACTAACACCTGAGCAAGGAATATAACAAGCACCAACCCTAGAAACAACCAGAGTAGAAACAAAGTTATAGGTGAAAAAATATGATATTATTTTGAAAAGGCAGTGGCTATTCGTATGGCACAGAACGGATAGCCTATATAGGCTAAGCATACGGCCCCGTACACTCAGACTATATTGGCTAATCGTGAGGTTACGATTAGCCAATATAGGCTATAAAGACTAATCGTACGGGGTCGTATGATTTGCCAATCTAGGCTAATCATTTGGGGCTGTACGTTTAGCCTATATTGGATATTCATACTGGGCCATACGAATAGCCACTGCCTTTTAAAAATGGGGAGGCAACTCAGATTTATGTTTATAAATTTATATATAACATTGTTCATGAGTTGTAGGTATTTTAGCAATTTTAATGGGGTCAAATTTAAATATCAAGGACTAATCCCAAAGACATTGTATACTTCAAGTTAGAAATAAATATTATATGTTTTTTCAGCAGAGATAAAAAATTTTCATCTGAAAATTTCCTTTTAATTTTTTATGGCCCATTTTTACGCCTGTATAATTTTGAACCCCTTAAAACCCACTTTTATGTAGAGAAACTTGGGTTTACAAGGTTAAATATTATTTCTTATTTCTGCTAAAAAATAGATTGCGGTTATCGTTACAACCGCCTCGTCGAGGCTAAATGTTCTCAGATTAAAGTGCTAATCGTTGTGAATTGGATTGAGTATGCTTAGAAATTCTATTTGTCTGCTCTTTTTATCTTTTAGTAAAAAATATTAATAAATCTTTGTTTTGCTCATTGTTTAATTAAAAAATATGCTCTAGATGAACAAAGCGAATTCAGGATAACTGTACATGTGAATATGGTGAAACGAGCCTTTCCTGGAATCGCCAAACTTCTATCAGCCATCCTTTTGAGTTAATAAAGATCTACAATAGGTATAACCTAGTGATAATAGGGATATACTTTTCTTTTTTCTTATTTCTGCTCTAAAAAGCCTGAAAGGTAGACTAGTGATTCCCATTACCATTTATTGCATATGCGAACAACGAAGGTTCACGTGACCCTGTGCATACACGTAGTCTCGCCAAAACACTCGCTGTTTGCTCACCTAAGCTGTAGGTCATGAGAACATTCAGCCAAAGAACCAAAGTTCTTGACCTGCTAAGATGCTGAGCAAGCACACTGAAAGTTTAACCGTACTGACTGTCCGAATGATCCTTTTTATTCCGTCGTGACTCATACTATATTTTTTCATATTTCAACTCTGTAAGATAGTCTGAGGGAACTATGTATCCCAGTTTAGTATTTGAGCCCCGCCGTGAGAAAATCCCCAGGGCCACCTGCAAACTGCATGTGCGAACAATAAAGGTGCAGATCAACCGCGCAGTCTGATCAACGCTTTTGTTGTTCGCTACTTGGAAAGTATGATTACTTAGGTTGCTATATGCCAAAACTCGTGGGTTTTGAGACTGAGCAGGTCAGTTTTTGTCTAACCCGATCGATTGGAACCCCCTAAGACAGGTTTTAAAGCGACGAAGCCCAAATAGAAAAACAGGTGGTTTCCAAGAATAAATTCTATTTCTGCTCAAAATCATAGATTGTATTTGCTCGGTAGAATCGCTTCTAAGCATGAAATTTACATAATAAATAGTTGCAACCTTCAAGTTAAAATGATTAAAGTTCAAAGGCAACCTTTAATTGGTTGTTTGTAACGGCGGGTTAAAGTATTCAACATAACAATAGATAACTGGACTAATCAGTTAACTATGGGCCGAGTTGGTTATGTGCCGAGTTTGTTATGTGCCGAGTTGGTTATATGCCGAGTTTGCAATGTGCCGAGTTGTCCCACAATCATACACTATTATGCAAAAAAAGGTATTAAGTCAGACAGAATGGGTATTTTTAGTTCCATTTCGTTTATAAATAAACAATAATATGTTAGTTACCTTCTTCGCAACGGATTTCCAGGCATTTTTCATGGCTACAAAGGTAATGATCGAAATTGCTGAATTAACGTAAATTGTAAGAAACCACGACGTCCGGTTTTTAACCTGCTGACAAGCGTGGAAGCAGAGGGTTCACGCCGACCAACAAGAACGATGTACGGGAACCAGCTGAACGGAAATACCTGCCTATGGGACCATGGTCTCATAGGGAAATTTGAATCAGTGTTATACCTCGATTCAGACTATGTTCAATTATTTTTCCGCAACACAGTCTGATGTTTGGCGATTCACTACAAGTCTGGAATGATTGGAAATTATGCAAAGTGTTATTATTTAATTCAAATGCAATAAATTCGCAAGTGTTCATGTATTGCATGGTGCACGAACATCGTAAACCAGTTTTTTTTGTGTTGTCTTTTTTTATTTTATTTATTTATTTTTTTTATTTATTTACTTTTTTGTAATTAGAGACGTTTAGTTATTTCATTGGCACACATCTTTCACAATTACTTTTATGCTTGGTGGTTTAAAGTACCATTGACACTATTTCAGTCCCTTAGTGCTGATGCTTAGAGGATACCATCGGAATTGGGTTGTACAAAGAAGCATTCAAATAAAATAAAGTTGATATTACAAAACTATCCTGCTTTTCCCTCAAAGGCGTTGACCCAAATGCTAGCTTAGGCATACAAACCGGATTGTGTAAACACAATAGTGAGCAAATTTGACTGTTTGACAACAATACTATATTTACATGGAATCGTACCACACTTATCGCCTTGCAATAGACAGCCATATGAATTACTGGGGAAATATAAATGAAGTTACGCAGGAAAGGCCTTACGTACGAAGAACAGTCTTCCCGAAGCACGAAAAAAAGACGACATTACGAAAACACGCCTATTCAAATATATTGAGAATTTTACCACCCAAAAATGAAAAACTTTCAGATGAAAAAATCTGGAGTCATATTTCTGCTCAAAACATAGATTGTGGGTACTGGTTAGAACCGCCTCGGCGCGGCGGTTCTAACGAGTACCCACAATCTATGTTTTTTTAGCAGAAATAAGTTAACTAATGTCTACCCCTCTAGTTTTACGGTATAAAAGTGGGGTTTAAGTGGGTCAAAACTATATAGGCGTGTTTTCTTGATGGAGATCAGGAACAAAGAACGACAAGGCACAATGACACAGTTGAAATAAGCAACACACAAACAGAGAAGAACTGCAACAGAAGTACCGCTTTGGAACGTTCAACAGAAAAAAATACTGGGGAGAGGGGTGCCTAAACTAGTTTTACAAGATCACAACCTCGCCCTTATTTCTGATGCAGCTCAAAACATCACAAAAACATGCCTTTATAATTTTGACCCCCTTAAACCCCACTTTAATATAGTAAAACTGGGGTTTACAGGGGTATACATTATTTTTCTTACTTTTGCTCGAAAACATATATTGTGGTACTCGTTAGAACCGCCTCGGCGAGGCGGTTCTAGCGAGTACCCACAATATATGTTTTGAGCAGAAAAATGAAAAATATCAGAGTTTCTTATCTGAAAAGTTTCAGTTTTTTGAGGTGAAATTTTCTATATATTTGAATAGACGTGTTTTCGTAGTGATTGCATGTACAAGTATGTGTTCTGTCCGCGAAGGGTTCTCAACTTTATCAGTTAAACTTTACACTAAAACACAAATAATGACAAAATTGCAAAGAAACAGATAAATGGGAGGGTTCAGGTGCGAACACAAAATATTGAACATCATAAATTGGGTTGGTTTTCCATGATTATGGGTTATGATGATACATGTATTTATTTAGGCCGCGACATGCAAACACGTGTCTTCGGGCATATGCGGACAGCGAAGGCCCAGATCAGCCTGCGCATCCGCGCAGTCTGATCAGGGCCTTCACTGCCCCGTAACAGAATCATTGGATACTACAGAATGTATGAATGGAGAGCAGTGACCCGGATGACATTTTTCGCATGTGCAGGATGATCTGAATCAATGTATTATGCTCGTGTATGAAAGCACTTATCAAATTTAATGTATTTATTTTAGTCACGATATGAGAAAAAGGGTCCGGGGCATTTACGGACAGTAAAGATCCAGATGATCGATAAGTTCTAAAGTACCAAATTATTCTGTAAGCGAACCTTAAGGCCTTGATCACAAACTGGTCTATCCTATATTTGACAGCATATCTTCAGAAGGCACATTTTAACATGTTGCAATTTGTTTATTTTATTTATTTATTTATTTTCGTAATAGTACATCAATTCATAGTTTTAACACATCTATATGGCATGGATACTTCTCAGTCATTACTATACATAAGCCTTTTTAAACCAAAACGATTATATTATCTGATTTCTTCACACAAAATACAAGTTGTGGGTACTCATTACAAGCACTTTGCAAGTCACTTCTATATATATATAAGTACACACAACACAGTTTTTTTGTTTTTTTTTTTGTACAGAAATAAGAAAATTCAGGCGCGTAGCCAAGCGGAAGCTATGAAGCCCAGGTTTCAACATAAATTTGCAATTTAACTTTATTTTCACCTAAAATCTGTTCAGATTACAAATGTACATCAAATGGGTCAGGGCACAGCATTTTCTACACGACGACATATCCGCTGAGCAATGACAAAGATCAGCCTGCGCAAATGCACAGGCTGATCAGAGTCATTGTTTTGCGATGATTAGCCAAACATCCAAGTTTTCATTTGACGAACGACAGAGACTCTGCTTAGAATGTGAGTATGCACAGGCTGATCTGAATCTTCGTTTGGCATACATGCAGTCTGGTAGGAAATGCTATGCCTGAGCTGAAATTTTAGAGATTCTATTACCAGGCCTCATCTTCATAAAATTCCTGGCTACGCCCCTGAGGGTATTTTTTATACTCTTTTTATCGAGAGCAATGTAAGTTATGGAATTTTCACCATATAATATGGAAAATGAGGGAAATTTTGGTTTTTAAACATACGAAAACAGCTGTAGTAAAAAGGCTGCTGGAAGTAAAACAAATTCAAGAGCTTGTTTACAAAACTACAACAATCTGTAAATCCACATTAATACTGTAGAGCCTTACATACGCTTTATTATTATTATTATTATTATTATTATTATTATTTACAATATATTATGGGAGAACATGGGTGAAAACATGAATAGACTTATCAACGTAATGTTATCAGCCGCTAACCAATGGGAATAGAAATTTCGGAATATTTGTTTTGAAGAAAATAACTTGCCAAATCACCTTTAAAATTGTGTTGATTTATAATTTAATAAACGTTTCGTTGTCACAATATTTCAAGTTTTCTGCATTTTATTACTATCCATATACGGATTTTCAGCTCATATTTCCTATATCTTGTTTAAATATGAAAGCAATTTCATTAAATTATAGATGACACCAAGTTAACTGAAGACGTCAGTTTCGTAATGCATTTCAAAGATATTAAGAGGGTTTGATGCACTTGGTTCATTTGCCGTCACTTTTTACAAGGAGGACAACTCTTGTGACTTCCTGTTTGCTGCCCTGCACACGAGTCCCTTCTGTAAAGGGATCTGCTCTAAAAGGAAAGAATTTGCTCCCATGGGGAGCAAATTCTTTCATTTTAGAGTAGACCTCTTTTCTGAAGGAAGGCAACACAATTTTGACAGAGTTGCCTCCCCTGTGAGAGTATCAATTCCTCTTAAGTATCAAACCAATTTAGAATCCCCCAGAGGAATAAGATGTCATTGCAGAAGATTATCAAGTCATCGTAATTGCTGAAAACGAAGCGGTAATGAGGTAAACGTTCGCTTAATATGGTAACACTGACAAACATATGGGTCACAACAAGGGAAATGATTCATCATAAAATTATCAGGTTTATGTAACGTATATCCCCATGTTTCCTTTATAATATATAAGAAATATGTATTCTCGTACAGTTTTCATTTGTATACTTAAGTTAAGTTCAGTATACTGTGTTATTTCTATCGATCTGATGTACAATATAAAAATGTCTTAATGGACTTAATTACCAAATTTTCTTATGTTTGTTATTTTTCCATGAAAACCATATGTTGTATGCACTCATTAGAAGCGCCACTATTCACGCATTCTGCTAAATAATCATGTTTCAATTTATGTTTTACATCAAATTAATTTCTATTTCAAAATGTGCCTTAACGTGTACAAGAAATCTGATATGCCCTCTGCATCGGTATATCTTTCGAACTTGCAAATTCATGTTTTGATAGTCTGTGATACATTTAGAAATTAATTCCGACTGTCGACGATTATCGGAGTGCTACATGTACTGAATATTTAGATAAATGCCCAGAATTTGCGCGACGTCCTGAACGGGTGAGAGAGAGAGAGAGAGAGAGAGAGAGAGAGAGAGAGAGAGAGAGCCTTGACTTCCTTACGAAAGATACACTCTTTCGTCATGTAAAATTGAAACAAACTTGCAATATTGTGATCACTGTTTGTACGTATCGTTGTCTTTGTACATTACTGCAAATCTAATGTAGGAGTTTTCAAACGAAACTGAAAGAGCTTCACAACTGTCCGGATCTTCGAATTTGTAAGAAACTATAAAATACATACAGTAAAGCTTCAATGACTCGAACACCAATTGCTTGTTTACCTTGGCTGATTCGAACTCGTTTTAGAATCCATAGGAAATTCTTCCGATAGCTCAAGTAAACAAATATTTATATTGAGGGACATTTTCTTATTGTATCATTAGGCGATTCTAATAAGTACATTCAACATACAATTATTCTATAGAACATCGAACAGACATCCCTAAATAATCCCAATTTGCTCTCTGATCTGGCACTGTGATCAACCCTCAATGGCTCGAACCGCAACTACCCATTTCTAAAACAAAGCTCCGTGGTCCCAAAGATGTTCGAGTCATTGAAACTCAATGTAATTGGACTGCACGTTTTATCTTAAAGGTATATGTTTCAAAGTAAAGAGAATATCACGAAAACATACCTATATAATTTGACCCCCTTAAACCCCACTTTTATATAGTAAATCTGGAGTATACAGGGGTATACATTATCTTTCTTATTTCTGCTCAAAACATAGATTGTGGGTACTCGCCGAGGCGGTTCTAACGAGTACCCACAATCTATGGTTTGAGCAGAAATATGAAAAATATCAGAGGTTTTTATCTGAAATTTTTCAGTTTTTTTGGAGGTGAAACTTTCTACATATTTGCATAAGCGTGTTTTCGTAATGAACGGATTTAATACATAAAATGATCGAATCAATGAGAAGACAATATTGTACTCCTTTTCCTTGAGGGACATGAAACGGTTTTGTGAGTTGTCATGTGGATTATAGAGTGTAGTCCAGTTTAAAATTGTACACTTTATGACCAGCCCTTTCAAAGTTGTTTGTCATTTTGCAAACCTTTCTTGAAACTACAGTCACACTTCAATGGCTCAAACATCTTTGGAACCGTGGAAATCTGTTCGATGTATGGGTAGTTCGAGCCACTGAGGGTTAATTATGGCGCCAGGTCAGGTAGCAAATAGTGATAATCTAGGGAAATATTTTCAATTTTCTACACAACAATTGCGTATGTTGAATGTACTCATTAGAATCGCCTCGATGAGGCGATTCTAATGAGTATACACAACATACATTTTCATGATAGAATAAGAAAAATTTCCTAAATATTTGTTTTCTTGGGCTGTCGGAAGAATTTCGTAGGGACTCAAAAAAGAGTTCGACTAAGCCATTGTAAACGAGTCATCAGTGTTCGAGCTATTGAGGTTTAACTGTACCGTAATCTGTGAGCTGTAGCTCATTTACAACACCGGCTGCAAGTTTTGTGTGGCTTCAAGGGGAGTTTTTTTTTTTCTTTTGCTATATACTGATAAGGAATATGATAAGGTATTATGATAAGAATTTTGCATATACTTTACTAATGATCTTATCAGGTATAATTATGATTGACTTATTACATGCAATGTACAGTCGAACCTCCATAGCTCGAACACCGATGGCTCGTTTTCCATGGCTAATTCGAAGTCGCTTTTGAGTCCCTACAAAATTCTTCCGATAGCTCGAAACAAATATTCAAGGAAATTTTCTTTTTTATAATGAAATTGTATGTTGTTTGTACTCATTAGAATGGCATCGTTGAGGCGATTTCTAATGAGTACATTCAACATACTATCACTGGCTTGAAGATCGAAAAAAAAACACACCTAAGTTATCGCCTTTTGCTTTCTGACCTTGCGTCATGATTAACCCTCAGTGGCTCGAACTACCCATATCTCGAACAAATTCCACAGTCCCAAAGATGTTCAATTGATATTCGACTGCATTAATTATTCAATAAAGTGAGGGCGAAATGACTATGCATTGTGAGTGTGGCATTTCCTATCTATCTATCTATCTATCTATCTATCTATCTATCTATCTATCTATCTATCTATCTATCTATCTATCTATCTATCTATCTATCTATACACTATACAGGAGGTAAATATCAGAAAATATCCGGACGATTTCCTCTACCTCAAACACCGTTAAATTTTTTTCAAAAAAAACATTCATTCTTTTTTTAAGGTATAACCCGCCCACGTCTATACATTTTTTTTTTTTTTTTTTTTTTTTTTTTTTTTTTTTTTTGCATGTTGTGTTCCCTTTGCAAACCATGAAGTAGACCTACTGTTAAGGTACCGATATACAGCTGAATCAAAGCTGCCCTGGTTTCATATTTGTTTCCAGTGAGCCTTTTGATTAGTCCCAGAAAAAAAATAACTTAATGGCAAGATCTTTGCTGTATGGCAGATGAGACAACAATTGCCACTTGAAGAACATGCAGGCTTTAGAAAAAAAACTTGTCTGCAACCTTTGAAAAAATATGCAAGGTTTTTCACCCACTAAAAGCAGGAATTTTATTACAGATCCCTGTTCCTCCAGCTTAGAGTCCATGGAAGCCCTAAAGACAGGGGCATGAAAAGAATATAAATATATAATACCCCTTTCTAAATAACGTCAGTTCCCACGGCTCTAGGTAAATTATGTTTTCAGAGCGACAGTTAAGTGAGACTATTACGGACTCAAATCATAAAATTCTTTACGGCAGAGAAAAGTTACAGAAGTTGTGCAACTTTGAAATTACACAAACTGAGTTGCACTCACCTTCTTTGACAGATATATGTCTGGACAGAGGTCCATTAACACGATTTAGACAACTGCCACCTGGACGTCGTTGTAAACTAATAGGACCGCAACGTCTGGAATCGTACCTACGGACATGATGCCCAGCGATCATTCAGATCAGCTTGCGCAATTGTCGCATTTTGGTTAGCAAAGGATACAAAGTTTCTTTATGCGGACAAGGAAGGCTCAAATCAAATTGTGCGCATCACGAAAACATGCCTATATAATTATGACCCCCTTAAACCCCACTTTTATATAGTAAAACTGGGATTTACAGGGGTATACACTATTTTTCATATTCTGATAAAAAAAAACAAACATAGATTGTGGGTACTGGTTAGAACCGCCTCGGTAAAGCGGTTCTTACGGGTACACACAGTCTATGTTTTGAGCAGAAATTTGAAAAATATCAGAATTTTTATCTGAAAACTTTCAGTTTTTGGTTGTGATTTTTTTTTTTTCATATATTTGAACAGGCGTGTTTTCGTAAGGGGATGCAGCCGGATTGGTCTTATACTCACTGAAGATCCGAAAATGCAGACTGGAATCTTTCCTTTTTTTCTTCCTATTATCTGTCCACTATCTATCTAAATTGTCCTTGCTTTTTATTTTCCACCGGCCACCAGAGACGTAATATTCAGGAGTGAATGAAATCTCTTAATGAATAGAAACAGAAAGCATCGCGAAAACACGCCTATATAGTTTTGACCCCTTTTTAAACCCCACTTTTATATAGTAAAACTGGGATTTACATAAGTATATATTATTTTTCATTTTTCTGCTCAAAAACATAGATTGTGGGTACTTGTTAGAACCGCCTCGGCGAGGTGGTTCTAACGAGTACCCACAATCTATGTTTCGAGCAGAACCAGAATTTTTCATCTGAAAGTTCTTTTGTTTTTGTTTTTTAATGGTAAAATTCTCAGTGTATTTGAATAGGCGTGTTTTCGTAATGGAGAGTCTTCGCTGGGCGCACATGTCAGAAGGTACGTTTTTGCACGTAGTGGTTCATTATATTGAATATTGTAGGCTGTAATAGATCTGCTACTTTTGGAGTAGTAATTGCACACTTGTCTGGACTCATTTCACAAAGTAGTTCCCCACTGTAAAGTAATTTCGCTATCATTATATTCACCTGTCTAGACTTCTTTTTAATAGCCAAAACTTATTGCCACACCCATTTAGGATGTATAACCAAATTTAGCCTTCCTACGATTCTATAGAGACCGTTTATGTTTCAGGACAACCAGCCCGGAACGACCAGGTGGTGTTTCAGTTACAGAGTAAATACACAACTACAATGTATATCATATCGAAACTTTATTATTCATTTTCTTAGCCGGCCTCGGTGGCTCAGTTGGATGCGCCGTCCGACTGGAGACCAGGAGGTCGCGGGTTCAACCCCCGCCGAGGTCGGAAACATTCTTTCGTGGAGATTGATCATGAAATATTTTCTACGGTCATTCTCTCCCTTCCGCTGATTCAAGAAGGGCAGTTGTCAGTTTCTGGCGAAAGAATGTGCACAATACTGGTTAACCGCTTAGAGGACTAAGCCTGTCCAGTAAACGTGTGGTTAGATTAACTGACCGCGCTCGACATGACCCTATTGGGTTGACCGGGCCGTAAAACTTCAACACAAACAAAACCAAGTCCCCTATGCATTACCGTATTCGACCAAATTACCACAAACAAACTCATTTTCTTGCTCTGTATTACTATTGAAATATCGAGCTTCTGAAGGCACAGACAATTTAAACATGCGAACTCTTGCTCCCCTGAATAACTGTTCAAAATGTATAAGGGCATAAGTTGCTTGTGGTCTAAAGTATTCTTTTACTCTAGCATCAAATTATATTCTTACCTTTACTTTTGTTCATTTAACTTTTACTTTGCATTATTTACTGGGCAACTTTATTTATATCTTTGTTTCTCTCGTACATGATTGCTACGATGGATATCTACTACTTGCTGTTAGTGATTATTTTGCTTCGATGTTCAGGACGTGAAATGGCTTGGTCGGTACTGATTGATTTTCATGTTTTGGGATCTTCCAATGATTGTGTTAGGGAGCCTCTATACAAGCCGAACATTTATTTGTTTTTGTCTATAACTTAAACATTGAGTGAAAGTTTGGAGTCCGTCAATCGATTTAAACCTATCCTCTCCTCCTCCAAGGTACTGACCGCTCTAAGGCGATGTTTGTTCTTTTGTCCGTTCTTTGTAGTATCAGGTGCCGTTTTGCTATAAATCCCCTATTTTGTGATATCACTAAATCGATTTTGGGATATCACTTATTTGATTTTGTTATATCAAAAAATCGATTTTGTAATATCACAAAGTAAGACTGGATTTGTTATATCATACAATCAATTTAGTGATATCAATTAATCAAATGTGTGATATCACGAAATCAGTTTTGTAATGTCATGTCAAATGGGCATGATTTCGTGATATCACTTATTCGATTTAGTGATATCACTAATTCTTTATAGTGATATCACTTAATAGATTTTGTGATATGCTTATTCGGTTTAGTAATATCACAAATTCGTATCTTTTTAGTGATATCACAAAATCGATTTTGTGATATCACTAATTTGTTTTTGTGATATCACTAAATAGGAATGAGTTTATGGTATCAATAAATCGATTTTGTGACATCACAAATTCATGTTTTTCCTTTGAATTTTTAGAATAATGAAGGCCACCGAAATTATCACTGCGCATGCTCTAAGGGCGCAAATTGCGGCAAGCAACAGCATAGTGAACGCGGCAATGACTGTCGTTCATAATGAACAAGTTCAAAGAGTTGGACGTGACTCTTCAAGCGAAGATGACGATTTTTCAGGAAGACAAAGATCTACAAATCTGTAATGTGTCGAGCATTGTCTGGGTCAGTATAGAGAATTTGCAGATCCCTCAGACACTCATGGAGTTCAATATTTAAACTACGCTGTCATCTACATCGTCAGTCTCAAAACATCGTGTGCCGTTCAAAATAGCCTGCCGAATGTTTGCTAAAATATCACTTTGACCTTGGTCTTTAGCAACTTCTCTGTCAGCCATAACTCGGTGGCATCAACTTTATTAGGGAGTAAACATTGCATTGTTTGCGAATCCTATATATTTAGTGATATCACTAATTCGATTTTGTGATATCACTAATTCGATTTGGTGATATCGCTTAATCATATCTATTTAGTGATATCACTAAATCGAATTAGAGATATCACAAAATCGAATTAGTGATATCACAAAATCAGTTAAGTGATATTGT
Source organism: Anodontia alba (assembly GCA_964016985.1). Lineage (NCBI taxonomy): Eukaryota > Metazoa > Mollusca > Bivalvia > Lucinida > Lucinidae > Anodontia > Anodontia alba. The sequence goes on along the minus strand of OZ024833.1, from coordinate 76,729,169 downwards.
TGTATAATAGGGTGTTCAATTGTTTTAAACAACATGTTTACTATGTTTCCATAAATAGCTTTATTTACTATGTTTCCAAAAATAACTTTCTAGAACAACATGTTTACAATAACATGATGTTTACATCCTTGGTTCTGGACTAAGTTATTTTTGGCATGTAATGGAAAATTTAGAAGTTTCTTGATTGGAACTGGAAAGTAAGAGATGCTTGTAGTAAATTCTTTTTCTAGAACCTTCTTTGATATTATATAAGGAGAACAGATTTTCATCTGAGCATCTTTGTATACTTTCACTGGAAATTATTCTATACTGGATTACTTTAATATTTTATTCATTCTGGACTTAAATTCTGAATTCAGGAACATTATATTGTGGGATCAGAAACTGATATTCAAAGGATTTGTTTTATAAATTCTCATGGATTATTTCAGAGGGACTTTGTGACATAAACTTGAAAGGTACTGTCTACTTACATTCTTTTGTTTTGAATCTTGTCTTATTTTTTTGTGGAATAAATATTGTTAATAATTTAAAACTTGTTGCTGGTTTCACTTTCATTTCTTTCTCGTTACGCCTGGCTCGTAACAGAAATTGGGGGCTCGTCCGCGATCGAACATTTTCTTGAGCTAAAACAAGTTTGAGCTTTTTAAAGAAAACAAATATTGATTTTTAAAACAAACAAAAAAAAAAAAAAAAAAAAAAAAAAAAAAAGAAAGAAATATTTGTTTGCTATAAAACAAGTACTGACTTTTAAAAAGTTTCAGTAATTATAAAAATCTTTATTTGATAAAAAACAAGTATTGACTTTCAAAAAAATATAATAATAAAAAAAAGCAAGTATTGACTTTTGAAAAATATCAATAAATAAACTCTGATTGATAAATTTACTTGATAAAACCAGCAAAAAGCAATCATGTCATTTGACCTTCAAGCTTTTATCACTGCGCCTTCGCAGGAGCTGTTAGCTTTGGCCAAAAATTCTGATTTGTTGGATATTGCTGCTCACTATGAATTGACTACCGTCAACAAGTCCATGTTAAAACAGGAAATAAAAAATATTTTGGTCTAATTTTTGGTTGATAAGGAAATTCTTGATTCTTCTGCTTTGTCTCTTGTTCTCGTTACACAGACAGGTTTGCAAATGCGAGAGCTTGAGATTCAGAAGCAAATTGAGTTAGAAAAATTAAGATTAGAGCAAGAAAAACTTTTTAGAATTGAACAAGAAAGACAAATGCAGAAGGAAAGGGAAAAATTAAAATTTGATACAGAATTAAGAATGAAAGAATTAGAAATGCAAAACATGTAAATGGAGGAAAGAGTGCAGAAAGAAAAAATGGAAATGGAAGAGAGGGAGAAAGAAAAAGAAAGAAAAATGCAGATAGAAAGGGAAAAATTAAATTTGATACAGAATTAAGAATGAAAGAATTAGAAATGCAAAACATGACGGTAAAACGGAAACCTTTAGAGTCTGGCGTTCATTTTGACATTACCAAACACATCAGATTAGTTCCCCCTTTTCAAGAAAAAGAGGTTGGCAAATATTTTCTTCATTTTGAAAAAAGTAGCAGAAAATTTAAAATGGCCAAAGGAGCATTGGACCTTGCTTTTGCAAAGTGTTATAATTTGGAAGGCTCGAGAAATTTATACTCAGCTGACTGTTGAGCAGAGCTCCAGTTATGATACTGTAAAGGAATTAATTCTTAAGGCTTATGAGTTGGTCCCTGAGGCTTACAGACAAAAATTTAGGAACTGTAAGAAAGAAAATGAGCAGACCCGTGTAGAATTTGCTAGAACTAAAGAACAGCTATTTGATAGGTGGTGCTCTTCAAAGAAAATTGGCTCCGATCATGAAAAGCTTAGGCAGCTCATGCTTGTAGAGGAGTTCAAAAGGTGCATAAATTCAGACATTAAGTCCTTTTTAGATGAGAAACAGGTTGAAACTTTGGAAGCTGCAGCTCGACTTGCAGATGATTATGCTTTAACACATAAAGTTTCCTTTATTAATAAGTCAAATCCCTCTAGAAGACCATTTTTCCCACAGTCAGGATCCAAACATAGTCCCAGTAATCCATCTGGCAATTATAGCCAAACAATTACTCCCAAACCCAAATCTTCTGGTGAAAATAAAGATCAAAATCCCTTATCTCAACCAATTTGCAATTATTGCAAAAGGACAGGTGATATTATATCTGAATGTTTACATTTGAAAAGAAAGAAAGAAAAACAAGAGGGGCTTAAACCTACATGCCTTACCTCTTTACGGTCAAAACCACAGTCATGTATTAAGGAGGAAGATCCTATCCAGACCGAAAGGCCTGAGACTGATTCTGTTATGGAGATTTATGAACCATTCTTATCAGATGGTTTTGTGTCACTAAATAGTGACTATGCCCAGTCTACCCCAATTAAAATCTTACGAGATACTGGAGCTTCTCAATCCCTTATTTTGGCAGATACTCTGCCTTTTTCTGAGAAGACTTCTTCTGGGACAAGTGTCCTTATTCAGGGTGTAGAGTGTGGATTTGTTAATGTTCCTCTTCATAACATTTATTTATCCTGAGACTTGGTAACTGGTTTAGTGGCTGTTGGTGTTCGACCTTCTTTACCTTTTAAAGGTGTTCACTTACTGTTAGGCAATGACTTAGCAGGAGATAAGGTTGTGGTGAGCCCACTTTTGACTCATACCTTGTATTGATCAGCCACCTGATCCCATTGAACAGGAAATCCCTGATCTTTATCCATCATGTGCCGTTAAAAGGACCATGGCAAAGAAAGCAAAACAGAATGATGGGGACATTGATTTAACTGATACCTTTTTGGGTCAGTCTTTTAAACATGAGATTACAAATTCTCTTTCATCCAGCCTGTCTGACAAACAGCCAGAGTTACGTAACAAGTCAGAGTCCAGTCATTACTCCGCAATATTAAATGACCAAGGTCAAGGTCATGACTTGGTATCAAGGTCACAGCTTTGTAAGGAACAGCATAATGATCCTGAAATTTTGCCTTTATTTGAAAGGGCTTTTGACGAGAAAGAAACAGATCAAGTCCCAGTCTGTTTTTATGTCAAAAATGGCATTTTAATGAGAAAATGGCGTCCTCCTGATGTCTCAGCAGAAGACGAGTGGACTGTTCACCACCAAATAGTAGTTCCAAGGGTTTATCGCCCTGAAATTTTGAACTTGGCCCATGAGACTCCCATGTCAGGTCATTTAGGTGTAGACAAGACCTATCACAAAATTCTTAACCATTTTTACTGGCCAGGGTTAGAGTCTGACGTTTCTCAGTTTTGTAAATCTTGCCATACTTGTCAGATGGTAGGAAAACCCAACCAGACAATACCAAAAGCTCATTTACAGCCCATTCCTGCTTTTGATGAACCTTTTAGCAGAATAATTATTGACTGCGTTGGTCCCATGCCCAAAACAAAGTCAGGTCATGAGTATCTTCTCACTATAATGTGTGCTTCTACACGTTTCCCAGAAGCCATTCCACTTAGGAATATTAAAACAAAGAATATTGTTAGGGCTCTGGTAAAATCTTTCACGTTTGTAGGCCTTCCAAAGTCTGTTCAGTCGGATCAGGGCTCAAATTTCATGTCAGAAATTTTTCAGCAGGTCATGCATGAGTTGGGCATTACTCAATATAAGTCATCGCCTTACCATCCTGAAAGTCAAGGTGCCCTGGAAAGATTTCATCAGACACTGAAAAATATGATCAGATCATACTGCTTTGACACTGAAAAAATTTGGGATGAAGGCATTCATTTGTGGTTGTTTGCTGTTAGAGAATCTGTTCAGGAATCTCTTGGTTTCAGTGCATTTGAGCTGGTATTTGGCCACACTGTGCGTGGACCTTTGAAACGTTTGAAAGAAAAATTCTCTCAGTTGATGACAGTTCTTTGAACTTACTTCTGTATGTGTCAGATTTTAAAGACCGACTGTCTAAAGCTTGTGAAGCTGCTCGGACCAATCTTAAGTCAGCACAAAGGAAAATGAAACGTTGGTATGATGAAAATGCAAAAGAAAGAAAATTCATGCCTGGAGACAGGGTACTTGCTCTTTTACCTATTCCTGGCAAACCGTTGCAAGCCAGGTATTACGGCCCTTACACTGTAGATAAACAGATTAGTGATGTAAATTATATTGTTAACACTCCTGGAAGACGCAAACAAAAACAGTTATGTCATGTTAACATGCTTAAACAATACATAGATAGGGATAGCTCTTCTGTTACACCAATTAGTGTTGTTAGTTCAGTCCCTCAGGAACAAAGTGAAATGAACTCTGAAGACATGAACTTCATCAAATCTGCTCCTGCTTCATCAAAACTCCAGAATTCTGACATTCTAAAGGATCTCGACCAGAAACTTTCACACCTAGATCCAGTCCAAAGAAAGGAACTGAAACAGTTAATTTATCAATATGAACACTTATTTCCGGACATTCCTACAAGGACTAACAAAATTTATCATGATGTGAATGTTGAGGACTCACAACCTGTCAAACAACATCCATATAGAATGAACCCAACAAAACAAAAATATCTTAAGGAAGAAATTCAGTATTTGCTGGACAATGATTTCATTGAACCAAGTCAAAGTGAATGGAGTTCACCTTGCATTCTTGTGCCAAGACCTGATGGAACATATTGGATGTGCACCGATTACAGGAAGGTCAATAATTTGAGTAAAACGGATACTTTTCCCATCCCAAGAATGGATGATTGTATTGACAAAATTGGAAATTCAAAATATATAACTAAAGTTGATCTTCTGAAAGGATTTTGGCAAATTCCTCTCACAGAAAGAGCTAAAGAGATCTCAGCATTTGTTACTCCTGATGGATTATGTCACTATAAAGTAATGCCTTTCGGAATGAAAAACTCTCCAGCAACATTTCAACGCTGAATCAACACCATAATAGCTGGAATCGAGCATTGCGATGCTTACATCGATGACGCCATCATACACAATGATGAATGGAATCACCATCTTGGAACTATCAAAGTATTCTTTGATAAACTAAGTGAAGCAAAATTGACAATAAACCTTGCTAAAAGTGAATTCTGTCATGCAACTTTAACATTTCTAGGACATGTTGTGGGTCATGGTCAGGTTAAACCTATAGAGGCTAAAGTTGAAGCTATTTCAAATTTTCCGGTGCCCACATGCAAAAGACAACTGATGAGGTTTCTTGGTATGGCCGGTTATTACAGAATATTCTGTAATAATTTTTTTGTCATTGCTGAGCCACTGACTAATTTACTTAGTAAAAGAATGAGGTTTAAGTGGACTAGTGATTGTCAGAATGCCTTTGATAAACTGAAAGCCATACAGAGAGGTGAGCCGGTTCTCTTGGCACCAAATTTTAATAAAGAATTCAAGCTAGCAGTGGATGCGAGTGATGTTGGTGCAGGTGGTGTATTGCTGCAAGAGGATGACAATGGTGTGGATCATCCAGTTTGTTACTTTTCCAAAAAGTTTAACAAACATCAAAAGACTTATTCTACAGTAGAGAACGAATGTTTTTCTCTCATCCTTGCTCTTCAACATTTTGAAGTTTATCTTACTTCTTCATCCTCGCCTATTGTTGTTTTCAGCGATCACAATCCACTGACTTTCATCCATAAAATGAAAAACAAGAATCAGAGGTTGCTCAGATGGAGTCTGTTGTTACAGGAATACAATCTTGACATCAGGTATATCAGGGGAAGAGATAATATTATTCCTGATGCCTTGTCCAAAGCATGATGTCTTGATCTGTGGTTTCCTGTAACTTGCTGTATATAAGATAATAATTGCCTTTATCAGTATTTTATTTTATGATAATTTTATGGCAAAAGAAAGCTTTATTACATAAATCTTTCTTTTCTCCGAAGAGGGGAAATGTTATATAATAGGGTGTTCAATTGTTTTAAACAACATGTTTACTATGTTTCCATAAATAGCTTTATTTACTATGTTTCCAAAAATAACTTTCTAGAACAACATATTTACAATAACATGATGTTTACATCCTTGGTTCTGGACTGAGTTATTTTTGGCATGTCATGGAAAATTTAGAAGTTTCTTGATTGGAACTGGAAAGTAAGAGATGCTTGTCGTAAATTCTTTTTCTAGAACCTTCTTTGATATTATATAAGGAGAACAGATTTTCATCTGGGCATCTTTGTATACTTTCACTGGAATTTATTCTATACTGGATTACTTTACTATTTTATTCATTCTGGACTTAAATTCTGAATTCAGGAACATTATATTGTGGGATCAGAAACTGATATTCAAAGGATTTGTTTTATAAATTCTCATGGATTATTTCAGAGGGACTTTGTGACATAAACTTGAAAGGTACTGTCTACTTACATTCTTTTGTTTTGAATCTTGTCTTATTTTTTTTTTTTTTGTGGAATAAATATTGTTAATAATTTAAAACTTGTTGCTGGTTTCACTTTCATTTCTTTCACGTTACGCCTGGCTCGTAACAATATCATTAATTCAGTTTTCTGATATTACAAAATAGATTTGATTTTGTGATATCACGTAATCTTATCTATATAGCGATATCATAAAATCGATTTTGTGATATCAAAAAATAGGGGATCTATACTATAGTAAAACGCCACCTCATATTGCAGCGTCTCGAAGGGCCAACTGCAGGACTGGTTTCGTGTTTTGTCCTGTTTACGATTTTATTGTTGTGTTATGTAGGTCCTGCCTGACATTGTGGCCCTCTTGGTGTGAAAGAGGGAGTGTGTGTGTGTGTGTGTGGGTGTGGGCGTGGGGGGGGGGCGGGGGCAACTGAGTGGGGGAAGCTGAGTGCCGTATTTTTTATTGTTTTATTATGTATATGCTATCCATCATAAGTTGTTTACTTTTTCTCAATGGCTTTGCGGATCATGACAATTGATATGTGCACTGTAGGGATGTATAGTGCTTGTCAACACATACACTTTAACATTTGCCTTCATTTTTTCTGTTCATTGCCAACGACCAAGATAAATGTACAGTCAGGCACAGAAAATTTGAAGTGGCTACGGTTAGTTCTAACTGAAATTGCTGTTTATTCCAGTTTGTGCAAATTGTCCGGATTTCTGTGTTAAGCGAAATTCACATTAATTTTAAGCATTAAAAAGCATACTATACAATACAGTAGAATAACTTAATGTGCTTCTTTCTGGATCCAATTTATGTCATACGATAATCTTGATTTCCTGAAAGACGACCACGTACAATATATGTAAAGAGTTAATTCTTATCATGCTGAATAAATTAAGATGCCACGCCCACTTCTAATTTCCAGCCAATCAGATTACTTGATCCGAGTTTTTGATAGAAATTCACATATTTAATGACAAACAATGCAGATCCAGATCAGTTGGCTCCTTAAGAAGCCAACTGATCTGGATCTACACTGTTTGCTAAGATAGGGCATGTCGTGTTCAGGAAGGGAAGGGTTAAAGCATGTTTTATATTCTATAAAGGCGCACAACCTCGCCCTAACCCATGAAGCAGGATAAATGTGTGTTGATCCGCATAATGATATCTAATTTCAACAGTGATTTATCACCGCAGAACATACGAAATGAAGAAAGAAATACAACAGAATGAAAGAAAATATTAGCTACCGTATGCGACCTAATTACCGCTTAGTTTGTTTTTCAAATTATTGGGAAAAAAATTTCGGTTAGATATGTATCCACATATATTAAGGGTTCATTTTCAAGCAAAAGATCAGCGAAAGGCTTATCAAATTATGCTTATGTGAGGTTTTTGTGTTTTGGTTTGATTTTCTTGATTTTATTTATATAAAAGCATATAATTTGTGTACCCATTTTAATTGCATCGACTGGTCGAAGCAATTCAAATCGGTACACCCAATATATGCCTTTATACCGAAGTAGACAAAACGTAAACTGGCTTAATCTGAAGACTACGGAATTGTCTAACTTTGCGCTTATAGGGGTATGTGTGGTAATTAGGTCGAATATGGTATTTTGAACCAAAGCTGAATGGGTGATGATACGCTGACGTAAAAGCAAAAGGAAGTTCTATAGATAAAATTTCAATTACAACTTTGTTTAAAGATTTTATAATATTTCGATATGTGCCTTGTCGTCTAGAAACAATCCGTTACGACACTGGGATAGGCAGCGAAAACGGTCTTTATAGTACCTTTGCCTGAACTGGTGCTTAGACCTTCATATATATATATATATATATATATATATATATATATATATATATATATATATATATATATATATATATATATATATATATATATATATATATATATATATATTAAGAAAGGAAACAAAGGACCCTAAACAGTATGGCTTGATATATTCAGGCAGTAATTATAAATACGAAAATCGGGTTTTGAAGGGAAAAAAAAAGAAAAAGAAAAAGTCGCTTTTTCTGCATGCACTTGTTTTCCAAATAATGGAATTCACGTTTATTCACAGGAAACAGAGTCTTTTTTTAACTGACTCTTTTTTCAATAGGGAAACAAATCAATTTTTAATGAAGTTCTCTGCCTGAAAGTGTATCAGTTCTACGAAAATACGCTTATGCAAATATAGAAAATTTCACCTCCAAAAACTGAAAATTTTCAGATCAAAAACTGATATTTTTCATATTTCTGCTCAAAACATAGACTGTTGGTAACGAGTACCCACAATCTATGTTTTTTTTTAGCAAAATAAGAAAAAATAATTTATACCCATATAAACCCCAGTTTTACTATATAAAAGTTGGGTTTAAGGGGGTCAAAATTACATAGGTATGATTTCTAACTCTAAGGACAAATCCAGTGGGCGACAGACTAATGGTAATATCTTCTATTTTCCAGAAACTAGAGGATGTCAAACTATTGTGAATTACGAAAACAGTGCAAATATTGGCGTAATCAGGTCTAGATATTTGCTGTTTTCCCAATGCAATGATAAAGGGAATTGGGGCACTTTCAGGTGAGTAAGCTCAGTGAAAAATTTTTTGCCTCCCATCTGAAAAGGGGTCTACTCTAAAAGGAAAGAATTTGCTCCCGGACCAAATTCTTTGCTTATAGATTAAACCCTTTTGAGAAGGGATTTGGTGCGCAGTAAAGCAAACAGGAAGTCACAAATGTCGCTTCCCATGGACAGAATGGCGACAGTTCTATCAAGTATAGCCAATTCCCTTAAATACTTTACACGCGGGGTCTAGATCTAAATTTGGTTGATTCCACATGACCAGTCTTCGATATTAATGGATTGGTCTACTGCGTGACTCTGTGTCAGCGAGACAGATTTCAAAACAAGTAATCAATGGATCACTGTTGTAGAGTTCACATTTTACAGTTTATTTTCAGTTTTGTGCGTGCATTTACAATATAGCTGGTGATAAACGTGTTTTAAAAGTGTAAATCAATCCATTCTGGTGTGCTTAACCTTTCCTACCCGAATATAGGCGATATAAAAAATGAGGAAGGATAGAAGTGGTGTCTACAAAAGAATGTTGTTACACTTAGCATTATGAAAACACGCCTATTCAAATATATAGACAATTTCACCTTCTAACACTGAAAAATTTCAGATAAAAAAACTCTCATAATTTTTCATATTTCTGCTCAAAACATAGTTTGTAGGTACATTTATACTCATTTGAACGGCCTCAATGAAGCGGTTCTAACGATTACCCGCAATCTATCTTTTAATCAGAAATACGAAAAATAATGTATACACCTGTAAACCCCAGTTTTACTATGTAAAGTGGGGTTTAATGGGGTCAAAATTATATAGTATCTAGCTGTATGAGAATGTGTATTGTATATTTACAATTCCAGGGCCGTACTAGGATGTATATTTACACCTGTCGGTATTTCTGCCATATTAAATGGTTAAAACAGTTCCATAGCCATACTGTACTGGGAATATGGGTCATACTTAACTATATTGAGAATGTATATTTACATCCGTTGATATTTCCATCACATTAAGCAATTGTTAGACTAGGTATAGTTTCAGGGCCATGCTAAACTGTATTGAGAATGTATATTTATACCTGTCGATATTGCTTTCAAGTTAAGAAATGGTTATTATGGTACTAGGACCATATTTAACTGTATTGGGTATTTATATTTACACCTGCAAATATTCCCTCCATGTTAAGAAATGGTTAGTATAGTTCCAGGGTCATATTTAATGTATATATTTACACTGTCGATAAAATGCAGGGCTGCATATGCCCCCAGCACCGGCTTTAGCGGAGCTGAATTATCCCAGATTCCACAAAGAGCTCAATCATACGAAGGATGAAGTTAGGGAATACTTTTTACGGACGCCACACAGCACTTAATACGCACTGCAGTAAAGTCAAATAAAATTTATATAAGGGCTACACTTGGAAACACTGAACACATTAAAGAAAACGGAGCTCGGTCTCTAAAAGACGCTTCATATGGTAGCAGTGTAGTTTCTATGGTTGTAGGAGGACTCGACATTCCTAGAAACCAGAATGGGCTAAAAAATAATTACGTACGAGGAAACTTTTAACGGCTGTTACACATTAGTGCAATGAAACTACAACAAAACCTCAATGGCTAGAAACATCTTTGGGACCAAGGAAATGTATTCAAGACATGGGTTTAATCCTGGCGCCATGTTAGGAAGCAAATGGTGATAATTTAGGGAAGTATTTTTGATTTTCTATACAATTATGGTATGTTGGGTGTACTCATTATAATCGCCTCGATGAGGCGATTCTAATGAGTGCACACAATACACAATTTTATGATAAAACTAGAGCAAGTCGATGGCGCGCCGTCGCATATACCCGCGCTAGCGCCATCGCCGCGCACATCAAAATTCCAAATGCGTTCCTCCAGTCCTCATCCATAGGGCAATTACCTGTGACAGTTTCAAGTTTCTAGCTCAAAAAACCTATGTGTTATGTGACAATAAAACAAAGGACCCAAAATCCTACTTTTTGACCTCTGGTGACCCCCAGACATGCCCCCGGAGCAAACTTTTGTACCACTGAATTCTACTTTTTATTACCTTTGATTTGATATGCAACATGACTATGTTTGTACAAATGAATTTTGGACCCTTCGGGGCCACACACCCTGGCCTGCCCCCAGGGACTACATAAAAATTCCGAATGTGTTCCTCCAGTTCACATTCATAGGACTATCACCTCTGAAAATTTCGAGATTCTAGCTTAAATGGTCTAGGAGCAATGTGTGACATTACATACAGACGTACAGACGGCCGGACGGCCGAACGTTCCCACGTTGAGGCATTTATTTGGTATTTTCTATGTTAAAAATACCCAACAATACGTTTAACTGTACCAACTATTAGTCTACAGAATAAAGGGAATAGTGTTAAAAAATACCTAATATATGCCCATTCGTGTGCTCGGAAGGACGGACGGCGGGTATCACAATATCCCCGTTTTTTCTTCGTAAAACGCGGGGATAATAAGAAAATTTCCCTAAATATTTGTTTTCTTGAGCTGTTTGGCAGAATTTTGTAGGGGATCAAAAACAAGTTCGAATTTTCCAAGGTAAACGAGCCATCGGTGTTCGAGTCGTCGAGGTTTTACTGTAAATACATTGTTATTTACTTGTTTTACAAATAATCATCTATATAACAAATGACAGCTATGTACGTATGTAAGCAGCCCACAAGGAGCACATATCAAACGCAAAACAAGCGAAATGGGGTTGCCGCAGATATAGGATGCGAAACTTCCGCGCGTAAGGAACAGAAAGTGGGCATCGCCAGCACAGCGTCCCATTACGTTCATACAAATATACGTGAAGATACACAGGAAATGCTACAATCACGAAGTACAGCCCTACCGAGGCACCAAACCATCACGAAAACATGCCTATATAATTGTGACCCCCATGCCCCACTTTTATATAGTAAAACTGGAGTTTACAGGGGTATACATTATTTTTCTTTTTTCTGCTTAAAAACATAGATTGTGGATACTCGTTAGAACCGCCTCGCCGAGGCGGTTCTAACGAGTACCCACAATCTTTGTCTTAAACAAGAATATGAAAAATATCAGAATTTTTATCTGAATTTTTTCCTTTTTTGGTTGTGAAATTTGCAATATATTTGAATACGCGTGTTTTCGTAATGGAAGGAGAGATGTGGACATAGGCAAACAGAGCAGACACAAATGCACTGTTTGCTTAAATCACAGGAAGTTAAGGGTTAAATGAATCAGTCTTTACTTAAGGAAATTTCCCCAACCTACACACAGAGACAATCGACCAACCAGTTCTTTCATTAAATTCTGAATTTAAGTTGTTTTGCTATTTCTTTCAATTTGTATACGGCATAAACATGCCTTCATGACGTAATAACTATATATTTTCCCATTTTCTTCAGATTACAAATTGGAAATTTCACGGCCTACATAGCTCTCTAGATAACAGGTGTCTTCCAGATATATATTTTTCTTACTTCTCCACAAAAAGATATGTTGTGCGGAGTCATTAGAATCGCTTCTCTGATGCGCTTCTATTGTATACCCATAGCTTAGGCTTCTATGGTGAAATGGAGGAAATTCTCTCATACTCCTCTTTAACAACTCTTCTGGGGTCTATATCTGACTAACAGCGATGCTGAATTAAGCCTCTTAGCATGTGGCATTGTCTCACAAAGAGCAAATCACGTGCTATATATGTCTCTTCAACAATCCAGTTGACGTTTTCTCAAGCCATCCCTGCTTTTGTTAATTATATGTTACAGTTTGACATTTCATCGGAAATAAAGTATAACAATATTCATCGGAAATAAAACATAACATAAAATTGTTATCGGAACTATGTATTGCTTATTTTTGCAATAAGATGGTGCCGTTGTTATATATCTTTCAGTCCTCAACTTCTAAAATGGAATATTCCTACTGAAATTTGACAAATCTATTTTTGAAGATAGTGTATATAATGCATATGGTTAAACGTATGATTTTCTTTTGGTCTCCCAGAGACCTCTATTATGTTCCATTGCAGTGTTCTGTGATTATTTTGTGGTTCACTATGATGGTGAGGTATAGAACTCTATGCGGACAAAACGCATACAGACAACCCTCTTTATATCGACACTCCATACAACGACAAAATTCGTTATAATGACAATTTGGCTGTCAGAAACCTTCGCTTTAGGGGTAACAACTAGTCACATATGATACAAGAATATTGTATTTAATACTTTCAAGTAACATATGTTTTGGATATTTGTTAGAATCGCCTCAGTGAGGCGATTCTAACAAATATCCAAAACATATGTTCTATGAGGAAATAAGAACAAAACCAGACCTTTCTTACATATCAACTGCTCATTAAGTTTTCTGTATAACAGCAAATTCATTTTAATGGCAACGTCTTTGGGAACAAATGCTATCGTTGTAACGAGGGTTCACTGTATTTGTAATTTTGAGCTGCATCAGAGATAAGGGCGAGGTTACGATATAGTAAAACTAGTTTCAGTCCCAGCACTTGTTTCTGCTGACGGTTCCAAGACAGTTCCACTATGGCATTTTCCTTTGTTTATGGGTGGGGTTATGCAACTGTGATTTTGTGTCTTATCATTTTTTGGTCCTCACTTCTTCTTCTCTCAGTGCCTCGCGACGACTGTGCTTCGTGATTGTGGCTCTTTTCGGAGTAACATAATTCATATTTTCGTGATGAGTCTCAATCTATAATGTTTACGAAAGTATATGTTATGTACAATGCTGAAAGAAATAATAGTCATTTTAAGACTGTTCCTAGATACCATTCCTATCCAAAGAACAGAAGTCTGATACTAGTGAAAGCTCTTAGCCCATACATGTGCGCGGGCGTCGACATATAACTGGATTATGATTTATTATTTAACCATATTTAGCGCAAAGTAAGCGAATTAGTGGAATATTTTAAACGCCCCTCTCAGCCATAAACACTGCAGACAATTACTTTAGGAGCCACAGCATGAGGAAAGAGACATTAAAGCATGCCCGAACAATTAAGGTTCAGGCGAGACTGCGCATCCGCGCAGTCTCGCCTGAACCTGTGCTGTCCATTCAAGTTAGCGGTAAACCATTATGAAACTTCAGCCAAAGCATTAGATCATGTTGCTTTGCAAAAAAAGAAAAAAAAAACGTGCATGCGCACTGAAAGACTGACTGAGGAAAGTCCGAAAAGCATTTGTTTCTCGCGACACGGTTGTTATACAGAGTTTTCGATTTCGTCGATCCTCCCACAGATTTATAGCTCAAAGGAACTTCGATTGTCGCAGCCTGTGATAAAATAATATTGTTGTATCCGGTTATTACATAAACATGATTTTATTGCATCGCCGATTCGGTACTTAGCGACAAGCAGACCATTTGAACCGCAATGGGAAAAAAAACGTACCTTCGAACATTGTGCGCCCATCGAAGAATGAAATCAGTCTGCGCATGCGCATCAACGCAGAGCCTCCGTTTTCTGCACTAAGAAACTTTGCTTCGTTGGTTTTCCAATATAGGCGCAGTAAAGTTTCTGATAAGACTGCGCAAATGCGCATGCTGATCTGAATCTTCGCTGGGCGCACATGTCCGAGGGTACGTTTCCTACCGTTGCGGTTCGTTTATTGTTCCGTTTTATTTTTCGTCTACATAATTGTCCGGCTGGTGTATACCAAAATCAATACGACACTCAATAACACCATTGACATTATATCCTGCAATTGCAAAGAGATGGGTGCAAAATTGCCAACTTCTGGTGCAAAAAGACATTATGGGGCTTTCAAGTATACCATACCATTAACTCTTTCGGCGCCAAAATTCAGACGACATTTGTCGTCTGCTTATTCTTTTTAACATATTATCAACTGGAAATAAATTTATATGTGAAGTTGAAAGACTGAATGTCAAACGTCTCATCTGGATCTGCGCTGTTTACAAAAGCCTGTTATCACAAAAGCTGTTTACAAAAGCCTATTATCATCGCCTAAGGCAGTGAAAGTGTTAATTGTTTCACAGTATCTGTAATGGGGCTGCCACACACTGGCGTATGAGCCAGACATGTGCCGAGCGTTTTGAAAAAAAAAGCATAGCCCGAAAACGTTAGAAATAAGTTGGAAACACGTTACTACACATACTTAGTTACTCGAGCGTCGCATACGTTTGGTGTAAGTCGATGTGCTTCGGTGTACGTTTCGGCTCTAAACAACTTTAAGCATGCATAAAATATTTCCTTGAGCCCTGGCCATGCCATATACGTTACGTATAAATTTCATGTGCGTCATAAGCGCGTCAAATACGTTATGGATGCGTTCAGCGCAGGTTTGAAGCACGTCGCTACATGCACGTTCCGATTTCCCAAGGCCGTGGGTCCGGCGTTTTTGGGACGCTTCTGTTACGTGCACAAGCAAGCGTTAATCGCGCGTTAAACGTATGCAACGTACCTGTAACGTGCATGTAACATGCCTAAGGCATATCTGAAACGTACTCTGACATTTCAAATGCCTGCGTACGATAATAGCTCTGCAGACACAATAAGGTTTGACGTTTGGCAATTATATTTAAATTTTTCAAGGTGCAAGACCTGTATATCTATAGCTATATTATTATAGACTGCAGGGAGAGGGTTAGGAGAGCCTATGTCCTTGCCATGGCCCTACAACAGGTGGATCGAATCAACCTACATATTCATCAACATCTCCAGGGCAGACAGAGATGGCAACCGGTGGTCAAGCGACAACAAAACCCGAACAACAGGCGGCGTGCGTGTTCCTTTTATACACGCTTGCGACGTCAGCAACGCGCGACACATGTCCCGAGCACGCTTTGAACACGTTCAAGATTTTTCACAAGCACACTAGTACGCCCGGTCCACGCTTAGGACATGCCCCAGACATGTCAGATATATGTCTCGACTTTGGGCTATACGCCAGTTTACGTCACAGTCTCTTCTACTCGTACGCCGAAAGCACGTCCAAAACTCGCTCTGAACATAGTCTGCATACGTTTGACAAAACAGGAGAAGGCTTATACGTCCAAGATTTCTAACGAGACCCGGGGTGTTGAGTCTTCGTCGTTTTTTTTTTTTTTTTTTTTTTTTTTTTTCTTTCAAAACGCCCGGCGCACGTCTGGCTCATTCGCCAATGCTTGACAGCCCAATAAGGAAACATATATGAAGAAAAGAGATATTATGACTGCTGGTCAAAGACAGGTTTCGAACCACTGCCGGCTGCGGCAACAGCGCCTAGCCATTTAGTGACAACCGGTGTTGTACTAGATTTCTCTGAATGATACGTCGGATAGGATACAAATGTATATAGTGTGTCTATTTGGCATGCCATGTGAATATGTACCTTCAGTGCAGTGCATACGCTGACAGCGACGTCCCAGATCAGCCTGCGCAACTGCGCAGTCTGATCTGGGCCTTTGCTGTCCGCAAACAGAATCATTTAATACTGTTAATTAATGAATGTTGATGCATAGCAAAAGGCTCTTATCAGGTTGTTCTTCGCAGATTTGATTGTTTGATATTCGCGTATGCCCCAGTGACATAATTCATGTTCTTTTTAGGTTATACAACAGAAACACATTTACCCCATATTGAAGACTGGAGACCCTTAAATGGGTAACTGGTAAACAGTGCAGACCAAAATCAGACGCCGCAAATATTTCAATCATTTTTCTTTAGTAATGTCTATATATTATAGCCTGATATACCTGAAATCGGAAATGGACTCTTCCAATATATAGTGTGAGAGAGTTTATTCAGTCTTTAGTGGGGTAAAAAACGAAGGTTGACGAAACATGTATCGAAAATGACATATCTTGACAAACATGCATTTTCATGTAATTTCAATTAAAATCGGATTATGTCAGTTTAAATGTTTCAAAATTGCCAACTTCTGGTGCGAACAGACATTATAGGTTTCGTTCGTACACCGTACCATTAATAAATTTCTCAGTACCAGCTGAAGCAATACATACACACATATCTGTAGGGCGGCATGTGACAATGTAGCTTCGGAGTATAGAGGGACAATGAAGGCCCAACCCTGATCAAGTTCTTCCCTGGCTGATTTCATTTTTTGCTATTTTTCGCATGCACCGAAGACAAAAAGCCTCATGGCGCGGCTGCTTTGGTCTATATAGATTGGTTATACAGCAAAAACCATTTAAAGATTGGAAAAGTATGTATCTGAATGGAAATATCGTGATTCACTATACGTTTGGGTGCAACCAGATCTAAACTGAATGATAAAATAAGAAAAGTAACGAGTTTTGAAAAATCATAATTGATTTTAATGCAGCTGTCATTTTTGAACATTTAATGATGCTTTATGACGTCATAAAGCATTAGTTAAATATGTAATTCCCTAAAAGATAATATTATCAACAATATTTTACCTCTGTTCGCGTATATAACTTCTGTGGATATACATTGGTTTGAGCTGAAAAAACAAACAAACAAAACTACATGGTTTTCGGTCATAAAGGTCTTGTTTAACATTTTGAAGTGTTTAGAAATTCTTTAACTCTTTCACTTCCACAGGCGATAATCATAATAGGCTTTTGCAAACAGCATATATCCAGATGAGACGGCTCATATGAGCCGTCTCATCTGGATCTACGCTATTTGACATTCAGCCTTTCTACTTTATGTATAAACTTCTTTTCAAGAGATAGTTTGTTAAAAAAGAAAAGCAGACGACAGCTGTCGTCTGAAATTTGGCACCGAAATTCTTTTAGTATCAAACTGATCGTACTCTTGGCAAACGATTTTGAAATATTTAAACAGCATCAGCTTTCTTAACTATTATCTGATTTTAACCAAATTTGTATCAACATCATAAATAGTCAAGACCTTTTATTCCAGATACATTCAATTCCCAATAAATCGTGACATAAAAAACAACTTGCGCATCCATATAGTCTGATCAGGGTCTGCGCATTTGGTCGAAAGTTTCTAAAGTGTTTGTCGTCAGTCCCTATATCTCTCTAGATGAATAGTGATTGTGAGTGGACAATTTGGATGCGCGGATTGCTCTTGGCCGTCGCTTTTCGCGTATATTCTTGGTCTTTTCTTTCGTGACAAGGCATTTAATGTTATAAATGAGCAGTAGTGGCCGTATTCTCAAGCGGTACAATAAGTTCACAAAAATCCTTCTTAGAATTATAGGACAAAACCGAATAAAAAGACCTCTTACATTAGAACGGTAAAGGAAAAAACTTAACTTCAATAGAACGTCCTATGGACCTATAATAATTATTGGCACAAACACGATAAAAGCATTTTGTTTTATTTCCAAAGACACTACAGCCTGGCCCTAAATTTACATTACGAAAACACGTCTATTCTAATATATTGAAAATTTCTCCTCCAAAAACTGACAATTTTCTGATAAAAATTCTGATTTTTTTTTTTTTTTTCAAATTTCTGCTCAAAACATAGATTGTGGGTACTCGTTAGAACCGCCTCGCCAAGGCGGTTCCAACGAGTACGCACAATCTATGTTTTTGAGCAGAAATAAGAAAAACAAGAGGACCATGATGGTCCTATATCGCTCACCTGACCAAACAGATTTGTATATTTACTGTTGAAGTTTCAGCCAAGTTCACTGCTCTAGGATTTTTGTATAAACTTTATAGCACTAACCACCCCCACCCCCCTCCACCACATCCCCGGCCATGTTTTTTTTACAAATCATGACGACTTGAACTGAATCTTAAAAGAGGGTCACAAAAGGAACATTTCTGCCAAGTTATATTGAAATTGGTCCAGTGGTTTAAAAAGTTTTATATAGCTATAAAGCCCTACGCCCTAACGGCCATGTTTTTTGACGAATCATGAAAGCTTGAACAAACTTGGTAGAGGGTCACCAAAGGAACATTCCTGCCAAGTTATATTGAAATCTGTTCAGTGGTTTCTGACAAGAAGATTTTTAAAGTTTTCTATTTAGATATATAGGGAAAATAAGCCCCACCCCATGGCAGCCATGTTTTTTGACGAATCATGACTGCTTGTACAATCTTGATAGAGGTTCACCAAAGCAACATTCTAGCCAAGTAATATTGAAATCTGTCATGGGGTATGTGACAATAAGAATTTTAAAATTTTCTATGCAGATATAGACAAAAAATAAGCCCCACCCCCCTGGGGGCCATGGTTTTTAACATATCATGAAGGCTTGAACAATCTTGGTAGAAGGTCACCAAAGCAACATTCCTGCCAAGTTACATTGAATTCGGTCCAACTGTTTCTTACGAGAAGATTTTTAAAGTTTTCTATATAGATATATAGGGAAAATAAGTCCCGCCTCCTAGCGGCCATGTTTTTTGATGAATCATGACGGCTTGAACAATCTTTGTAGAGGGTCACCAAAGAAACATTCCTGCCAAGTTGTATTGAAATCGGTCCATTGGTTTCTGAAAAGAAGATTTTTAAAGTTTTATATATAGATATATAGGGAAAATAAGCCCTGCCCCCGGCAGCCATGTTTTTTGACAAATCATGATTACTTGAACAATCTTAGTAGAGGGTCACCAAGAAAACATTTCTGCAAAGTTATAATGAAATCAATTCAGTGGTTTCTGACAAGAAGAGTTTTAAAGTTTTCTATAGATATATAAGGAAAATAAGCCGTGACTCCTGGCGGCCATGTTTTTTGATTAATCATGACGGCTTGAACAATCTTGATAGAGGGTTACATAAGAAACATTCCTGCAATGTTACATTGACATTGGTCAAGTGGTTTCTGAAAAGACTATTAAAATTTTCTATATAGATATATAGGAAAATAAGCCCCACCCCCAAGCGGCCATGTTTTTTGACAAATCATAACGGTTTGAACAATCTTGGTAAAGGGTCACCAAGGAAACATTTCTGTGAAGTTATATTGAAATCAGTCCTGTGGTTTCTGACGACAAGATTTTTTCAAGTTTTCTATATAGATATATATGGAAAATAAGCCCCGCACCCTCTAGAGGCCATGTTTTTTGACAAATCATGACGGCTTGAACAATCTTGATAGAGGGTCACTAAGGAAACATTTCTGCCAAGTTATATTGAAATCAGTCCAGTCGTTTATGACATGAAGATTTTTAAAGTTTTCTATACAGATATATATGAAAAAATAACCCCGCCCCCTAGCGGCCATGTTTTTTAACGAATCATGGCGGCTTGAACAATCTTAGTAGAGGATCATCGAAGAAACATTACTGTCAAATATTACTGAAATCCGTCTAGTGCTTTATGACAAGAAGATTTTTAAAGTTTTCTATATAAATATATAAGGAAAATAAGCCCTGCCCACCTGGCGGCCATGTTTTTTGACAAATCCAAATGACTTGACAATCTTGCAACAGGATAACCAAAGGAACATTTCTGCAAAATCATATGGAAATTGGTCCAGTGGTTTCGGACATGAAGATTTTTAAAGTTTTCTATACAGATATATAGTGAAAATAAGCCCCGCCCCCTGGCGGCCATGTTTTTTTGACAAATCATGACGGCTTGAACAATCTTGATAGAGGGTCACTAAGGAAACATTTCTGCCAAGTTATATTGAAATCAGTCCAGTCGTTTATGACATGAAGATTTTTAAAGTTTTCTATACAGATATATATGAAAAAATAACCCCGCCCCCTAGCGGCCATGTTTTTTAACGAATCATGGCGGCTTGAACAATCTTAGTAGAGGATCATCGAAGAAACATTACTGTCAAATATTACTGAAATCCGTCTAGTGCTTTATGACAAGAAGATTTTTAAAGTTTTCTATATAAATATATAAGGAAAATAAGCCCTGCCCACCTGGCGGCCATGTTTTTTGACAAATCCAAATGACTTGACAATCTTGCAACAGGATAACCAAAGGAACATTTCTGCAAAATCATATGGAAATTGGTCCAGTGGTTTCGGACATGAAGATTTTTAAAGTTTTCTATACAGATATATAGTGAAAATAAGCCCCGCCCCCTGGCGGCCATGTTTTTTTGACAAATCCAAATGGCTTGAATAATCTTGGTACAGGATCACCAAGGGAACATTTTCTGCAAAATTATATTGAAATCGGTCCAGTGGTTTCGGACAAGAAGATTTTTAAACTTTTCTATATAGATATATAGGGAAAATAAGCCCCGCCCCCTGGTGGCTATGTTTTTTGACGAATCCAAATGGCTTGAACAATCTTGGTAGAGGATCATCAAAGGAACATTTTTGCAAAATTATATTGAAATCGGTCCAGTGGTTTGGACAAGAAGATTTTTAAAGTTTTCTATATAGATTATACACGTATAAGGAAAATAAGCCCCGCCCCCTGGCGTCCATATTTTTGACGAATCCAAATGGCTTAAACAATCTTGCAACAAGATCACCAAAGGAACATTTTTGCAAAATTATATGGAAATCGGTCCAGTGGTTTCTGACAAGAAGATTTTTAAAGTTTTCTATATAGATATATAGGGAAAATAAGCCTCGCCCCCTGGCGGCCATGTTTTTTGACGAATCCAAATGGCTTGAACAATCTTGCAACAGGATCACCAAAGGAACATTTCTGCAAAAATATATTGAAATCGGTCCAGTGGTTTCGGACAAGAAGATTTTTAAAGTTTTCTATATAGATATATAGGGAAAATAAGCCCTGCCCCCTGGCGGCCATGTTGTTTGACGAATCCAAATGGCTTGAACAATCTTGGTAGAGGATTACCAAAGGAACATTTCTGCAAAATTACATTGAAATCGGTCTAGTGGTTTCTGACAAGAAGATTTTTAAAGTTTTCTATACAGATATATAGGGAAAATAAGCCCCGCCCCCTGGCAGCCATGTTTTTTGACGAATCCAAATGGCTTGAACAATCTTGCAACAGGATCACCAAAGGAATATTTCTGCAAAATTATATTGAAACTTGTCCAGTTGTTTCTGACGAGAAGATTTTTAAACTTTTCTATATAGATATATAGGGAAAATAAGCCCCGCCCCCTTGCGGCCATGTTTTTTTTACGAATCCAAATGTCTCGGACAATCTTGGTAGAGGATCACCAAAGGAACATTTCTGCAAAATTATATTGAAATCGGTCTAGTGGTTTCTGACAAGAAGATTTTTAAAGTTTTCTATACAGATATATAGGGAAAATAAGCCCCGCCCCTGGCGGCCATGTTTTTTGACGAATCCAAAAGGCTTGAACAATCTTGATAGAGGATCACCAAAGGAACATTTCTGCAAAATTATATTGAAATTGGTCCAGTTGTTTCTGACAAGAAGATTTTTAAAGTTTTCTGTATAGATATATAGGGAAAATAAGCCCCGCCCCCTGGCAGCTATGTTTTTTGACGAATCCAAATGGCTTGATCAATCTTGGTAGAGGATCACCAAAGGAACATTTCTGCAAAATTATATTGAAATTGGTCCAGTTGTTTTTGACAAGAAGATTTTTAAATTTTCTGTATAGATATAAAGGGAAAATAAGCCCCGCCCCCTGGCGGCCATGTTTTTTGACGAATCCAAAAGGCTTGAACAATCTTGGTAGAGGATCACCAAAGGAACATTTCTGCAAAATTATATTGATATTGGTCCAGTTGTTTCTGACAAGAAGATTTTTAAAGTTTTCTGTATAGATATATAGGGAAAATAAGCCCCGCCCCCTGGCGGCCATGCTTTTCGACGAATCCAAATGGCTTGAACAATCTTGGTAGAGGATCACCAAAGGAACAGTTCTGCAAAATTTTATTGAAATCGGTCCAGTGGTTTCTGACGAGAAGATTTTTTGAGTTTTTAGTTAAAAAAATCTATTTTTAGCTCCTGTGACCTAGATATGCAATGGACCGGAACCATTTGAACAACTTTGAAAGAGAATCAACCACGGATCATTCCTGTGAAATTTGGTCAAAATTCAATCAGTGGTTTAGGAGGAGATGTTGTTTAAAGATTGTGAACGGACGGACGGACAGACGGACGACGACGACGACGACGACGGACGGTGACTGATCACAATACCTCACCTTGAGCCTTCGGCTCAGGTGAGCTAATAATGTATACCCCTGTAAACCCCAGTTGTACTACATGTATATAAAAGTGGGGTTCAAGTTAAGAGGGCAAACACTATTTAGGCATGTTTTCGTGATGGGTTAAGCAATCAGTTTTGCTAAAGGGCAAAGAAAATGAACCAGTTTCAGTTTAGTACTTCCCAATCTTCAGATTATCCTTTAGAAGACATTTGCATCTATATATTTTGCACAATATAATAACAGTCAACTCTCATTATCTCGGCTTCGCTTATCTCGAATAACCGCTTATCTCTGAGTGAAAATCTGGTCTCTATTTTAACATGGATATCTAACAACAGGTCACAAAATATTGTGGAAAAGAAGAGGCGCAATTTCTCATCTTTTCTACAATATTTTCAACATATCTCTAACTTCAGGTGTCAAATTATCAATTCATTTGTGAAATGTGATTGTTCGATTTATTTTATCCGCAATTCTACAAATCTGATATGTCAAGGTACCGCTATCTCGAACTTCAAGTGTTTTAGAAAGTCCCTTGGACTTCGAGATAACGAGAGTCGACTGTATTATTTAAGTGGCTAAGGCAATTTGGTAGGGGCACGAGGGTGGTGGGATAGAAATGATGACATAAATGCAAAGAAGCTCCTATCTTTTGCAGATTTAAGTATTGAAAGAAAGACACTTATTTAAACTGAACTACCTGAACTGTGTTTGGTCCAAAAATTTAAACGTGACGACGTGACGACGTTAACATGCAACATGACGACGAGCTGAGCAAAACGCGCTGACACTTATTTTTGAATAGTATTAACCCTTGTCATGCTGAACCCGGATATACTCTGCTTTTGCAAACAGTGTAGATCCAGATCAGTTGGCTTCTGAAGTAGCGAATTGATCAGAATCTGCACTGTTTGCCATAAAGTATGTTAATTTATAGCAACAATCCGGATCTAGTAATCTGATTGGCTGAAAATTAGAAGTGGGCGTGGCATCTTAATTCATTTAGCATGACTAAGATTAATCAATTTAGCAAACACATAGAACACCAACTCTAATACATGGCTGCGGCCACAGCCTCTGTCCATTCGGAGACAACCGTGAAAACCACTGAAACACTACGCTCAAGAAAAACAAAATAAGAGTTTTATGGAAAAATGATAATATGAAATTTCTCTGACAGGGATAGGGTCCGTTTTCCGTTGTACAAGCGCACTGATGTCGAGAACTTGATGTTGATCTGATTGTATCAGTTTCTGAGCCTACTCATTTACTTTATACAGAAGGAATGCGCCGGATCCTAACGATAAGAAATTTGGAGACAATTAAAATTCTAAATTTAAATAAATTTCAACAGAGAACTCCAGACCAGGATTATTTCTGATGCACGTGCGTCAAAACGAAATATTACGAAAACATGCCTATTCAAACATATGGAAAAGTTCACCTCAAAAACTGAAAAGTTTCAGATAAAAAATTTCTGATATTTTCATATTTCTACTCAAAACATAGATTGTGGGTACTCGTAAAAACCGCCTCTTTGAGGCGGCTCTAACGACTACCTATAATCTATGTTTTTGAGCAGAAATAAGAAAAATAATGTATACCCCTGTAATCCCAATTTTTCTATATAAAAGGGGTTTAAGGGGGTCAATATTATGTAGGCATGTTTTCATGATGGTGTATAGTGATTAATATGGGCCGCGCCATATTAAAACATGTCTTCGGGCATAGGCGGATAGCGAAGGCCCAAATCAGCTCGTGCAATTTGCGCATGCTCCCAGACATATTTTCACTTGACGCGGCCCAGTTGATGTCCTACTGGTCAGAGATGATATATGTTGTCAAGGACATGTGGCCCGCACCTAGGTGTTGAATTTGTGAGCTAATGTTGCCAGACATTTAGAGGTTCTAATGCCTAGGGAATTCGTGAGGCATGTGTTGCAAAGAATTTCAGTTTCAGTAACCTTTTATTTCATTTATTATTCCCAAAGCTTATTATATCCGAAAACAGACAATCTAACTGAGACTGTGCATTACGCGTACATAATAAATCAAACGTTTTATATCTTCATGGAAGTGTTTGATAACAATTAAGGGATACACTTTCAGGGAAGGCAACTCTCTCAAAATTGATTTGCCTCCCTTCTGAAAAGGTGTCCTCTCTAAAAGGAAAGAATTTGCTCCCAAACGGTAACAAATTCTTTCCTTTCAGAGTATACCCCTAAAAAGAAGGGGTGAATGTGCAGGAAAGTAAACAGGAAGTCACAAAAATTATCTTCCTTTGCCAAAAATAGCGGAAATTGTACCAAGTGTATCAAGTAGCCTTAAACATTTATTAGTACTACATATGAATATGATTAATACAAACGGCTTTCTAGAAAAAAAATTGAGGTATCATTGACATGATCCACTGGACGGACTCATAGGTTGGACTTACGGACAAGACCAACAAACTTAGGCTCAATACTATAACCTGGACACACCAAAATGCTGTCCAGGTTTTATTTCCTTATACCGGATGTAAACGTACATATACATGTATTGTTAAGAACTATCCGAATGCAATAGTACATTGTGCATCTGCGCAGTCAGATCAGGGCCTTCGCTGTCCGTTAACAGAATTATTGGATACTATAGAATGTATTAATAGAGAGCAAATGCCCGGATGAGACTTTGCGCATGCGTGGGATGAATCTGATTCTGAGCATTTTGCGCATGCTTGGAAACAAATTTACGCTTGGATGGCCTATATGCACTATGTTAACGGGCTTTTCCCACACATAATACAGTAAAAACAGGGGTACTACCGTTACGAAAACAAGCCTATTCAAATATGTAGAAAATTTCACTCCAAAAACTGAAAAGTTTCAGAAAAAAAAAACTCTGATATTTTTCATATTTCTGCTCAAAACATAGATTGTGGGTACTCGTTTGAACCGCCTCGGCGAGGCGGTTCTAACGAGTACCCACAATCTATGTTTTGAGCAGAAATAAGAAAAATAATGTATACCCCTGCAAACCCCAGTTTTACTATATAAAAGTGGGGTTTCAGGGGGTCCAAATGATATAGGCGTGTTTTCGTAATGGGATAAACATTATTAGAAGGTGTTTCAGAATTTTGCAAGTTTTATACCCGCTTTTCAAAATTCTATTACTACTAGCAACTGTTTTTGCTTCATAATGTGGTTTATAACTAAATTCTTCCTCATTTCCCTTATAATATGGTGCATGTGCCGTGACTTAGTTTGCACTAAATAAAGAGGTGTCAAGAAAAGTGAGCCACCTTATGACAAAACCAACACAAATCGATCGACAGTGTAGAATGCTACATCGTATATGTTGAGCGAGGACAAAATGTCGTAAATGTAACATAAATACCCTTATGAGCATCCTCCCAGTAAGCATTCTAAATAATTCTGAATCTGGCCGTTATCGGCCGATAGTGGCCGATGTGGATTTGTGAGGAATGCTGGCTGGGCTAAGAACAAATGTGCACGCTCTTCTCAAAGAAATTCTCGATATATGTACCGATGTAAATAACTAAAATATCACTACAACTATGGCATGTCCTCGCATCATCATCATCATCATCATCATCATCATCATCGTCATCATCGTCGTCGTTGTCGCCGTCGATATCATCATAATTATCATTATCATCATCATCATCATCATCATCGTCGTTTCTTTCAATTCAATGTAGTAGATTGTATCATTAATATTATTGGTAGTAGTAGTGGTAATAGTAATGACAACAATAATAATCGCAATGATTATTATTGCTGTGTTGTTATTATTACTGCTGTTAGTGGATTGTTATTATTATTATTAGGAGTTGCAATAATGATGGTGATTAGAACGACGGTAGGCATTATTATTATTATTATTATTATTATTATTATTATTTTGTACTTCATAAAAATACATCATTATTATCTACCATTCACGTATTGTAAATATGCCTTTATTTCTATTTCAGGAGATGATTTATATAAGCTTTTACCTTTTTATCAAATCCTGTACCATATAACATTATGCGATGTATATACGAGGGATGTTCGAAATGAATTGCTTATTTCTATCTGGAGACTTCAAATTTCAAGTTAGCTCAAAAGTACTCATTTCATGCCCTTGAAGTACTTGAAATGCAAAGTTTCAGCCGATGTATCCACTTCTTGAAGGCGTCACGGTACGCTGATTTGGGCACAGTAATAAGGTACTGATGAATGGCAGATCCAAGTGCCTGTCGGGACTGGTATTTCCGCCCAGCAAGGAATGCTTTCAATTTCGGAAACAAAAATAAATCACATAGGGCAAGGTCTGGGGAATACGGGGGCTGAGGCGAAACAGTTACTTTTTCTTCCTTCAAAAACGCCGTAACTATTGCGGAGGTATGAGCTGGGGCATTGTCATGTAGGAGACGGACATGTTTAAAACCAGTGGCAGAGTGTCGTTTCTGATAATACTTTTTCAGTTTCTTCAGTACTACGTCTTTGTAGTACTTTCCGGTGATGCTTTTGCCCTTTTTCACTGGCACTTTTATTGCGACTCCTTCACCAGAGAAGAAGATTGCATACAAAACCTTCTTTGTACTCAAAGAACGGTTGGCAATTATTGGGCGTTTGCTGTGTTTAGTGGCCCAGATCTTATTGCTAACCTTTCTGACGGGCTCAAAATAATGGACCCAGGTTTCATCACCTGTGACGACATTGGCAAACTGCTTTTTATCATATTTTGGAAACATTTGAAGCAGCTTTTTGGCCACTTTAACCCGTTGCCTCTTTTGCTCGTCAGTCAACAGATGTGGCACCCATCTAGCAGAAATCTTTCTGACTTTCAAATGCTTCTTCAAAATAAGGTGAACCGTTGATAATGATATGCCTACCTTTCGTGCAATATCACGAACTGTAAATCTGGCATCTCCTTCAATGATTTCCTTTATTTTGGAAACGATTTCTTTCCGAGATGCAGATTTTGGCCTACCTGATTTCGGTGCATTTTTTGATGGACTCTACACCAGACTCAAATTTCTTTTTCCACCGCCGAACTGTGTCATAAGACACACAAGAAGGTCCAAAAGCAGTAGAAATTTCAGTCATCAGTTTATTCAAAGAACAACCAAGTTTTGAGCGAGCTTTGATGTTAGCCCGTATTTCATCTTTTTTGTCGACGCTTCTACCAACCATTTTTACTGCAGTGGTCAATGACTGCGTGTATTCAAATGGCAAATTTTATGTCTTACACTTAGTCTAACATGTACATTTATATACCATTGTGTAGATATTGAATAGCCCTATACAGGTATGTATTGGTTTTTATCGTGCCCCACGTGGATATCGAGCTAGAGGACAATAAGCCTCGTATGTGAACTTAAATGAATAAAATATTGTTTAAACCAACCAACACAATGGCATATGCGCCCAGCAAAGACTCAGATCAGCCAGGGCATTCGCCCAGTCTGATCAGAGTCTTCGCTGACCTATGAAGAAAGCTTGGGCCCTTAGCTACCCACTGAGTGCGCAGCGAAGACTCTGATCGGACAGGGCGGATGCCCAGGCTTATCTGTCCTAGCTGGGCGCAAATGCCATTTTGTTGGTTTTGTCATTAGGTGGTTCAAACATTTTTCCTGACTTCGCCATAAAAAAACATAAGTAGATACTGACGTTTGTACCAACATCGCGTCATGGCGTTGCATCGGCGTAGATTCGACGTTGTCTCACCGTTGTGTACCGGTTGGGTACTTACCGTAATAAATGAAAGTAAACAATACAAAAGAGAATACTCAGGAATTTCATAATCTTAAACTTACGTAGTCTCCAGGCACCGGTAGACGTTAGGAATGTGAGTGTAAAACACATTATACAAAATCATTTCGAGCATCGTTTTAATTTTTTTATACTTTTTGTACTTTTAGTATATATATATATATATATATATATATATATATATATATATATATATATATATATATATATATATATATATATATATATATGTGTGTGTGTGTGTGTGTGTGTGTGTGTGTGTGTGTGTGTGTGTGTGTGTGTGTGTGTGTGTAAAAAGCGGAAAAGTCCACGGTACAAGATGTGCAAAATATCTATAAAACTAGACTGACTTACATGCCGTTAATAATTTTAATGGCGTAAACTAACAAAGTGCTTTCGCCTGTGCGGCTTTTCAATGTTACTAACGTTACCGCCAACCAACGTAACTAAGGTTAACTGAAATGGTTACAATGCCGGTTGAATATTACAATGTTTTCCATATAGCGACGGTCAAGATAGAGTAAGTGATCCACATACATATACATGTAAACATATATTATATTTATGCATTACTGTTTTACAGAGCATATTTTGACACTAAGTGTGCGGTCTAACCATATTTCTATAATGTATGCATATATAACACATACCTGGTATTTATGCGTCAATGTCATTATTTGTCCAAACCCATATGCATGTAAACATACACTGTATTTATGGATCAATATTTTTACAAGAACATGGTTTGACACTCAAGTATGCGATGTCGTGCGATATTAAAAATGTATTGTATATAATAAGGTGCTTGGGATGCAACAAATATTACATAAGACAAACCAGTGGAAAGAGAAGAGACCATTACGAAAACACGCCTCTTCAGATATATTGAAATTTTTGCAACCAAAATCAAACAAAAAATAAAAATTTCAGATAAAAAAATCTGATTTTCAGATAAAGAAATCATATTTCTGCTCAAAACATAGATTGTGGGTACTCGTTAGAACCGCATCGGCGAGGCGGTTCTAACGAGTACCCACGATCTATGCTTTTTAACAGAATAAGGAAAACAATGTGTACCCCCGTAAACCCCAATTTTACTATATAAAATGGGATTTAAGGGGGTCAAAATTGTATGGACGTGTTTTCGTGGTGAGATGCTCTATACCTGCACAGCAGATAAGAGACCCTCGACGAGAAAAAAAAATCATTGATGTACACATCTGGACGCGTGCAGTAAAGCCGACCCTAAATTTATAATGTTTCCTTTCTTCAAACTAAATTATGTGAACACTTCAGCTAGGTTAGCAAAATAACAATATTTTATTAAATGCTTTTCACCGTCACTAAATGCTTCAAACATCGATGCATAAGGTTTTATATGTGTAACGTGAAACTGAGCGTTACGTCTCCTACTTACAGAGATGAAGGAGTTCAAAACAGATATATAGATAAACATGTATAGAATTTTCATTTAGGCTGCTTGTCTGATGACTGGGTTTAAACACATTTCAAACAATGTCTTCAGCCAAACTTTGTTATTACCAACTGATTATAATGCAAAAGGGAATCAAACATAAATCAACACAACTGAGCATAGAAATGTTCAACCTGCCCCGGCTGATAAATCTTTCCCCGTATTAGGACCTACAATTCTCTCAAACCATTTAAATCGGAACATCCTTCTAATACCCAGTACAGGTACAGCCTGGCTACCACTTTAGCCTAAAATAGAAAGAAAGGCAATGATCAGGAATCGATACAATTATCCCACACCTCCCATCCGAGACATCAAAGGTAAAGAAACACAAACACGAAATAACTAGATCCAAATGGAAACATCACTAGCAGAAAGCCAAACGGACAGTTACTTTTCTACAAAGTGGCCAAATGGCTAACCAAAACTAAAAGATGTAAGCGACACACACATTCAAAGACGAACTATAACAAAAATAAACCATGACAGATGAACCGCCTTGGAACGGTCAGTGAAAAGTATTTCACTTGGGTGGGGGAGGGGTGGGGGAGGGGGGGGGCAGTGCGGACTTAAATCGATTTTACGTGGTCACAATCCTCGCCCTTACTTCTGCCGCGGTTTAGACAGATAATTTGTTCAGTTCGCATGAAGGCTTCCTAACTCATCAGTGCTACATCTCCGAGAACACAAAAAACTCAATAAATTACAGAGATGAAACAACGATGAGGACTCGACAGCACGAAATAACTGAAATGCAAAAGTGCAAAAGAAAACCAACAGTAAGACTCCGGTGGGCCCGACCAAAGATAGAGCATCAAGTACCAACCAACATTACCCAAAATTAAATTTCAAGTAAGCCTTTACGCTGGAACCATCATAAAATCTGAGGCCTTACCTGCCGGCGTGCAATTAAAGAGGGAAGCAAAGTTATTACATGTAACCGTGATTGGGTTAACAACCATGCATGCAGTCTGTCGTATAACATTTATGTTGTACCCAATCTTTTTATATCGAAGAATGATTTTACGAAATTGGGTACTGAAGTCATTGCAAGCATATATTTTTCTGAATTTATATACTAAGTCACCATAAAATTCGGGTTCCGATAGGCCTTGTTGCAGAAGAGATTTAAGTCTAACATTGAATTTAGAAACTAAATCGGAATGACGTCTATAAAACTTAGAAAAGGCTTTACGTACTTTATGATACCGATAACCCTGATTAAGAAGTTTAGCAGTTAGCAATTTATTACGAGTGTTGAAGTCAGTTACATGACTAGACACTCTGGCAAATCGAATTAATTGTGAAGTATAAACACCGTAGGATGCCGTACGAGGAACATTACCATCCAAGAAAGGGAAATTTACAATCTAAAAATCAAAATCATCGCGTTTATCATAAATTTTGCAGGAAACAAACCCATCTACAATAGATAAATGCAAATCCAAAAACGCGGCTTCGGTATCAGAAGAATTAGCTTTATTTATAACTGAAGTTCCGGGGGGTAAATTTGACTGATTAAACCGTCGAAGTAGGTTAGTCAATATTCAATAAATCATCAAAATATCTTGAAGTCAAGCTAAAAGCTTCAATAATTTCATTTTGGTTTTCAACAGAAAGGGACATCATGAAGTCTCTTTCATAACAAAACAAGAACAAATCAGCCACAAGTGGTGCGCAATTCGTACCCATCGGAATACCCACAATTTGTCTAAATAACTAGTACCAAATCTTATATTAATATTGTCAAGTAGAAAGGTGAGAGCTTCACACACTTTCTGACATGTCCATAATATGTAATTTTACGAAATTGGGTACTGAAGTCATTGCAAGCATATATTTTTCTGAATTTACATTGTATATACTAAGTCACCATAAAATTCGGGTTCCGATAGGCCTTGTTGCAGAAGAGATTTAAGTCTAACATTGAATTTAGAAACTAAATCGGAATGACGTCTATAAAACTTAGAAAAGGCTTTACGTACTTTATGATACCGATAACCCTGATTAAGAAGTTTAGCAGTTAGCAATTTATTACGAGTGTTGAAGTCAGTTACATGACTAGACACTCTGGCAAATCGAATTAATTGTGAAGTATAAACACCGTAGGATGCCGCACGAGGAACATTACCATCCAAGAAAGGAAAATTTACAATCTCAAAATCAAAATCATCGCGTTTATCATAAATTTTGCAGGAAACAAACCCATCTACAATAGATAAATGCAAATCCAAAAACGCGGCTTCGGTATCAGAAGAATTAGCTTTATTTATAACTGAAGTTCCGGGGGGTAAATTTGACTGATTAAACCGTCGAAGTAGGTTAGTCAATATACTATAAATCATCCAAATATCTTGAAGTCGAGCTAAAAGCTTCAATAATTTCATTTTGGTTTTCAACGGAAAGGGACATCATGAAGTCTCTTTCATAACAAAACAAGAACAAATCAGCCACAAGTGGTGCGCAATTCGTACCCATCGGAATACCCACAATTTGTCTAAATAACTTAGTACCAAATCTTATATAAATATTGTCAAGTAGAAAGGTGAGAGCTTCACACACTTTCTGACATGTCCATAATGTGTAATTTTTATGCGCTTCAGAAGTGAAAAAAGCATTTCTTACTTTACATGCAAGGTAGAGGGAATCTTCTCTATGAAATATCCATTCAATTAAATCATTTAGTTTTTCTTTTATAAGATTATGAGGGAGTGTAGTGTAAAGCGTGGAGAAATAATAAGTAGACAGACTAAAAGCACGAAATTGTCTGGATTTCAATTTATTTTAAGCCTGCTTGTCTGATGATGTTTTATAGACCAAAACAGATTTCTCCCTGATTTTTCGAAAACTTTGACACAATATTTAATTACATGTTTTTTTTTTTTTGTTTTTTTTTTGTTTTTTTTTTTTTTTTTGTTTTTTTTTTTTTTTTTTGTTTTTTTTTATGGCTGTAAGAAATTAATAATTTAGAAAGTTCAGTGATGGTACAATAGCTTGAATTTGCAATAAATCGTGCTTTGTAAGGTCTTTTATGAAGTTAAAGTAACCAATATAACGTAGGAAGCTTGTCTTGGCCTTCAGTAACATACACTTCTGCTTCCTAAGAACTATGCCTGAGCCTCGTCGTCCCGATTATCGCAATGATCGTCATAAACGGATCTCGACAATCACAGTGAGCGTTGAAACCACCAAGTCTGAGACAAGTTCAGCACTAGTAGACTAGTTCCATTAAGAAAAACTATAAACTATAACTAAAATTAACGACTATCGGGTGGCGGCGGATTTAGCTGATACGTAATAACGCATTTTACATAGACATTTTCGATTAATACTAGATAATCGTAAAGCTAGATCCACATCGCAAAGTTGTTTATTCAAGCGAAGAAACTGACCATTTTCACTGTTATGAATAGTTGTACTTCTTAGCGGACAA
Organism: Anodontia alba; assembly: GCA_964016985.1. Lineage (NCBI taxonomy): Eukaryota > Metazoa > Mollusca > Bivalvia > Lucinida > Lucinidae > Anodontia > Anodontia alba. The sequence goes on along the minus strand of OZ024833.1, from coordinate 76,695,509 downwards.
AATATTGGTTTATAATAAAACTGACTAGCAAACAATATTATAACAGTCTCTCTGGCGCAGTGGTAACTGTGGCTAGTTCGTATGCATGGGGTCTGAAGTTCGAATCCCAGCATAAGTGATAATTTTTGCTTTCGTTGTTTAGCTTTTGTTTTCGTTTTCAATAGATTCTGTTCTTATTGACATCATTTCTATCTATCATTGTGGACTTGTTTACTTTTTTGAAAATTTAGGACACAGTATATTTTGACGACAAGTAATGGGGCTGTGCGGAGGCGAAACTTATTTTCTTTTATTGCAGTGATGCTGCATGGCATTCGAAATGTCACATTGTTTCTGTTGGGTCACCAGCATTTGATCGTCATAGTCGAAGCCAAATTACCCATGAGTATCCCATAACAACCTGGACGGTCTAGGTATGTCTGTTTCAACACACAGCCTGATGAGTTTTCGCTGTTCTTTGAGCGAAGCGCACGGCCAATCTTGTTGAACATTGATTATTGCCCAAAAACCATGCATATTTATATCCAGTGGCTGAAGAGTTAAATGAAAAGGATGACAGGCGGTTTGTATACTTTGAAAAAATTCTTTTGTAACGGCAATGTTTGCTTTGCGGTTTGTTCAGGACTTTTCCAGTTTGCGTCTTACCTCTTCGACTGCATTGCTCGTGATAAAACAAACCTCATAGTCCGTCCGTCCGTCCGTCTCTCTCTCTCTCTCTCTCTCTCTCTCTCTCTCTCTCTCTCTCTCTCTCTCTCTTAAGCACCTTAGTTTGCTGATGTAATTTAAATGCTGCTTAATGACGCAGAAAATTATTCATGTAAGCCTTGATTACCATATAACCTCCTGCTTACCTTACAAACCAGCACCATAAGCGTTTTAACTGGAATTGCTGTTCATCAGTGAACTTTATCTGGTGAAGGTGGTGATAAAGATACCTCCAAACAGCGCGCGTTTACAGGTGAACAGGTTTCGTGGCTACGGACTGTGGCGCGTCAGAAAAGTTAAAACTGAAATTTATTTTCAAGAAAAACACAGATGTCTCCTCAAGGTTTGTGTCACTGAATGTGTCTTGTTTGAAAAAAAGAAAAAGTGTATTAATGGTTATGGGAATGTGATCTAAACGTTTTACGGAGACATTAAACCTTTTGTAAAGCGAAAGGGTTGGGTATGCTCCAGGCAACCCATGTGGAACCAAAGAATCTTGTCACTAATGTGTTTTTGTTTTTTTTATAATAATCAAGAATATATATGGTTTATGGGTGGTTGTCTGAAAAAGTATCAAGATTGAAAGCATTTTACGAAGAGAAGGTGTGGGACATGCCCCCAAAGTATCCCTGGGAATCCGAGATCCACGTTCTTCTCGTGCCGGGCATAGCCTTTATTAGCCAGGAGGTTATATCCACCTCAACATGGCAGGCACATATATGCCCGCCCACGCCAGGATTCGACCCCACGACTGCCGGATAGGATTCAATGCATCAATGCATCTTATCGTAAGCAACGAGAATATATATGGTTTATTGATGGTATTCTGAACCATTTGTAAGTTATAGTTCAAATCTAGGCTTTTCCAAAACGAAAGCCCATATGAAAAATTTAAAATAATTAAGCCTGTTTCACATCAGGCGTACGTTTTTTGCCGTACGATTTCCTGATATGTATTTGATATCGCAAGGCAGCCTCACAATGCCCGTACGGCTGTTTCAGTTATAGTACGATGTTAGCAGCTTCAACGTCCGAAATTGCAAACAATTTCTACGACAGTCGCAAGATGGCCGTAGGACTGTCGTGCAAATTTACAAAACTGTCGCAAGGCTGTCGTAAGAATTCTTGCAGTCATCAGTACGATAAAGAAGAAAAAATGTAAGGCTGTCGCACGAATGCCTTACCATGTTCGTGCGTTCATCGTGCGAAAAAGGCCAATATCCAAAACCTTTGAAAATCGTGCGAAATCATATGTCAACCCTGCGTTTGTCTTGAGGCTGTCTTACGGCAGCCGTACAGCGTGCAAAAATTGCCAAAAATCGTAGAAATAATATGTATGTTGAAAATTTGACGTACGGCCTTGCGACAATCGTCCGACGCTGCAAATTCGTAGGACTGTCTTGCGGCTGTCGCACGGACTTCTGCGATTTTTGCCAAAAGGATAACCGTATCTAGCCGTATTAAATACTATCAGACGACGTACAGAATTCTGGTTTGCCTACTGTTGGAGTTAGGGTCCTATGAGCTTAGTATGAGCTTAGTAAAGCCTGTATGATTTTGTATATACTATAGGAATGCCTTTTTATAGAAGATATATTACGTATGTTCACTTGCAGGAAGTACAAGATATTACACACGCGCATATGCACGAACAGACGGATGGACAGGGGTAAACCTTGATGCATTCGCGCTTTTCTTCGAGTTGGATTGTTATACCATAAGTTCACTTTTCCAAGGTCATTTTTACAGAAATGTTACCGTCCAGAATGAACTGTAACTTAGTGTTTTAAATATGGTCAATATTTGGTAATTCTGGGAAACGATACATTACACCATGTGTGAATACAGTGTTACATGTTGGGGAAAATGAAAAATCTTGATTGTTGAAAACACTTACAATGTTTTGTATTGCCTTCCGGTGAACTCACACCAGGCAAGTTTTCGCTTAAAACCGAGATGGCAGGGCTTAGCGTTACAGAATTAAGGTTGATGTCCGAGTAAATGTAATCTTTGTTTGTCATTTCCTCAAACAACTCTTTAAATTATACCACAGAGAGAGAGAGAGAGAGAGAGAGAGAGAGAGAGAGAGAGAGAGAGAGAGTCTGGACTAAACAAGCATGGAACAGGGATAAAAACAAGAGATGGATTCTTTTTTTGAGTCTGCTAGCGACAGCTAGCAGGCTCTATGCAATCGCATGGGGTTTTTTACTACGTCACAAGCGGATTTTCATCACCGCTATATTCATACGCGCACTACTTCTTAATCAGACGCAATGCGGCACTATTACGGCGAACTGAATGTGAAGCAGGGGAATTTTTTATAGCTTTTCTATTTCGATCACATAACTGTAACTGAAATCGATTTAGATAGTGCAATTTGAAACATAGACTTCAAAATTCGGTGTAGTAATACACGCGCTACTTTTGTCAATCACCCTACGCCATCTTTGATGTTGTGCTTAGCAACGGAAGCTGAACGAAAAGAAAGTATCAGAATCTACTTATTCGATATTGAATATAGCAAGACATCAGGCATTTAATTCATTCCTCCTACATGAAATTACTTTATTCACACCTCAGTGACACGGAGTTGTCTGACGACTGCTGGCCATTTATACGTTATGACCCTTCTTTTGTGGACATCGGAAAATCTCTTGAAGACAGAAAAGGGTAGGCATAGCTGGTCGGGCTAATCTGTTGATGCTTAGGTGAAGCACTATCAAATGACAATCAGTTATTAAAGCTTATCTGGATTGAACAGCCATTTCAAATTTATTTAATCTGCTCGTCTTCATAATAAGTTGATAAAGACAAATTTATAAAATTGCACCAGAATAATCGTGGAGCTACATCAGGTGTTGAATATGTATGAACTGGAGCATATCTAGACTTGAACTTTGATAATTCTAGAAATTGGAAATTGCTGCTGGAGATACACTCATTTGGCAGGCCCGGATCCAGGGGTGGGCAAAAGGGGCACATGCCCCCCCCCCCCCCCCGAAGTGACCGCTAGTCATACCTTGCCCCCGGTATTTTTTTAATTACACTCATGCATAAGCTATCCAGATACCTTTGATTTCCAGAAACAGGGAGTTCATAAATGATAATTGATAAATGGCATGCTGTGATTTGTCAATAACTTGTTAATATTGCCCTGCTGATAGGTAGCATATGCTATGGTCAGTTACACAGGCTTCTTCTTATAAATACATGATTTCACACCTTACATCTTTTTATTTAGATAATGTACATAAAAAGATGTAAGGTGTGAAATCATGTATTTATAAGAATTAATAGAACACTTCGAACAGCAAAATAAAACCGTTTCTACTCATACATCTAGATAATGTACATGTATGCGTAGAAACGGTTTTATTTCGCTGTTCGAAGTGTTAATTTGTTTAATTTGTTTTCGAGGAGATTTTAATCCTAACCACTCTCTCTGCTAATTCAGCAGTCGACAAATTGGTGACATTTGTCTTATTTTGTCCTCTAAACAGGATTTGAGTGAATGTTTTTTTTTGTTTTTTTTTTTGACGTTCGGTGGGTTGGTTGTGTGGGGGAGGGGGAGGGGGGCATGGGAATTTGCACCCCCACACTTTTTACCCAATCCAATCCATATATATTTGTATGGGTGTGGTGGCTGAAGGGACAGGCAGGTTATCCAGGACTCTGCATATCTAGCACGGATGATTATCAAACTAGCCAGAATTATTTTTGCAGCTTTGAAATTACCTGTATAAAGCTGAAGGTTTTATTTGTTTGTTTTGGAGTTTTACGGCCCAGTCAACACTATTTAGGTTACTTTTGAGCCGGTCAATTTACATAACCGCATTTCCTGGGTAGGCTTATGTATACATAAGTGATTAACCAGTACTGTGCACATTCTTTCGCCAGAAACTGACAAAGGCCCCTCTTGAATCAGTGGGATGGAGAGAATGACCTCACAAATGTATGTTGCCCCAGCAGTTTTCGTAAAATTGCCAGAAAAGAAAAAAAATCAGTCTGCAAGATTAATGAAAATGACTTGAAAATAGCATGGAAATGCACTCTCAGGCAATCCAATTTTAAAAATTTTCCGGGGGAGGCCCCCCGTACCCCCCTTATAAGGGGAACCCTCCTCTTATACTCTCCCCCTCTTGCGGCTTACGCCGCTCGATACATGCCTTCGGCAGTCAATGCCCCCCCGTCATCAGACCTTCTGGGTCCAGCCCTGATTTGGAATAATCAGGTGGTAAACTTCATTGGAAAATAAAGAGGTTCATTACTCCAATCACTGCATTGGCTTATATATGCAGATAATAAAATGGATTTTTTTTGTGAAGAAAGAAACAAAACAGAAGCGAAAAAATTGTATTTAGTTTTTCAGTACATGGTTAGATTATTTATGTATATCTGTTTTACACAGATGCCTCAGTAAAGACCCATTCTTATTTATACATTAAAAGAAGTAGAATGCATTTCCATCTGACTGATTTTGAGAAATTAAATTGATAGTGAAAGCATGTAGTACAAAGTGTTCATGTTGGTTGTTTTTCAAGGAATAGTAAATTTTCTCACAAAGCCTTGTCTCTGAATGTAAATTTAATATTGGATGAAGCCACTGGTTGTAAGAAAGTGAAAATATGGATATAGAACAAAATCCAGGTCCATCAAATCATATAAATCTAATTATGTAATTAAGTTAATGCCTTTTTTCGCGGCACCGCCTTCTGAACAATTCAGAGTAACTACAGTTGCTATACTGGATGTACATTACTCTGTGGTGGTTCTGAATCTCTTTTAACTACACTTTTATTTAACTTTAACATGCGTAAAGTAACGTTATTATTTACCTGTATTATCAGTTAGATAACACACTTTTTGAATAAAAAATACTGGCATGTTTCTTATTTTTCTTAAGGAATATATGTTGTGGATATTCATTAAAAGAGCCCTACCAATGAATGACCTTCTAATAAGTTCCAACATGTTTTTGTGTTGAAATTATAATGAACTAGAACATGTGTTTGAACAACACTATGACCCCAACTATATGGTTTCCCTTAAACATGCATTGTCCATAATACTGAAACACTAAAAATGGCTAACTTCAAAAGTAAGAATAGGATGGCCGAAACATTCCCAAACAGAACTAGTATTTTTACCGCTGGGCGGCGAATAAATTCCAACCACAGTTTCGTCTGCCATCATAATGAGAGTAAAGCAAAATGCAATTGGCTATCAGTCAAGCGTCATCCAATCAAAATCGCGCTCTGAAAATGTCACTTTGTAGACCGGATTAAAGAATGTAACGAACACAAATAAGCGAATCTGAATAGAAGCGTTCATCATATCGATACTCCATCATGTGTATCGATACATGAAGCGTATCGGGATGCACCAATGCATCGATGAATCGTCCCACCACTAGGCGTAACTCAGCTAATATTTGGTGGATTGTAACCTCAAAACAATACGCCCTTCTCTACTCTAGCATAAATGAAGTTTCAGCTTGATCGGATATAAATTGTAGGAGGAGTTAACCAGAAACTAGAAGTTTAAAGAAATTTTCAATGGGGCTTAACTCTGCTAATATTTAGTGGACTGTAACCTTGAAACAATATGTGCTGCTCCACATCATGGTCTAGCTATAAATGAAGTTTCAGCTTGATCGGATGTAAATTGTAGGAGGAGTTAGCCGGAAACGAAAAGTTTAATGAAATTTTAAAAGGGACATAACTCTGCTAATATTTGGTGGACTGTGACCTAGAAACAATATGCACTGCCCCCACATCTTGGTCTAACTATAAATGAAGTTTCAGCTTGATCAGATGTAAATTGTAGGAGCAGTTATCCGGAAACGAAAAGTTTAAAGGAATTTTCAAAGGGCTATAACTCTGCTGATATTAAGTGGACTGTAACCTCAAAACAATATGCACTGTTCCACATCATGGTCTAACTATAAATGAAGTTTCAGCTTGATCAGATGTAAAGTGTAGGAGTTAACCAGAAACGAAATGTTTTCTGAAATTTTCGAAGGGGCATAGCTCTGCTAATAATTGATGGTCTGTAGCCCAAAAACAATATGTGCTGCTTCACATCATGGTCTAGCTATATACCAAGTTTCATTTTAATCGGATGTAAACTGTAGGAGGCGTTAGCCGGAAATGAAAAAGTTTTCTGACGGACGTCATACCCCGTAAAATAATATGTCCCGTTTTTCAAACAGGTGTATAATAATTCAAAAAAGTATAAATGCAAGAGATATGGTTCTTGCGCGCTGCATGTTGTCTAATGCTGATTGATATTTACATGACCTTTCTTGAAGGTATCTTGAACAGGTTTCAAGTTACCGAGCGGACACGATTTTGTGACACATAAAGTTCCAAGTGAAATAACTCAAAAAGTATAAATGCAAGACGTATGGTTCTTGTGCTCTGCATGTAAGATAATGTTGATTGATATTTATATGAAGTTATGTGGAGACAGCTTGAACCATTTTCAAGTTACAGAGTGGACAAGATTTTGTGACAGACGCCCGAGGGAAAAAACAATACACATCTCCCTACCCTAAAGGGAGGAGACATAAATATCAGAATCCTAGCTCAAGCGGGAGGGGGTATATTGCTTTTGGTGCAGATCTTATCAGCACTGGCGTCCCCATCCAAGGGTGAGTGTGTGGAGAGGGGGGGGGAATATTTAGAACAGAATAGATTCAAAAACAGGCATAACTGGCATGCTAGGTCCAATGGGGGGAAAAAAAGCAAGAGGACCATGATGGTCCTATATCGCTCACCTGAGCAAACAGCTTTGCATACTTACTGTTGAAGTTTCAGCCAAGTTTACTGCTCTAAAATTTTTGTATAAATTTTATAACCTTGCACCCCAGTGGCCATGTTTTTTTCATCCATCATGATGGCTTGAACTGAATAGTGAAAGAGGATCACCAAAGGAACAATTCTGCTGTTATATTGAAATTGGTCCAGTGGTTTCTGACAAATAGATTTTTAAAATGTCTTATATAGATATATAGGGAAATTAAGCCCCACCCCCTAACGGCCATGTTTTTTGACAAATCATGACAGCTTGAACAAACTTGGTAGAGGGTCACCAAAGGAAAAATCCTGCCAAGTTATATTGAAATCGGTTCAGTGGTTTCTGACAAGAAGATTTTTAAAGTTTTCTATTTAGATATACAGGGAAAATAAGCCCCACCTATAGCAACCATGTTTTTTGACGAATCATGATTGCTTGAACAATCTTGATAGGGGGTCACCAAAGCAACATTCCTGGCAAGTAATATTAAAATCAGTCAGGTGGTTTCTGACAAGATGAATTTTAAAGTTTTCTATACAGATATATACGGAAAATAAGCCCCGCCCCATGAAGGCCATGTTTTTTGACGTATCATGAGGGCACAATCTTAGTAGAAGGTCACCAAAGCACATTCCTGTCAAGTTACATTGAACTCAATCCAACGGTTTCTTACGAGAAGATTTTTAAAGTTTTCTATATAGGGAAAATATGCTCCGCCCCCTAGCCGCCATGTTTTTTGATGAATCATAACGGCTTGAACAATCTTGGTAGAGGGTCACCAAAGAAACATTCCTGCCAAGTTATATTGAAATCGGTCCATTGGTTTCTGAGAAGAAGATTTTTAAACTTTTCTATATAGATATATTTGGAAAATAAGCCCCTCCCAGTGGCGGCCATTGTTTTTTGACGAATCATGATAACTTGAACAATCTTGGTAGAGGGTCAACAAGGAAAGATTTCTACCAAGTTATAATGAAATCGGTCCAGTGGTTTCTGACAAGAAGATTTTTAAAGTTTTCTATAGAGATATATAGGGAAAATAAGCCCCATCCCCTGGCAGAATGTTTTTTAGACGAATCATGACTGCTTGAACAATCTTGGTAGCAGGTCACCAAAGCAACATTCCTGCCAAGCTATATTGAAATTGGTCCATTGGTTACTGACAAGAAGATTTTTAAACTTTTCTATATAGATATATAGGGAAATTAAGCCTCCCTCCCCACCCACCACCCGGCGGCAATGTTTTTTTGACAAATCATGATAACTTGAACAATCTTGGTTTAGGGTCAAAAGGAAAGATTTCTGCCAAGTATTAATGAAATCGGTCCAGTGGTTTCTGACAAGAAGATTTTTAAAGTTTTCTATATATATAGGGAAAATAAGCCCTGCCCCCTAGCTGCTATGTTTTTTGACAAATCATGACGGCTTGGACAATCTTGGTAGAGGATCACCAAGGAAACATTTTTGCCTAGTTATATAGAAATCGGTCCAGTGCTTTCTAACATGAAGATTTTTAAAGTTTTCTATATAGATATATAGGGAAACAAGAGGCCCAAGGGCCACGGCTCGCTCACCTGAGTCACTGCAGACATGCAGATGTTATGCAACATTTTTCCAATCCTATCATCACAACTAATGAAAAGATCATCATTTGAGCAGTTCTTAGTTTTGAAGAAGAATATATGGGCCTGACAGTCAATGGAGCATGATCATTTGAATAAACCATCAATCACATTTCAACAGTAGGATCAATGTGAAATTTGGTGGAAATTGGCTAAGTGGATTCTGAAGAATCATGATTTTATACATGTAAACAGCACAGTAGCAGAGAAATATAATAAATATAAACAAGATGATGGCCATCTAAGATTTCCAATCAGAACAATTTTAACTACTGTTGATCTACAATTCACTTGAATACTTTCAATATAAATGTATATGGCCCATACAAATGCATGGGGAAGCAAATTTGACCTTGGAGGTAAAAAGGTCAAACGTCAACATAGAACCATCATTTTAGCAATTTTGGTAGCTCTCCTGTCCCCCATAATTTGTGCAAAGATAAGGGCCCAGGGCTTATTTGGTTATGGAGAAGAAGATTTGTAAATTTTTTTTTACCATTATATGGGCATGGCAGCCATTTTGATCAATGGACCATGCCCATTTTAGCAATCTTTCATTCTCCTGCCCAAGGAGGCTCTGCATGAAATTTGAGCAACACTGGCCCGGAGGCTTCAGAGGAAAAGTCATTTGAAATTATCAACATTTTTTCCATACAAATGTATGGGGCCCATACAAATGCATACAGAAGCAAACTTGACCTCGCCGTAAAAAGGTTAAATGTCAATATATGACAATTATTTTAGCAACCTTGGTAGACCGCCCGTTCCCGATGATATATGCAAACATTCAGCCACATGCCATCCTCGATTTTGGAGAATAACATTTTTAAATGTTTTTTTTCCCATATAAATGCATAGGGAAGCAAACGACCTTGCCGTAAAAAGGTCAAATTTTAGCAACTTTGGTAGACCCTCCGTCCCCGATGAATTATGCAAAGATTCAGCCCCAAAGCATCCTCGGATTCGGAGAAGAAGATTTTTAAATGTTTTTACCATATATGGGCATGGCGGCCATCTTGGTTAATGAATTGCGACCATTTTAGCAATCTTTTGTTCCCCCAACCTAAGGAGGCTCAATATGAAATTTGAGTAAATTTGGCCCAGAGGCTCCAGAGGAGATGTTATTTGAAATTCTGAACATTTTTCCCATATAAATGCATAAGGAAGCAAAATTGACCTTACCGCAAAAAGGTCAAATGTCAATGTACAACCATTATTTTAGCAACTTTGGTAGCCCTCCCATTCCCGATGATATGTGCAAAGATTCAGCCACAAGGCATGCTCGGTTTTGGAGAAGAAGATTTTTAAAGGTTTTTCCCATACAAAAGCATAGGGAAGCAAACTTGACCTTGCCGTAAAAAGGTCAAATGCCAACGTACGACAAATCTTATAACAACTTTGGTAGACCTCTTGTCCCTGATGATTCTTGCAAAGATTCAGCCCCAAGGCATCCTCGGTTATGGAGAAGATTTTTAAAGGTTTTTACCGTATATGTGCATGGAGGCCATCTTGGGTCAACGGACCATGACCATTTTAGCAATCTTTCGTTCCCCCACCCTAAGGAGGCTCCACATGAAATCTGAGCAAAATTGGCTCAGCGGCTTCAGAGGAGAAGTCATTTGAAAATGTTAATGGACGGAGGAAAAGTGATCACTATAGCTCATCCTGAGCAGAGGTCAGGTGAGTTAAAAAAAAAAAAGTCCCACCCCCCTGGCGGCCATGGTTTTTGACGTATCATGACGGCTTGAACAATCTTGGTAGAAAGTTACAAAAGAAACATTCCTGCCGTGTTATATTGAAATCGGTCCAGTGGTTTCTGACAAGAAGATTTTTAAACTTTTCTGTATAGATATATAGGGAAAATAAGCCCCGCCCTCTGGTGGCCATGTTTTTTGAGGAATCCAAATGGCTTGAACAATCTTGGTAGAGGATTACTAAAGGAACGTTTCTGTAAAATTATATTGAAATCGGCCCAGTGTTTCTGACAAGAAGCTTTTAAAAGTTTTCCATATAGATATATACATGTAGGAAAAATAAGCTCCGCCCCCTGGCAGCCATGTTTTTTGACGAATCCAGATGGCTTGAACAATCTTGGTACAGGATCACCAAACAAACATTCCTGCAAAATTATATTGAAATCGGTCCAGTGGTTTCTGACAAGAAGATTTTTAAAGTTTTCTATATAGATATAAAGGGAAAATAAGCCCCGCCCACTGGCGGCCATGTTTTTTGATGAATCCAAATGGCTTGAACAATCTTGGTAGAGGATCATCAAAGTAACACTCCTGCAAAATTATATTGAAATTGATCATACTTTACTGAATGTATTTGGCCAGACAGTCCCGAGCAAACATTGTAAACCCCCATGAGATGCTACAAAATGCGGTGTCACATCAGGGGCTAAACTGTTTGCCACCCATTGAGCTATTTTTAGACAAAACATTCGGTAGAAAATTGTACTTGTTAGCTCACCTGAGCGCAAAGTGCTCATGGTGAACTATTGTGGTCAGTCAATGTCCGTCGTCCGTCATGCGACGTCAACAATTGATTTAAAAGCCTACTCCTACACCCCTGGGCAAATTGACTCGATACTTGGTAGGAAGCATCGGGGTGACTTGTACATCAAAAATAGCTAAAATCATGCCGATCGGAAATCCAAGATGGCCGCCATGGCCGCCATCTTGAAAATCTATTTTTCACTTCTTCTCCTGAACAGAAAGGCCAATTGACTCCAAACTTTCTAGGAAGCACTGGGGTGACTTGTAGATCAAAAATAGTTAAAATCTTGCCAATCGAAAATCCAAGATGGCCGCCATGGCAGCCATCTTAAATCTATTTTTAGCTTCTTCTCCTGAACCGAAAGGCCAATTGACTCCAAACTTGCTAGGAAGCATCGGGGTGACTTGTAGATCAAAACTAGCTAAAATCGTGTTGATCAGAAATCCAAGATGGCCACCATCTTGAAAATCTATTTTTCGCTTCTTCTCCTGAACGGAAAGGCCAATTGACTCCAAACTTGCTAAAAAGCATCGGGGTGACTTGTAGATCAAAAATAGCTAAAATCATGCTGATCGGAAATCCAAGATGGCTGCCATGGCAGCCATCTTGAAAATCTATTTTTCGCTTCTTCTCCTGAACCGAAAGGCCAGTTGACTCCAAACTTGCTAGGAAGCATAGGGGTGACTTATAGATCAAAAGACGCTAAAATCATTCCGAACGGAAATCCAAGATGGCCACCATGGCGGCCATTTTGAAAATCTATTTTTCGCTTCTTCTCCTGAGCCGAAAGGCCAACTGACTCCAAACTTGGTAGGAAGCATCAGGGTGACTTGTAGATCAAAAATAGCTAAAATAGCTAAAACCATGCTGATCGGAAGTCCAAGAGGGCCACCCTGTTGGCCATCTTGAAAATCTTTTTTTCGCTCTTCTCCTAAACCCAAAAGCTAGTTGACTTGAAACTTGGTAGGAAGCATCGGGGTGACTTATAGATTAAAATCGTTCTGATTGGAAATCCAAGATGGCTGCCATGGTGGCCATTTTGAAAATGTAGACTTTTCACTTCTTCTCCTGAATCAAAAGGCTTATTGGCTTTAAACTAGGTAGGAAGCATCAGGGTGACCTGCAGATCAAAAATAGATAAAATCATCCCTATCAGAAATCCAAGATGGCCGCTATGACAGCCATCTTTAAAATCTATTTTTCGCTTCTTCTCCTGAATTGAAAGGCCATTTGACTCGAAACTTGGTAGGAAGCATTTAGGTGACTTGTAGATCTAAAATAGCTTAAATTGTTTGGATAGGAAATCCAAGATGGCTGTCATGGCGGCCATCTTGAAACTCTTTTCCTTTCACTTATTTTCCTGAACCAAAGGGCCAGTTAATTTGAAAATTGGTAGGAAGCATCAGGATGACATGTTGATATAAAAATAGCTAAAATCCTTCCGATTGGAAATCCAAGATGGCGGCCATCTTGAAAATCTATTTTTCTTTACTTCTTCTGAACTGAAAGACCATTTATTGACTCGAAACTTGGTAGGAAGCATCAGGGTGACTTGTAGATCAAAAAACGCTCAAATGGTTGCGATAAGAAATCTCAAATTGCGGCTATGGTGGCCATCTTGAAAATCTGTTTTGAACTTTTTCCCCTGAACCGAAAGGGCAATTGACTTAAAGTTCATTGGAAGTATCGAAGTGACTTGTAGATCAACAGTAGCTAAAAGCCATTCTGATTGGAAATCCAAGATGGCTACCATCTTGTTTATGTTTATTATATTTCCCTGCCACTGTGCTGTTTACATGTATAAAATCATGATTCTTCAGAAACCACTTAGGCAATAGCAACCAAATTTCACATTGATCCTACTGTTGAAATGTGATTGAGAGTTTGTTCAAATGATCACGCTCCATTGACTGTCTTGCCATATATAATATTCATCTTAAAAATTAAGAACTGCTTAAAGGATGATCTTTTCATTAGTTGCGATGACAGGATTGGAAAAATGTTACATAACATCTGCATATCTGCACTCACAATGCTACTCAGGTGAGTGGCCCGTGGGCCTCTTGTTCAATTTTAAATAAAGTATGGTAAGGAGTTGAGGTGAGTAACCGACCCAGAAATCAAATTTCGGGTAAGGTGTTCACATGCTGTGTTTAAAGGAGTGTAGATATTGATGTAGTGTATGTACAAGAATCTCAGACATGTGACAGACTATTGAAGCGATATATGAGCCTCTTCATGGGATAAAAATCTTATGCCATATGCGAACAACAAAGACACGTGGTTTTTGCTATGCGCAGTCTGATCAGCACCGTTGTTGTTCGCTGTCTAGACAGTAAACAACCTATCAAAACTTTCAAGACTAGCTAATCTGGCACAATGGCCGAGTTAGCCAGTCTACGGCTGAGTAAGCAGGTCTGAGTCTTATTTGGTCGAAAACCTCGAAGACAGGTTTTTCATGTCGTTGCTTATATATTATCTGTACTTTGACAAAGTGCAGGGAGACTTTGTAGCGGCATCACACATTGCTAAACACAAGCTACAATTGGATTAATTAACGCATAATTTTACTGCAAGCATATTTTATTTTCGGGCTTCAGAAGGGGGAAAATAGGACCTTATGCACATACTCCTTTCAACTTCTTAAACCTCATTGAAATATATTTATATCGGAAAGATTATTAAATCCAGAAAATAGGAGCTAAATTTTGCAGTAAGGAGGGTGTACATGCCGAAAAATTGTTATGCCATGAATTATACGATTTTTGCTTAAAGGATCTGTTTTAAGGTCTTTGTGAACATGTCGCTTTGCGACAAATGTCTTATATTGAATTAATTTTCTCCGTAACACATTATCCAAGTTGATAAAATAATATATAGAGGCTGTTGCATTATGTGAGGGATTTTTACAGATCCCTCATTTATTATTCGGAACTAGCGAAACTATTTGGAACTAGCCAAATCAGTGGAGAACTTCACATTCATCACAAGGGCAGATAACCTAAGGCGAAGGACAAAGTCTTTGGTGTGATATTTCAAGGAAGGCTAGTACTCTGTATCAGCCAATAAAGTCCAAATTTTGATCAGCCACTTATTTGGAAATTGTTATGAAGCATAACTTTACCTGGTTCTAGCCAAATGACTGTATCTGATCAATTGTGCCAGCTTTAGTGTTCAGACAACAAAATTCACTTGCCTACACCTATATGCTTATGTGTGTGCAGAGTTGGAGCATGGGCATGTCACTATGACTTTGAGGATTCAAAATGTTCTTGGTATTTTTGCAGCTAATAAAAATTGTCCAGATAATTGAGGAGTGTGGGTAAAAAATATTTCAGTCATTATAAATAAAGATAAAGAGCCTTAAATAAAAGGTTGCATATAAGAATTTAAGAAATAGACAACATAAGCTGTGTAGAGCTTTTAATGCTTATAAGTTCTTTCAACAGCTAGCCCTACTGGGATGTCCAACAGAACCATGATCAAAATCAAGATTTGTGATCTAGTTTGCTAAGTTTTTACTATACATATGTGTACAGTATAATAATTACTGTATTTTTTAAGTCTAGTCCCATATAATTCACATCTTAGAATTTTTTGCTGTTATTATTTAGCCCGGTTTCATGTATTTTCACGTTACTAATGGTAAAACGTTTCATCATAACTACTTACAGAGACAAATGCTGAAAATAATTCTGGAGTCATCTAAATTATTATCTGAGCATTTATTTTATGTACAAATAATGCAGTTCTTTGGATTTGATTTGTGAAAGCATTTGTGTAAACAAGCCAACCATGTTGCCGCCATTTTGAACCAAAAGCCATGTAACTTCGCGTTAATTAAATTTTTGGCAGAAAATCATCATGTAATTGTAATGTGATTTTTGCAAATTTTGGCCATTTTCAAAATAAAGTACGGATACCGTATTAATCCGCCTATAAGACGATTTGTTTATAAGACGGGGGCTGTTTTTGGGCCCTTCCCAGGCAGGATTTTGCTTTTAATTAATTATAAGATGGGTTAAAAAAAGTCGCCTGTCGGAGACATTCCCTGCCACTCAGAAATTCCTAAAGTATATGAAGACATCGGCGATGATTGGTCAGATTTGTAAGTGAATTTATCACAGAGCAGGAATTAAAACAAAACTCCCAACACCACTTACAAGCATGCATACCGTATTTAACTGTGTATAACACGCACCTTATTTACCCAGAAAACGTTTATAAAATCCGATGTGTATTATTTATAGGAACACCAAAATCGGGACAGAAATCACCAAGATAATCGGTCGCGAAAACATGACATTCACGATCGCCCGTTAAAAATGCGAAATAGAATGATTGCTATAAGATATTCATGATTTTTTATACCTATCTCGCCCATACCAGGGTTCTGGCAGCTCAAAACAAGCAACTCGATCTGATTTGTAGTAATTTGATATCCTTTTCATGTCCATGCTTTTTTTGTTTACGCTTTTTTATTTTGCTGATCATGTGATCTCTTCAAAGGGAAACTACTCAAACAGGCATATGCATATGAATCTGTATTGATTACCGGACTTTGACAAGACTCAACCGTAACTTGAATAAATCAGCCTGCACAACTGATTTATTGTAGTTCAAAATAGGAAATAAATTTGGTAGAACATAAATATTGGCACGAACGATCATACATTGAAAAAATAAAAAAGTATTTAAGTTTATGCAATTATTAAAATTATTGATAATAAACAAAACCAACCGGGCTTTTGAGGTAGGTAGATCGGTCATTTGCATTTTATCTTTTATTTTCTTACCACCCAGCTAGCATTCTACGTAAATCTACATCGGGCCGTCATCGGCCCGTCAGCTACCCTGACGGGCCGATGACGGCCCGATATAGATTTACGTAGAATGCTGACTGGGCATATGTTTATCTTTTTTTTTTTTTTTTTTTTTTTTTTTTTTTATTTATTTAAACTTTTCTTCCAACTTACCAAAAAAATTGTTTGAAATAAACAATGTTTATGATAAAGAAAATCAAACTACCAGCATACATCTGTGCACTTAATTGGTTAATTGGCAGTCAGAATGACAACTAGTCGACTTTAGTTGTTGTTTGCATTGCCCTGAGGCACTGAGTTGATAATTTCACGTCTCAGTTAAGAAAGTGACACAAAGAAGGTGTTAATTATGAGAACACAAAAGAAATAACTACATTTTTA
Source organism: Anodontia alba (assembly GCA_964016985.1). NCBI lineage: Eukaryota > Metazoa > Mollusca > Bivalvia > Lucinida > Lucinidae > Anodontia > Anodontia alba. The sequence continues at coordinate 76,678,681 of OZ024833.1, read as the reverse complement.
TTATCATAGCGTCTGCAGTGGGGAAGCAAAGAACTGCCTACACTACATCAAGTTGCCTGAGGCCCATGGTAACAGAGCTGCACAACGAAAATTCAGTTAGCATTATCGTAAATTCGGCCTGTTTCTACTCTAAACCTTCCGAGTTCGGCCATTTTCAACTCAGTCCTAGTGAAATTTGACACTTAGTATCTGGTATTGATTGATTGTGTTGGGGTTTAACGACACATCAACCCTTGTGGGTCATTTTGTGTCGTCTCCCAGAGACAGGGAGAAAAGAGATAGAAGAGATAGTAGAAGAGATGAAAGAGAGGACAGGGAAGAAAGAGGAACAGGAGTGAAAGTGAAGAAACAGAAGAAATAAAAACATTCCCCTTCTACCCTTACCTGCTACAAGGATAGCAGGCCTTGCCCAACTGTAAGCCAATATCAATTGGACGCCCCGGTGCCCTGAGGTACAGGACACCTTCGCACCACCCGACCACCCCCTAGTATCTGGTAACTTAGTAAATAACGCACAGATAAATTCTTCCTGTTTTACATAGAACATCTCTTTTTTTTATTTCAAAACTATTTAACAAATATTCAGTGCGTGTTATACACGGGTGCAAGTAATACACAGAAAAATTCGGTACTTCACCTACAAAATTACCTTGCTGCTATTTCTGTCAAGGGACGAAGGTAAACATTATATCCTTCTACCGGTTTCGAAGATCGGCATTTTCCGTGACCACGTGGCACCACCGGACTTTGCCGAAAATACCGATATGGCCAAAGATCTTGATTATAAGATGGGTCTGGATTTTTGGGGGCTTTTTTTTTTTTTTTGGAAAAATCCCCGTCTTATAGGCAGATTAATACGGTACCTTAGATTTGATATTTTCATAGAAAAAAATAAGTTAGTCTTAGCTGTAAAAATTGATTTAATAGATATAGGTGTAAATGTCATTAAGGACTGTTATCACCACGGTCAATATATTTCTTTTCTAAGCGGAAATCACAAAACAACAGTGTATTTCTGAAAACAAACCTTGCCCACTAAAGCGTGACTTTGTATTTAAAACATCCAGCAGGTAGGTGGCGCTGCCGTTTATTTTAATTGAGAAATCAGTTTAACGCAATATTGAATTTAACGCGAAAATACATGGAGTATATTACTTTTATTCACACAGACTATTTAGGCTGACAAAATTAATCAGATAATAGATTAACTGATCTATAAATTCCACAAAAATGATTATCATTACAGATGTCTTATAATCAATGAGACGCCACATTTTGCGGCATCCCATCTGGGTCTACACTGTTTGCTCAGGCCTATTTGACCAAATACATACAGTAAAGTATAACATGGGAAGAGTCCTGCTCAGACAGACAAGTAAATTGACCAAATCTTTTGTGATAAATAATCGATCACAATGACAGGAGTGATAATCGACCAGATTAGCCAGCCTTAGAGTCTATTTATACATTGTATTTGCTGTATGATGATTCTAGCGAATAAAAAGAAAAGAAAAAATGCAACAATGTATCCATTTAAAGATACTGCCTCCAGATTTGTGGGACTTTTACCCAACCCGATCACATGATGAACAGGCCCTGCCTAAGGCAACTCTGCCCTGGAGACTATAGGCAGCCCAACTACTTCGCTGGCCCCGATGGGCAGGGGCCGTGGTCTGTGGGTCGTGATTTCTGAATACCCGATAATCAGTGCACGCCGGTAATAGGTACCAAGTTACGCTACACTACCGGTCACAGGAGCTTGACATTGGATAATTTCTACTTATAGGGCCTGTCCTTCGAACCTTCGATTATTTCATAATCGTAGGGACAGGCCCTATAAGTAGAAATTAGCAAACGTCAAGCTCCTGTGCTACCGGTTGCCTACATGAAATGCACTTTACGGCATCAGGAATTTTGCTGAAGAACTGAACAAGTATCTGTTGTTGTTTTTCGCGTGCGACACACCATGAATTTCAAAAATGCAGGTAAAAGAAGCTTTCATGTCTGTAGCCTCGCGAAAAATAAACTGTTCGACAGCCGGTAGATTCTAGTAAACAAGCTGGTTGTCATACGACAACACACACAGTTGTCGCAACACCCAGAAGGTCGGAAACCAGACACGATACGTATCGCTGAGCACTTTCATTGGCTGACTGACATCACATGTCTCAGTCGAAACACTCGGTCTTATTCGCTTTAATCATTGCGACTTTTCAGGCCACGACAAGGGTCCGTACACACAATTCTGTTCTATTCCATACGTGTTATCATTTGACGCCACCGTCGTGGCTGCTTCTTCGCGGCTGCTTCTTCGCAGCCACGAGGCGGTGTCGCTACAAGAAAATGCATCTGTATTATTGCAAGGAAGTATCCATCAAAGAGATGGGATATTTAGTCCTGATTCAAGAGGGCGTCAATGCCTACCATGTTGTTTAGTATTATTGGTAAAAGCTGTACAGAAAAGGATCTGTACCAACAAGTTGAATGTCAACAACATGAATGAAATTCTGTTTGCAGGAGATAAATTATACAAGTATGCAAAAAAGAATGCCAAGACATATCATGACTATTTAGAGCCATGTGATTTGCCATCTTATTTTTCACTTGACAACCAGCATTATCCCTGGAAAGTGAAAAAAAAACAACAAAAAAACAACATTTTCAGGAAATTTAAATATCTTATCCTTAGTGGAGTATCCTTTCCTTGATTTAGAGACAGGACTCGCTATGACTTTCTCATTCAACCCATATGCAGTCTTCATTTGCAACGGCTTTTCTATTGCATTATTGGAACAAGGTGACTGTTTCTACCTTTTTGAGTCACATGCAAGAGCTTCAGATGGAATGCCAAATGTTAATGGCAAAAACATTTTGTTAAAGAAAACAAATATAACTGGCATTTTCCTTTCATTTGCGTAGATTGTTTAGTTTTGATAATTCCTTTACTACAACAGCGGTGAGTCAGTTTGATTTGCATTCGCTCTGTATATCTCATGTTTGCAGGGAGACCATAAAATGATACCAATGAGCTGGGTTTCAAATTTGTGACATAACTACCTATCCTCCTTTACAAGAATGTATTTCATTTGAGTTGTGTCCATCACAGCCTTATGCTTCCTCCCAGCTTGCTGACAGCTTAAATGAACACGGTTCCGCATTACTTGATTCACCCCTTATATGTGAAGAATTGCAAACCTCCCTGAATAAGAAACTTAAGTTAAGTGACACATCAAAAGATGGTTTGAGCAGTAAGAAATTTAAAAACAAAGAAAGTGCTATAGTCACACAGTTTCACAAGTTGGTGTCTTGTGGTCCCCAGTACATATGTACAAGTTGTTGTCAAACATTTTTCAGACATTCTGATGTTAAATTTGATATTCAGGGTCTAAAGCCCGAGATGAAAAGACTCTGTACATTAGGACATAAAAGTGTGGAGGATAAGGAATGGATCTGTCAACAATGTGCTAATAGTTTGAAGAAAAATAACTTGAACAAATATCTTCCTTTTTGTCAAGCCCGCTTGCGCTGAGCAAGACATAGTCACCATAGCTGCATTTAAGTGTATATTAGTGAGTCCATCCGTATTTGTCCGTCCTAGCTAGAAATTTTGCATGCAGAATCATCTTTCAGTGTAGTTTGAAATTTCTCCAAGACTTGGCCTTGAGGTCAGATTTGTCAAGGACATGCACTTACCAGCAGAATTTAAGAGTTTTTAAAGAAAGTCTTCTATTCAGGAAGTGCAATGCCCAGATGCTTGATATATTCCATAGAGCTCCATCTTATCGTATAGTATTGGTAGCATTGGAATGTCGTCTATCTTCTTTGCATGTATTGTGTAAACTTGCATAGAAGATACACAGCACTCCATTAGTACTTTACAAGCTAGCAGACTCTTAGGACTATCAGTCCTTTGATTTTATTATTATTTTTCTTTGCAGTATATGAATAGCCATTTTGTTAAACAATTTCTTGCCTTAGCAGAAAAATGCTTATCTGTCGGACACTTTTCACGGCGCATACTAATTACGGAAACGTATCCATGCATTCCCGGTAATCTTTGCAAATACGTATTAAATAACTGTTTTCTGACTGTATTTTTATTTCTCGTATATAATTATAAAATTTAATGGCATTATTGTTTAATGGAGTCGCTCCTTATATCAATCTACAAATCCATAGTTAAGACCATTGAAGCTCACTCACATGCTTATTGTTATATAAGTACAGGATTGGTGAGGTACAATTTGCACGAAGATGTTTCCCTGATGTGTTCCATACGTGGCTAATTTTATGACCAACATAAAAGTTTCCGCCAACTTTCTGTCTACTTTCAGTGTCCCAAATTTATGTGTGTCCGTCCTTCAGACTCCGTCTCACTGTCCGCGAAACTCGCGTCGTAAGAAAAGTGCCCGTGGGTACAGCTCACGGCATAAGAAAATCTACCGTGCGTTCCGATAGTGTGAATCTACTCTGCCCGAGGAATGGCGACTGCTGTTTGGTTAGTTTTGTTTCACACGTGTCTAAAAACGATGGCCGAATATTAATGCTTTGAACAAGTTTAGCTTTAAAAATCTTCTATCGAGCGCAAAGTTTGGCTTCTCTCTCATCATATTCGAATCCGGAAAATACCCCGAAATCCAATGATGTAGTTTCAAAAGCAGACAGTAAAGACTCCCGATAAAACAAATGTTTGCTAATGAACTGGTGAATATTACTCATCGTACCACTGAAAATATCTGTACATGCTATTTTTTTAAAAGTTTACAATGAATGCAAAAGTTGCAAATTCAATTTTTATTTCAGTCGCTTATCATGATCGGATGATAACAATGTTTGGCCCTCTAAATTATTTTTCTATTGAAGCTGAGTTTTCAAATCGGTGGTCTGGTTCCAAGGTCGATTTGAACTGGTAACCAGCTCAGGAAAAGTAGGCGGGGCTTAGCCTAGGTAGGCTTGCTATCTATAAGGGTCATAAAACTGAAAAGGATTTATTATGTCTATTAAAACCAATCAGGAATTGTGTCTATTCACATGGTAAGTATTAAACTGGTAAGACTTAAACGTGGTACGATGCAGTACATGTATTAGTCTGTACTTATAAGATCAAGTACGGCAGCTGTCGGTGGCTGACAGAAAACGAGCACTTAGTACTGGTGAACGGCTAGGAAGCTTTCCCTGAAAGGTGTGGTTAGGGTCGCGTAAAAGCTCAGCAAAACAAAAACAAAGAATACTTGTAAGAACCGCTTCGGTAGCCTCGGTGAGTTTTGAGCAGATAAAAAACAGTATAGCAAATCTTCATCCGTTTTGTTTTTTATTTTAACAACCATAAAATTCCTGTTTCAGTAATGGAAAAGTAGAAAAGAAAAAAAAAAGTGTATCGTGTGGGATTTGAACCAGCCACCTATGACGCTGAAGTCCAGCGTGCTAACCATTATACCACAGAGACTATAATTTCTGTAATGTTTATAAAAGGTTATACCCATTTGTTTGAATTATAGGTAGTTGTACATAATTCTAAACAGTGATTTATAGTTTATAGTTTAAGTCGATAGTTTATAGTTTGGTGCTTAATGGTACTAGTCCAGTATGAACTCAAACACTAAGGGCAAAAGCTATCGCGATAATTGCTTCTTACCTTATTATGTCTAAGTTCGTGCCACGAAGCTATTTACAAAATGTATTTATTTTACCTGTATATCTACACCGTATGTCCGCACTCTTCGAAGTCGGAAAGAGATTTCTTCCTATACCAGTTTCAGTTTTCAGATTTTTAACGCTTCCAGGCAACTGGGTCACATAGAGGCAGCTTCCTTTACCAGCTGAGCAACTGTATTTATACTGACTAGTGGTCTGTTCCCAATGTGAACAAGGGAGTGGCAGGTTGAAACAAAATTGCAGATTATTCTATGATTGCGATTTTACAACTATATCGATCTACTATAAGGTTTTAATAATTTCCCATACATAAAAAATAATCGCTTCCATGCATGTAACCCAGTATGACCAATTGTTTCTATGGGAATTATCCTGTCATCCCTACAAAAAAAAAATACTTAGGTCCATTCTCGGTCCTTTTCGGTTTTTATCATTTGACAAAAAGAAAGATGACTGTGCCCAGCATAATTTTATTTCCGGGTTAACAAAATATCGGTAAAATGGTAATTTTGGACAGAACAACCTATGATTTAGACATTTTAAAACACTGATCACGGCGAGTAAAGGCGGTATCTCTGAAAGATAAGTTATGCTGTTTAAATCGGTGCGTAGGTGATTTTCTACCTTTATTTTTGTCACATATGCATGCATTATTAGAGCATTGAGAAATCGTAAATACAGTTTTGTAAAACAATAGCGCATAAATATACCGACACAGTGGCTCAGTGGTAGAGCGTCTTTCGCTTGGCGCTCAGCATTAAGAAAGTAGAGCTAGAACTGGTAGCTCAGTGTCAGTATAATGTGACTGGGTGGAATATCATGTCAAAGTGTCTGGGGCGTGATATTTCAGTGAGGCAGCACTCTAAAAGTGAGCATTGAGCTCCCTGCCACATCCAGACACCGTCGCGATATGACTGAAAAAGGTTGAAAGCGACGTTAAGCCCAAATCAAACAAAAGCGCATAAATACAATGTATGTTTATATGCATGCATTATAAGAACATTGACAAAGCGCAAATATGCTTTTTAAAACAAAGTACATAAATACAATGTATATTTTATATGCATGCATTATTAGAACGTTGACCGATTGCAAAATACTCTTTTGTAAAACAATAGTGCATAAATACAATGTATATTTTATACATGTATGGATGCATTATTCAAACACTGACTGATCGCAAAATATGCTTTTTGTAAAATAATAGTGCGTATGTTTACATATACATGCATATGAATATGTAATGACAGTCTATATACATGTATGTCGCACTCTATCTTGACCGTCAAAATAATAACCCGGATGGTAAAACCAAAAACTTTACCGTTTCCGCTAATGTTAGTTACGTTGCTTAGTGATAAAGTTAGTAACCATGAAAAGCCGCTCGGCGAGCAGTACTCTGTTTATTATATTCGATATTAGAGATCTATCAACGGCATGTAAGTCAGTCTATAGTATATATATCAAAAGAAAATCTGAAGGAAACATTTTTACATGCTAATTGAGTTTTCGTTGCAGGTTAAAACTTTTGATTTCGAGACCTCTCTAATGTGCGTAAAGTTAGTATCCGCTTGCGTAAAGTTAGGACCCGCCTTTTATTAGTGGACGACCTAAAAACCAAACAAGACTCATAACTTTTCAGTGGTTGTAAACACAATTGTAAGAAAAGTGCTTCATTTATGTAGCATTGTGGCAACCGCCCCTTCCCCTTATTATGTATTCAAAAATGAAGTTGGGATGGGATATTCGGACATTTTGAGGATACACACTTGGTAAGATAAAGTAAATAAGTAGACTCAGGGGATCCAATTGTATGACACCAACTTCAAGTGATAAGATAAAAACGTTTTATGCCAAATGCGAGCATATATGGTCGGGCAGCGAAGGGTAATCTAAGCTACTGTTGTGGTTCGCATAACCGCATTCAAAATGTTTTTAAAATAGTAGTCTAAAGACGTTGTTCATTCTGTTACATTGGCTGATGCAGAGTTCTTTGAAAATGCAAAAAAAATAAAATCTGTAGTTCGTATTTTGTATCAATTTGAGACAATGAGAGCTTGTTATTAAACCTTAACAGATGTTTGTCTCCATAAAATTGCTCATGCTGAGATTTTTATCATCAATCATTTTGATCGGAAACACAATTTCTGCAGCTATGACAAAACAACAGACGAAGCCATGATGCACTAATTCTCTGCAACACAGGAAAATGTTTCCAAAGTGTTTCAATATATAGCATTGAATATACTTTTTTATGCCGATCACATAGATGACAATAGCTAAATAAGCAATCAAACAAATTAAAATTATCATTACAAAAAGATTGGTAACAACATGCAAGTTACGCGAAAAAACGAAATGCATAGTTGTTAACCCAGTTATTGATTATAATTTCCCAGCAGGCATACAACGTTGAAACAACGTCATTTGAACGTTGATCCAACGTATTCGACGTTGAATCAACATTAAAACGACGTTGTTTCAACGTTGTATAGCCACTAGATTAGTTTCAATCTTAAATTGTACGACGGAGAGTCGATCCTTAAACTGTATGACAGTCATTCCTCCATTTATTTCAGATGGTCGGGGACTGACTGCTGCTGTCTGAGGTCCAGCCGATCATGGCTCAGCTTGTGGTTTTCTTTCGCTCTAACTTCAGATTGTGACTGAACCAATTTGTTTCATTGCAGATTGTGATTATTTGTGTTACACTATAGTGCTTCAATGATGGGGTAGAGGGTCTACGCGGACAAAACACATATCAATAAATTTGAGATGTGTCAGAATTAAGGTGAGGTTTCGATCAAACAAAACTAGTTTAAGAACCGAAGTAGTTGTCTGCAGAACGTTCTAAGGAGATTCCTCTATTCCAGTTCGCATCACGAAAACATATATAATAAAACTGGAGTTTACAGGGGTAGACACTATTTTTCTTATTTTTGCTCAGAAACATAAGCGACAAAGCGGTTCCAACAATATAAGTTTTGGGTAGAAATATGAAATATCATAGGGTCTTTTTTATCCTAAAAGTTTCAGTTTTTGAAGGTGAAATTTTCTATATATTTGAATAGGCGTGTTTTCGTAATGGTCTTTGTTACTCCAACTGCACCATTGTGTCTTGTCGTAGTTTGTTCCTCATTTCTTCTTCTTTTCGTGCCTGGGAAGGTTGTGCTTATATTTTTTTACTGTGGTCTTATATATCTGATAGCGAAAATATTAATTCTATTAAACTTCTACGCGGTTTCACTGATTTAAGGACATAGGGCTCAGTACCATTGTAAGAAACCTACCCTAGAGAATTACACCATACCATAACATTATATCAAGTAAAGCCTTATTTGAAAGTCTTATCAATAAAAATATCATGTCACCATGACTGGGTAAGACTGGGGTTGTCTCAAAAGTGATACACCTTTTGCTCTTTTTTAACACTGAAAGTAGTGGGAAATAGCTAATTTTTTTTTACATAAAAATGAAAATTCAAGAAAACCTGCTCTAGAGAACTTAATGATACTCAGATATTTGATGCATGTACTTATTATCTGTAAAATTCTGAAAATAATGTAAGTCACCATAGTATATGGTAGAGTGGCCATTTTAAACTGTTTTAGTTTGGTTACCTTTGCAACCGTACTTAAAATTCTTGCTTTATTCGAATGGGCGTTTGTATACGCTGGAGTCCCACAAGGCTCAATACTAGGTCCTCTGCTTTTTCTCATCTTTATAAATAATATTGTCAAAAACATAAATTCCTCAATACGTCTTTTTGCCGATGATACCAGTTTGTATATCATTGTAGAAAACCCTCAGACAGCGGCCATAACTATGAACTTGACCTGGGCACCATATCTCAATAGGTTCTTGGTTGGTTGGTTGATTTTAATGCAAGGAAAACCATGTCTCTTTTAATATCTTTAAAACAAAATCCTGTTTTACATCCGCAACTTTTAATGAACGATACAGTCATTTCAGAATCTACTAGTCACAAACATCTCGGGATTACATTTTCGAACACTTGCTCATGGACAGAACATATTGCCAAAATTACTGAATCAGCATGGTTAAGATTAAACCTCCTCCGTGCTCTAAAATTTAAAATAAATAGGATTGCATTAGAAAAAATCTATAAAGGCTTCATACTCCCCCTACTCGAATATAGTGATAGTGTTTGGGACAATTGCTCCACCGAATGCAAAAACTAATTAGAATCAATACACAACGAAGCAGGTCGTATAGTGAGCGGGGCGACTAAACTCTGTAGTATTGAAAAACTTCTTGCAGAGCTCGGATGGGAAACACTACAAGAAAGACGCAAAAACACAAACTAGTATATTTTATAAGATTGTTAATGGGCTCACCCCTGATTATCTGTCTGATCTTGTGCCCCCACTTGTTGGCGATAGTAACCCCTATAGCCTAAGAAACGCAAACGATATACAGTCTATTCGCGCTCGTACTAATCTCTTTTTTAACTTTTTTTTTTTTTCTTTTCAACTATAAGAGCTTGGAATAGCTTGCCCCAAGATATAAAAGATGCAAACACTGTCACAGCTTTTAAATATTGCCTCAATAGACACAGAAGACTTCCTCCTTAGTACTATAATGCTGGATCTAGAATTGGCCAAATTCTACACGCAAGATTGCGCATGGGGTGTAGCTCACTCAATTCACATTTATATTCTAAAAATATTGTTCCAAGCCAATCTTGTGCATGCGGTGAATTTGAAAGCTGTCACCATTTTTTTCTCCACTGTCCTAGATATGCCATCGTCAGGAATACTTACCTTTCTGGCTATTTGCACACGCATTCTGTTCAAGAATTGCTTCATGGCAAAGTAACAGCCACTGATGAAGATACTGAAACCATGTTTTGCCACGTTCAAGAATTCATAGTCAAGTCGAAACGTTTCCTATGATATAAAGGTACTTAAGTAACACTGATGCAAATTATATTGAAAGAATCAACTTATGAAGTCATGGAACATCTCTCTCTCTCTCTCTCTCTCTCTCTCTCTCTCTCTCTCTCTGTATGTTTGATGTATGTGCGCGTGCACGCATAAGTGTATGCATGCGTTTGTGTATGTGCCTGAATGCGTGCATATATGCATATATGTATGTGTGTATGTATGTACATACGCATGTACATGCTTGCGTGCGTAGGTAAGTGTGTACGTACGTATGTATGTATGTATGTATGTATGTATGTATGTATGTATGTATGTATGTATGTATGTAACGGTTTACATACATGTATATAAGTTATTAAGTTTTTGGTTTAATTGTTTTGTGATCAAATATGTCAAAAGGCTCAGCCACTCATAACATCGAAGAAAGTTATATGCCTTTATTACCAGGAGATGGCTTTCAGAGAAGCTAAGGCTTACAGTCAGATCCTGGAAAATATTGTATTTTTGTAAATTATGCTGTAGTAGAAGCAAACAAAATAAAGTTTGAACCAAAATTCAGGTGTTGTCCATATTTAACGTAATTTAGAAATTGATTATCCCTCCTAAGACTCACTGTTAGTTTTCATTAACAATCCAACTTAATATGCATCGTAGCATTGATATTTGTAAAACAATTAGTGTCTGGCAAACGCGTTTTCAAACATCATTGTGAACATTAAAATGATCAATTGATACAAGCATGTTTTTTGTTTTTTTGTTTTTTTTTTTTTTTGTTTTTTTTGTTTTTTTTTGTTGTTTTTTTCTTTTTGCTTTTTATTGATAGTAGCCTTATACTGTTTTATTATACTTTCTCATCATTGATTTTAATCTCTTTTATTGACCGATTCATTTAATGTCAAATGAAACAGTTCAACTGGAAGAAAAATTATGGTGCGCAAAAACATGCGCAATGCTACCAAAGGCGGTGTCCTGAAACAGATTATCAAGAAGCCATTGATATCCCTAGCAACTCGACATAACGTTGCGTCTATTGGTACGTTTAATAAACAAGTTAGACACCTTGTCTTCACATACTTCGATGGCACAGAGTCTATGTGTTTCTGTTTAATTTCGGGTTTAACGATTTATGAAGTATTTCTCTTTTGTCCGACGTAATGATGTACTGTTCGTACATGTATATAATTTGTAAAATTGAAAAAAATATATATAGTATTTTGACTGCTTGTATTTGCACAATTGCTTATGCGTTCAATTACTGTACGTATCCTCGGTTTTGAGTCTGCGTAAAACGAAATGAAAGCAAATTATTTCTTTTCAGAGCAGAAGCTTATCGAGAAGAGAGACACAAACAAAGTGAAATAGTTGCCATCCCTGAATGTGCTTCCATTCCCCTGAAGTTCTCTGAACATTTATGGTATCAGTATTGTTTGCATTTTACTAACATTCCTTATGTCTGTTTACTAAGCCTCGGGCTGCGGTCTGTGACTTAGTACGTCTCCCCGTACTTCACTATAGTGTAGTTTATAGTTTCTGATCCTTTATAATAATTGAGCCCATTCTGGGAGTTTTGAAAATTTGTGTAAGGATAAGGGTCACTGATGAAGCCTAATTGGCCAAATCTAGCTAGTCAGACCCAGAAAACTTGACACTTCCATTCCTGTCAGTTTTGTGAGTGTGTTCATTGCTCTCAAGGGTCTTTCCCTTTAGAATCTATGTAACTTCTATTGGGAAATCTCGCTTCTGCTTTCTAGCGGAAAGTCTTTGTCACAAGAAGCCTTCTCTTTTTTGAATGCTTATAATCTATCTTTCTTTTTGTCTTCTATTCCGAAAGGATCCTTTATTCAGAGTATTTTGTATTCTTTCCGAAGACTCTTAGGCCGCAGATTTCAAGATCTTATCAACTGTCAAGGATGAAACAGACCGACAATACTCTATTCAATTGCATATACAAGAAAATTGCATAAACTGCATCGTCATATTTGTTGAAAACGTTTAGAAGGGATTGAATCGTGTATGGAAAAACTCCCTCATTTCTTACTCAAAATAAAATTGCAGACCACTACACACAAGCCCACCAAGCACCTAGAATTCACTAACCATTTACAATTATTTAAAATTACATATTAAATCATGATTAACAACCAAAATAGACACCAAACCGTGCGAATGCTAAGACATTTTTTTCTTTCGTATCATAATAAGAAATAAGGTTGGTTAACTCGGTCCAGCGAATCGATTTGTGATAACGGTGTCTTGACGGTGATATCCAATTAGTGTTACAAATTTAGAAAGCCTGTTATGCAAACTCAATGACAGGAAAAAATGGTATTGTATTTGCCCCGCTCAAAGCATTTACAAGGAAGCAAACTCAATCAACGAAATCGGCCAATAATTCAAGGCCAACTACTTTAATATTATCACCCCAGCTGGCATTCAGCTCAAATCTATATCAGACCGCTGACGGTCCGACAGGAATCCTGGTCCAACATAGACTTAAGTAAACTGAAAATTGGAGCAGGGCCCTAACTAAACAACAGGAACTCAGGAAAATCAGCCAAATACATATGAGCCAGAGCACGACAAAACCTACAATATGACTTCTGCGACCAACGAAGACTCAGATCAGCCTGGGCATCCGCCCAGTCTGATCAGAGTCTTCGTTGTCCGCGTGAAGAAATGAAGAAAGCTTATGCCCTTAGCTACCCATTTAGAGCACAGCGAAGATTCTGATCACTTTGGGCGGATGCCCAGGCTGATCTGAGTCTTCGCTGGGCGCGCGTCCATTTTGTTGGTTCTGTCATTAGGTGGCTCATATTATAAATAAGTTAACAAGGAAATTCTACTATTATAAACCACAGCAGTCCATATGTGTGTTAACGTAATTTCTAGTACTGAAGTCATTGTAATGCTGTTATGTCTTTGGATACACCATAAAAGGTAACCGCCATTTTCTAATCGGTAACAAATTATGCTTCCCAAGTAACAGATACCTGTAAAAAAAGGGGGGGGGGGGGGGTACTGTTAAAGTAAAACGAGTGTTGATAAAGAGTTAAAGACAAGAAATGTTGGACACAGTGACTCATATTCATACACCGACCCTTAATGTTCTCCTTTATGGAAGCCAAGAATTGAATGAAATGCAGAATCAACAAATATTTACAGCAGTACAGAATTTTATCTTAAAATCTAAACGTTTTGAAATTAGATAAGCAATTAAAATAAACTAAAATAATTCTGTAATTATATAAAACAGCCCATGCTTTAACATAGCAAAATAAGATATTTCAAGCTAGTCGACCGAAGGTCCGTTATATACTTATCCTGACGGCTAAATTTTGTTTTTGCCTTAGAGTTATTACGGTTGTTGTGTAATAGTGTTTTTTTATGAAAATATATCAAGACTCCAATCCCCGTGGAGCTGCAGCATCTCATATAATCACGAACATGCATATATTTTAGATAGTAGATTATTAGGTTATCAATGGTAAATAAAATACCTAGTTATGCAGAAATAAAGGGAATACAAATGTTCCAAGTATTCTCGTTTCTTCTGCTTATTCTGATGCATGGTTTAACATGTAAAATAGTACAATTAATTAAGCTTTAAGTTGTTCAAATCACGTATTGTTATTGTTATTGTAAGCCTTGATGATTACACATCGGGATACAGATTAATACAAGTCTTTTGACTTTCTTCTGAATCCCATTTGTATAAATTATCAATGTTTGTACTAGTTTATATTATTATATTGAAATTATACAAATAAAATATGTTTAAACCAAAGAGTTAATCTAAATTAAATAACCTTCGGAAATCTTGCATTGTGTTCAAAAAAGTACCAAAATCGGATTTAAAATAAGAGGGTTAACACGAAAGAAAGTGATGTTGATTGTTTTTCGTTATTTTTCATTATTTCTTAATAACAGACTCAATCAAAAATAGTATGGAAGATGTTCAGGAATAGCTATAATCACTAGGCTGGCTAATCAGAGCTGAAAAAATAATCGATTATCAGTCCTGCTTTTGTGACCGATAATCGATCAGTAATCACTAAAGATTAGGTCATAATTTTACCTGTCTGTCTGAGCATGAATCTTAACATATGTTCTACTTTACTGTACGTATTTGGCCAGACAGGCCTGAGCAAATAATGTAGATGAGACGCCGCAAAACGCGGCGTCCCATCAGGGTCTACACAGTTTGCCAATCATTCAGCTAATTGTAGACAAACACTGGGTAGTAAATAGGACTTGTTCAAATTTTACATAAAGTGTGGTGAAGATTTGAGGTGACCGAATACTAAGGGTGAATACGGTAAAGTAACAGACACAGAAATCAAATGATCGATTATAAGCAAATCTGTATCGATAATCACTTTTGCGGAATTTATCGATCAATTAATCGATTATCCGATAAATTGTGCCAGCCTTAATAATCACAGATCATAGTTGACCAATGACACCAGGAAAAAGAACACATTAATCAAGACAAACAGTACGCAAGTCACAAGCTTAAAAAAAAAAAGAAACAAGAAAAAAACAAAACAAAAAAAAGAAAAAACGATCAGCTTCCATTTCCACAACAAGGTGATCACAATGTTAGACATTATACACTAAACACAACAAAAAGACAGACCAAAACATGAGAACAAATTGAAAATAAGCCCTGCAGCGGGTAGCCACAATACCACACAAAAAGCCAGCATCGAAACCACCGCCTTAGAATGGTCGTTTTTTTTTTTTTTGTTTTTTTTTTGTTTTTTTTGGGGTTTATTTTTTTTGTTGTTGTTGTTGTTGTTGTTTGATTTTTATTGTTGTTGTTGTTTAGTCGTTTTAGTTGTTGTTATTTTACTTATTTACTTTCTGTTCTGTACTTCCAATGAATCCTTATTTCAAAAATATTTATTGAACGCAGCAGTTGAGTCCATCAAACATCGCCAAATCAAAACAGTTCTGATATTATTTTAGTTTGTTCTGGTACTTTAGGAAGGTTGGCCTCATACAGTATACGGGCCGCGCCATGCGAAAAAGTGCCGTCATACATGCACAAAATATGCGGATTTAGATCATCCTGCGCATGCGCAATGTCTCATCTGGGCCTTTGCTCTCCATTGATACATGTTATAGTAAAGAGTGATACTGACAGTGGACAGCGAAAGCCCTGATAAGACTGGCTGATCTTGGCCTTCGCAAAGCGCATATGCCCGGACACATTTTTGCATGACGCAGCCCAAAGATGAAAATAGGTTTCTGCTTAAGGTCGCTAGGGGCCGATAGAGGTATTCTATTTTTTTTTTTTTTTTTTTTTTTTTTTCCTCCTTAACTCTTTCTATGAAACAGGCAATAATAATAGGCTTTTTGCAAACAGCATAGATCCAGATGAGACGGCTCATATGAGCCGTCTCATCTGGATCTACGCTTTTTGACATTCAATCTTTCAACTTTACGTATAAACTTCTTTTCAAACGATAGTTTGCTAAAAAAAGAAAAGGACGACAAATGTCGCCTGAAATTTGGCACCGAAAGAGTTAAGCGACCGATTAAAAACCTTGTCTGGTATTTTCATATGAGCCGTCTCATCTGGATCTACGCTTTTTGACATTTATTCTTTCAACTTTACGTGTAAACTTCTTTTCAAACGATAGTTTGCTAAAAAAAGAAAACGAGACGACAAATGTCGTCCTAAATTTGGCACCGAAAGAGTTAAGCGACCGATTAAAAACCTTGTCTGGTATTTTCTGATTTTGATTTCCATAAAATTAGCCACCTCGTGACAAACCCATCATAATGGATGTGCGCCCAGGGAACACAGATCAGTCTGCGCATCTGCTCAGTCTGATCAAAGTCTTCGCTTAGCGCCCAATGGATAGCTAAGGACTCAATCGTTCTTCAAGAGGAATAGTCAACTACCAAAGGGGAAGTCAGGTAATAATAGTAATGATAATAATAATACTTAACATTACGAAAACATGCCTTTTCAAATATACTGGAAATTTTACCAAATTAAAAATTCTGTTATTTTTCATATTATTATTCAAAACATAGATTGCGGCTCCTCGTTAGAACCGCCTCGATGAGGCGGTTTTAACGAGTACCCACAACCTATGTTTTTGAGCAGAAATAAGAAAAATAATGTATACCCCAGTTTTACTATATAAAAGTGGGGTTTAAGGGGGTCAAAATTATATAGGCGTGTTTTCGTGATGGGTAGCTAAGGACTCAATCGTTCCTCAAGAGGAATAGTCAACTACCAAAATAATAGAAATGATAATAATAATACTTAACATTACGAAAACTTGCCTATTCAAATCTATTGAAAATTTTACCACCAAAAAAATGAAAATTTTCAAATAAAAATTCTGTTATTTTTCATATTATTATTCAAAACATAGATTGCGGCTCCTCGTTAGAACCGCCTCGACGAGGCGGTTTTAACGAGTACCCGCAACCTATGTTTTTGAGCAGAAATTAGAAAAATAATGTAAACTATATAAAAATGGGGTTTAAAGGGGTCAAAATTATATAGGCATGTTTTCGTGATGTAATAAAAATCTCATTTATGCAAAAATTCGCCAAATGAGGGATGTTAGAAAAGAAATAAATTATTTCGAACCGTCACAAAGCACGGTTGTACTCATTTGAGCACTTGCTCGATCGTGCTCAAATAGGTACGAGGGTGAGTCAATAAGTAACCAGCCTATCCCATTTCCGATGGACCGAGATGGTCACGATTTTCATGCTTTGTTTCAATATATGTTTTATACATGGGTACAAAATTGCACACGTATCGAGTCATTCTTTAATAAGATATTCAATGTCAAATATCACACCCCTATACTTCGATCGTTCTGAAATTTCATTACCTGTTGTTGTGTCTAAAACCAATGGATGAGTGGTAAGCAGTGTAGACACAGTTCAGATCCATATTGTTTATACAGAATCTGCATACAGTATTTATCATTAGATTGGACCACATTATCTACTTATCATAATTGCCTTGAAATTTGAAATAGTCCTTTATATTACTTGTAGGTGTGTTTGGGATATTGCTGTATGTAGAGCAAGCAGGTTTGCGGCGTCTGATCTATGCCTACATTGCTTGATAATGCTTAACTGTCCAAATCTAAGACCTGTTTGTCCTTGAAGCAAGTTACTCTTAGTATTGAGGAATGTTACTATTATTATAACCATATTTTAGCAACTGTGACATATAAGCATCAATTTAATATGCTTTGTAATACTCCCTGTTCTGATGTTATACTTAATCCTCCGTATTTGTTTTGAATTTGCTTAATGTATTTTCTTATTTGTACTTTTTTTCTTGCATTTAAAGAGGGACGACTGAGCTTGTCTGCAGACGCATGCTGTATTAGAGTCGGTATGATAGCAATTCTTCTGTTTCTACACTTCTTATTTTCAATCACATGACAATGACGCTAGATTCTAGCAAAATTGTTATCATGCCAGAACATCGTTGTATTTGCAACTTTAAATTTCTTTTGCACTTAATTTTGCTACTTCATATCTATTTTAACATTCTCTTTTGCTACTCACTTATTCTATCATACGAAAACCGAAAAACATTAAACCAATTCATAAAGAAGACTAGACGCACAATTCACGTCTCACAAAGCAAAGCTGGGAAGGCGAATGCGCAGTTCTCATTATTTGTGGTAGGAATATTCATGTATATTGTCTTCACAACGTGGCTCACCATCCTCTTACTTTGTTCAGGTGACATTCATCCAAATCCAGGACCCACACACCATTCGTCTTCATCTGTAACGAGTCTGTCTACTTCATCTTCAAGCTTGTCTACTACAGTTTTTGACTACCTTCCACTCAATCATAATTTATCATTTGTTCACTACAATGTCCAAAGTATCCTCCCGAAGCTCGAAATACTTCATGCAGAGCTCCATGAATTTGACATACTTGCATTCTCTGAGACTTGGCTAAACCCTTCCATTGATAATGAAGATATATTGCTTCAGCAATACCAGGCGCCAGTGCGTAAAGACAGACAAGGAGATGCTCATGGAGGGGTAATTATTTATGTTAAGGAGGGTATCCATTATAAACGGAGGAATGACTTAGAAATTAGAGGTATAGAGAATATATGGATTGAGATAGCCAATAACCATAAAAGCATACTATTTGGCCTGTTTTATCGACCGCCTAATTCGAATAACAATTACTTTTCTAATATTGAAGACTCTATTGCCCTCGCGGTAGATACTAATATTCGTGAAATAATCGTCATGGGAGATTTTAACTACAATTTGTTGAATTTGCAATCATCTAGAAAGATCAATGCTCTGTGCACCCAGTTCTCTTTGTCTCAAACAATCGAAGAAGCCACCCATTATACTGAGAATTCTTCGTCTTTAATTGATTTATTAATAGTCAGTAACAAAAATAGTTTGCTTTTAAGTGGTATAGGTGACCCATTTCTGAATCAGGATATACGTTACCATTGCCCAGTATACGGAATTCTCAAGTTTGCTAAACTAAAACGTAAAACATTTAAACGTCATATTTGAGACTATGAAAAAGGAAATTATCAATCATTACGTGAGCAAGCATCCTTAGTAGACTGGCCTGCTCTTTACGACGATAACATTGACACATACTCTGTAAATATAACTTCAAAAATAATCGACCTAGCCAAAGATAACATTCCAAATAGAAATATTACAATCCATCCTTCAGATCCTCCATGGATAACGTCAGAATTAAAAAGATATATTCGCAAACGCAAACGGTCATATCATAGAGCAAAACGAACAGGAAATGAAACAGACTGGAGTAAGTTTAAGAAATTACGAAATCAAACAGTTAAAATGACAAAATAGCAGACAAATTGCGGTCTGAATCCCTTTCTTCAAAAGACTGGTGGTCTACATTAAAACAAATAATCGCCCCAAACTCAAGAATATCTGTTCCGCCACTTGAGGTCAATAATAACATAATCACAGACGAGCATGACAAAGCAAATGTTTTAAACAATTTCTTCCAAAGTCAAACACTCCTGGATGAACAAAATGCTGTTCTTCCTGATTTAACTCCAGCTACTGTTGATTCTTTATTGGATCGTATCGTTTTGACTCCTCATGAGGTTGAACTAGTACTCGAGGTATTGCCTGTAGGTAAAGCTTCTGGACCAAATGGGCTGAGTAATCGTATTCTAAAGGAACTTTCGCATCAACTAGCTTCTCCTTTTTGTTCAATGACTCATTGCACAAAGGTGTTGTGCCCGTTTCTTACAAAGAGGCTCATGTTTGCCCTGTTCCGAAGAAAGGTGACTTGTCTGCTGTAAATAATTATCGACCAATATCTCTTCTAAACTCTGAAGACAAGCTTTTTGAACGTCTTGTCTTCAAACATCTGTATAATCATTTACAAACTTATAACTTGCTCTCTTCGCTCCAGTCCGGTTTTATACCTGGCGATTCAACTGTCAACCAACTTACATATTTATATAATACTTTTCGTCAGGCCTTAGATTCTGACAAAGAAGTGCGGGTTGTCTTCTGTGACATCAGCAAAGCTTTTGACAGGGTTTGGCATGCAGGACTACTTTTGAAACTTGAAGCAGCTGGTGTCACAGGACAAGTCCTAGAATGTTTAAGAGTTATTTAACTAATCGAAAGCAAAGAGTTGTTCTGCCTGGTGCTGTCTCAGATTGGACTTTTATACATGCTGGAGTCCCTTTAGGTTCGATCTTAGGACCCCTTTTATTTCTTGTGTATATCAATGATATTGTTCTTGATATAGGTTCCAATATTCGACTTTTTTGCAGATGATACAAGTGTTTATATTGTTGTCGATGACCCGTCACTGCAGCTGCTTGTATTAACGCTGACTTAGGAAGAATAACACAATGGGCTGCTGAATGGTTAGTCACTTTTAACCCTCCAAAAACTGAATCTATGTTAATTTCGCGTAAATTAAATAGAAACCTTCACCCCCCCCATTATTTATGCAAGATGTACTAATAACTGAAGTGGACTCTCATAAACACTTAGGAATAGTATTCTCACAAGACTGCTCATGGCACAAACATATAAACTACATATCTGAAAAAGCGTGGACAAGAATAAATATCATGAGAAAACTTAAATTTCAACTCGACCGAAAATCTCTTGAAACCATTTATATTGTATTTATAAGACCGTTGCTTGAGTATGGTGATGTCATATGGGATAACTGTACCCAGTACGAAAAACGAGAACTGGACAAAATACAAAATGAAGCTGCCAGAATAGTTACGGGAGCAACAAAGTTAGTTTCGTTAGACACACTCTATTCTGAAATTCGATGGGAAACTCTCGAACAGAGACGCAAAAACAACAGGCTAACTCTTTTCTATAAAATGAGATACAGTTTAACTCCACAGTATCTATCCTCTTTGGTACCTGAATCTATTAGTAATGTTTCTAATTATAATTTAAGGCATTCAAATAATCTACGAGGAATCAATGCTAGAACCACTCAGTATCAACAATCTTTTCTGCCAACGGCCATCAAAGAATGGAATAATCTGCCATTAGAACTCCAGCAAAGTAATACTGTTAACTCTTTTAAATATAACTTAACTAAAGACAAGGAACAAACACCGAAACACTATTATACTGGCAGTCGCCGCCTCCAGATCTTACACACTCGTTTGCGTACTCACTGCAGTGCTTTGAATCTGGATCTGTTCCTGAAAAATGTCTCTGAAACTCCACTGTGTAGTTGTGGTAGTATCGAGGATTCGCAGCATTATTTTTTCCATTGCTCACATTACCAAACTCAACGCACAGCTTTAATGAATGCTATTTCTACAATTCAGACACCTACTTTAAATCTGTTGCTATACGGCAGCTCAAACCTCTCTGTTGACATAAACAAAGCCATTTTTGATAAAGTTCATAAATTTATATTGGACACTAAACGGTTTTAAATCTGTAGTAAATGCATGTTGCAGGTACAACTTGTCCTGAACAATATCTGCATTGTCTGCCTGTGGATGCAAGCTCAGTTGTTCCTCTCCAAGAATGCTATTTTCATATACCTTGTTACACACTATTTGATTCCTACTACTGTTTTCTTAATACAAACACTTATTGAATTATTTGTTTATTATTTATCTATTTATTTTTATTCTTTTTTTAGTTCATAATTTTTCTTTATTCTTATTTCTTTTTTTTATTCTATATTTTTTGTGTGTGTTTTGTCAACTAATTTTTTTTTACCTTCTTACATGATATAAACCACAACATTTTGCCTTGATCTGTGAAACGATCTGCCTTCAAGTCAACAACGAAATATACACCGTAGAGGAGAAGAACTCTATAAGTATTTATATGCTTTCGTTCTAATCCTATATCGTTTGTATGTCAAATTTGTTACTTTGTTGTACTTGTATTATGTAATAAAATATGTTTAAACCAAATATGGCTAGTGATGCAAAGGCATGCTTTTCATCTAAAGTTGAGTACCGTACTGTAATTCGGTGCTTGTATTTAAAAGGTAAAACAGGCAAGGAAATACACGGCGAGTTAGCCGATGTTTATGGGTCTTCTGCACCATCTTATGCTCAGGTTAAATTCTGGGTAAGGGAATTCAAACGCGTTAGAACGCCTCTGGAAGATGCAGCCAGGTCTGGACGCCCACTGGATGTCACCGACGAAGAAATGTGTAAGAAAGTTCGGAATCTGGTATACCCTGATAGGCGAATTCAGGTGGAAGAAATAGCGCAGGCATTAGGCATTTCACGTGGTAGCGTTTCAACAATCTTACATGATCGTTCAGGTATGCGCAAGCTAACAGCCCGTTGGGTCCCCAAATCCCTTAGCGATGAGCAAATGGCAACCAGAGCATCAGTATGCAGCGCCTTGTTGAAGCGTTTTAGGTCAAAAGATGACTTTCTTTTGCGTCTGGCGACTGTAGATGAGACTTGGGTTCATTATTGTGAGCCAGAGAATAAAGCTCAAAGTCTGCAGTGGTTAGGGTCTGGGTCCCCGAGGCCAAAGAAGTTCAAGACGCAACCATCTGCTGGCAAGGTGATAGCCACAGTATTTTGAGACACAAAAGGCGTTATTATGTTGGACTTTTTACCCAAGAGAAGTACAATAACTGGAGTGTACTATGCAAACTTGTTAGACCAGCTGAGAACCGCCATCCGTGAAAAACGCCGAAGTAAACTCTCTACAGGTGTTTTGCTGCAACAGGACAACGCGAGAGTCTACACTTGCAAAGTTTGAATGGATGCTGTAGAGCGAAACGGATATGAATTAATACCACATCCTGCCTATTCGCCTGACCTAGCTCCTAGCGACTTCTTCCTATTCCCAAACTTGAAAAAGGATATTCGTGGACTTCATTTCCGGTCTGATGGAGAAGTCGTGCCGGCAGTTGAGGAGTCGGTCAATAGAAAGGACCCTGACTTTTTCAGTTCTGGGCTGATGGCACTTGAACACCGATGGTCTAAGTGCATCACACTAGAGGGCAATTACATCGAAAAAGAAGAGGTGGATCTCAACCGGAAATAAGTTAGGCTGGTTACTTATTGACTCACCCTCGTACAAAAAAGGTAAGAGAAAAGTCGAGGGAGTGCCACAATCAAACTCAACTGCGCTTTATCTAGGGCATCTGAGCACGGTTCGGAATAATTTATTTCTTACATAACGCAGATGTTTTTAGTAACTTTGGGTTGTGAACAATCGGCCCAAACATGTTCAGTTAGGGAATAGACTTCGGTTCGGATTGCGGTTTTCTTATCGTGCCAACAAGTTGGTCCTCTAGGGCGGGGTTTGATTTCATTGGTCAATGATTATCACATGGACAACATCCTTAAAGAAATTTTGGTGTATTGTTAACAGCTCAGTACATTAAAAATACTTTCAATTTAGGATCTGAACTTGTTTTTTACATATCCTTTGAAGTTCACGATGATAACAGACTAGGGTGCGAAATAATTTCAAATACTGTTTGAATGTAAATGAATAGGTAAGTTGATTATAAAGTACAAAACCTTTCTGCACAAAAATGTTAAGACAAGTTTAATAATTTAAATTGTGACACCGTCTTAGCCGTGGATGTTCAGAATAATTAATGGCTTTTAAAATCCTTATTCCAGTGATGTATAGATATCTATTTATATCATACAAATAACTTCGTTGAAGTTTATGCAGCACCTGCATACTACCCAGCTAGCATTCTTTATAAATATATAGCGGGCCGTTATCGGCCCGTCAGCTACCCTGACGGGCCGATAACGGCCCGCTATAGATTTACAAAGAATGCTTACTGAAACTGTGAAAACAAACACCAGGATAGTGACAGTTGTCATCATTGTTTAGCTTGTTTGGATTGATAAACAATCGAACCAAACACGTTCAGTTAGGGAACAGAGTTCGGCTTGTTTGGATTGATAAACAATCGAACCAAACACGTTCAGTTAGGGAACAGAGTTCGGTTCAGCGAGACAAAACAATCAATGACGTAAAATTAAGAGTAAGGTTTTACGGTTTGTATACTTCAGTTAGATTTAGGGCGAACGCTAGGGTGGGCGTAACGGACGAACGGGCGAACGAACACAAGGAAATATGCACGCCTAATTCGCCCATGCTAACGCAGATTCGACCAGATAGCTATTGGAAGGGTCAGATATATACCTAAAGTGATGTATAAAATTGCCTTAAGTGTTTCTGTTATTTCAAATTGGTAACTTCATGTCATAAAACGTTTCATCACAAAACCATGCCTATATAATTTTGACACCCTTAAACCAAACTTTTATATAGTAAAACTGGGGTTTACAAGGGTATACATTATTTTTCTTATTTCTGCTCAGAAACATAAATTGTGGGTACTTGTTAGAACCGCCTCGGCGAGGCGGTTCTAACAAGTACCCACATCTTATGTTTCTGAGAAGAAATATGAAAAATATCAGAATTTTTATCTGAAAACTTTCAGTGTTTGATTGTGAAATTTTGAATATATTTGAATAGGCGTGTTTTTGTAATGTTTGGCATCGGACCTGGGTCTACATTGTTTGCCAAAGTTTCTTCTTAGTAAGATGCTGAGAATTCACGGTTTAATTTCAAATTCACGGTAAATGATGATGATATGTCGGACTAAAAAGATGAATGGTATCAAAATGTCATAATAAATTCGTTCAACATTCAGACATCGACGTGTTTTTGAAAATATATGGCAGCATGTTGTCAGACTTTTCTGAATTTAAAAGGTCTGAAGGAAAATCACAAGCACTGAAAATGAAAAGGAAGAAAAGGAAGAAAAAAGAACGAGCCTAACGTGAAGCGTAAAAGGTATCCTGGTAGTTTGAATGGCATAACCTATTGCGAACGGTGTCATTATGTTATAATATAATATTTGAGTTCGTGACAATGAAAACAAACTAACCTCTCTTAACAGTGTGGGGAATCCACGTGACCAAATAACCAGGTGCACGGAGTTTGTTACTATTTTTAGCTCCGCATAAGGTAAGATTTTTTTAGAATATCTCTATTCATACCAAATGATTTTTTTTTTTTCAAATAAATCGCAGAGTACGCGGAAAAACAAGCTCTTTCTTGAAGTTTAAGCGCTATTCTGCGACCTGGTCTAATTCTCGAGAATATTCGAAGAATGTTTTTGCTGTCAATCTGGGCTACCGGTACATGAATTTTGACGAAAAACATTCTCCGAATGTTCTCAACAATCAGACCAGATTGCAGAATTGCGCTTACACCACTAGAAAGAGCTTGATTTTCTGCGTACTCTGCGCTTTATTTGAACAAATTCATCAAGATATTCTAAAAAAAAAAAAAAAAAGAAACCTACCTGATGCGGAGCTAAAAATAGTAACAAACTCCGTCATTTGGTCACGAGGATTCTCCACTCTGTCTAAGCATTGCATACGCCTGGAAAAGTTTGCGTTTAATCCTTTTGCATGCTGGGTAAAAATTTCAGCAGGCGACATTTTGAAATAGTTTTCTTATTTTTTCTAGAAATTGGATCTAACACTTCACGCTGTCTCCATAGGAGACAATTTGCGTGAAGTGTCGGATCCTATTTTCCACGAAAAATAAGAAAACCATCATCAATTTGTTGTGTGCTGTATCTGGTCGTAGAGTGTTAAGTGTTAAAGCGCTAAGCTTGCATTGAGCCTGGCCAAGCATTTGGTATAAACATAAAGATATGGACAAACAAGCGGTAATATGTCTTCGAGTATGCGCAAAATGTACTGATTCAGCTTCATCACACGCATGCGCAAATGCTCATCCGGGTATTTGCTCTTCATTGAAACATTCCACAGTGCCCAATAATTCGTTAGCGAACAGTCTAGGCCCTGATCAGACTGCGTGGATGCGCAGGCTAATATTGGCCTTCACTGTCTGCATATGCCCAAGGGCATGAATTGGCAAGGCGCGGCCCATACATGTATACTGCAACGTCTTAACATCTTTACAAGATCACAGTACTGTATACAGCTGGCAAACGTGCATGCGTGCGTGTTTACGAGCATCAGAAATCTTGCAAGCATTAATATAAACTTCAAAGTAGTCGGCTCATATTCCAATTTGTATTGAAGTGATATATCATTAATTTCCTAGAAACGTCTTTTGAAAGCACTGTCAATTACATGGTAACCGTCTGGATGGTTTGAATAAATTGTCCACTTGTCTTTTTCCAGTTATGTCTCTGTTCATCAGGAAATGCTTGCAGGGAGCATTTATAGAATGACGCCATTTCAAGACAGACCACTCAAAATTTATCATATGAACCGGAACGTTAGGAAGCGTACCTTTAGACACATGCGCCCAGCGAAGATTCAGATTAGCCTGCGCAGTCGCGCAGTCTAATCAGAATCTCCACGAGGCGCATTTCGGATAGCAAATAATATAAAGTGTATTCATGCAGACAACGAAGTCTGATCAGACTACGCGGATGCACAGGCTGATTTGAGTCTTCAATGGGCACACATATCAGAAGGTACGGTTTCTTACGTTGTGGTTCATACATTACCGAATGCTACTTGTAGTAAAATTCTACAGGCTATATGACAACGTGAAATTGTCCTAACTTCATTTCGAAGTATGTAGTTTGTGCTTCTGAAGTTTCTTTAGTCAGTTTAAGCCATTAGAAACTATGTCTTCGGGGTATAGGCGAGCAGTAAAAGTCCAGATCAGACCACGAAGCCGCTTTATCTGATTAAGGCATTTGCTATATAACGATATGTTGTACAGTATCCAATGATTTGCTTTACTACTGTATGTTGTACAGTATCAATGATTCGCAAAATTACGTTATATTGAATCATAGTATTCAATAATTTGCTCAGTATCTAACGATTTGCTATATTACGATATATTCTACAGTATCTATGATCTGCTATATTGCGATATGTTCTACAGTATCTATGATCTGCTATATTGCGATATGTTCTACAGTATTAAATGATTTGCTCAATAATTAACGATTTGCTATATTACGATATATTCTACAGTATCAGATGATTTGCTATATTACGATATATTCTACAGTATCAGATGATTTGCTATATTACGATATATTCTACAGTATCAGATGATTTGCTATATTACGATATATTCTACAGTATCAGATGATTTGCTATAATACGATATGTTCTACAGTATCAGATGATTTGCTATATTACGATATGTTCTACAGTATCAGATGATTTGCTATAATACGATATGTTCTACAGTATCAGATGATTTGCTATATTACGATATGTTCTACAGTATCAGATGATTTGCTATATTACGATATATTCTACAGTATCAGATGATTTGCTATATTACGATATATTCTACAGTATCAGATGATTTGCTATATTACGATATATTCTACAGTATCAGATGATTTGCTATATTACGATATATTCTACAGTATCAGATGATTTGCTATATTACGATATATTCTACAGTATCAGATGATTTGCTATATTACGATATGTTCTACGGTATCAGATGATTTGCTATATTACGATATGTTCTACAGTATCAGATGATTTGCTATATTACGATATGTTCTACAGTATCAGATGATTTGCTATATTACGATATGTTCTACGGTATCAGATGATTTGCTATATTACGATATGTTCTACGGTATCAGATGATTTGCTATATTACGATATATTCTACAGTATCAGATGATTTGCTATATTACGATATGTTCTACGGTATCAGATGATTTGCTATATTACGATATGTTCTACGGTATCAGATGATTTGCTATATTACGATATGTTCTACGGTATCAGATGATTTGCTATATTACGATATGTTCTACAGTATCAGATGATTTGCTATATTACGATATGTTCTACAGTATCAGATGATTTGCTATATTACGATATGTTCTACAGTATCAGATGATTTGCTATATTACGATATGTTCTACAGTATCAGATGATTTGCTATAATACGATATACTCTATAGTATCCAATGATTTGCTCAGTATCCACCGCTTTGCTATATTACGAAATATTCTACAGTGTCCAATGATTTGCTATATTAAGATACGCTTTATAGTATTTAATGGTTGGCTCAGTATCCGACGACTTGCTGTATTACGATATATTCTACAGTATCCGATGATTTGCTGTATAATGAAATGTTCTATAGCATCCAATAATTTGCACAGTACCCAAGGATTTACTATATTGCGATATGTCCTACATTATCCGATGATTGGCTCAGTATCAAATTATTTGCTATATAACGATGTGTCCTATAGTATCCGACAATTGGCTCAGTTTCCAATGATTTGCTATATTAAGATATGCCCTACAGTATCCGATGATTTGCTCAGTATTCGATGATTTGCTATATTAAGATATTGACTACAGTATCCGATGATTTGCTCAGTATTCGTTGATTTGCTATATTAAGATATGCCCTACAGTATTCGATGATTTGCTCAGTATCCAATGATTTGCTATTTTAAGATATGCCCTACAGTATCCGATGATTTGCTCAGTATTCGATGATTTGCTATATTAAGATATGCCCTACAGTATCCGACGATTTGCTCAGTATCCAATGATTTGCTATATTACGATATGTCCTACAGTATCCGGTGATTTGCTTAGTATCCAATAATTTTGCTATATTACGATATGTCCTACAGTATCCGACGATTAGCTCAGTATCCAATGATTTGCTGAATTACGATATGTCCTACAGTATCCGATGATTTGCTCAGTATCCAATGATTTGCTATATTACGATTTGTCCTACAGTATCCGGTGATTTACTTAGTATCCAATAATTTTGCTATATTACGATATGTCCTACAGTATCCGACGATTAGCTCAGTATCCAATGATTTGGTGAATTACGATATGTCCTACAGTATCCGATGATCCTGTATGCTGACTGGTTCGTAAGATACTATGCAGACAGGAAAGTGTCTTGCCGACGCCGACCCTAACGCCAACACCGACGCCTAAGGGATCCGTACCAAAAACAATATGCCCCCTTCCCCTAGATGGGGGGCATACTAATATGTTTAATTTTTTCCGTCCTATAAAGCATAATAGAAACTTTGCAAACAATAGTATCTGGGTGAGACGGATTATTATGAGCCGTCTCATCTGGATCTATACCGTTTGCCATTCTGGTTTGATTTTACGTCTCGACTCCTAACTGCAATAATATACTTGTCTAAATTAATAGTTAGTAGAGTCTATTTCAGATAAAAGACATGGCTCTGATCTATAAGAATAAATATTTAACCTATTTATGCTTAGCGTCCTGAAAAGTGGATAAGGGTCTACATTGTTAGCATAAAATGCAGGACTTTCTATAAAACATGGTAATGGTGAAACAAAAACTAACCAGAAAGCCCTTATGTAGGAATTTTACCGGTCCAAAGAGTGAAGGTAGAAGAGCACTTGGCATGAAAGAGTTTACGAAAACACGCCGGGTAGGCGGCAATCAGGAATGACCGCGGCAACCTGAAACGCAACTCACATGGAACTCACATGGAATAGGGAGTCGGTTTGGGCGAGTCAGTTTATCTAGTAATATTAATATTGCATTTAGAATCAAAACTAATTCATCTTCCTGCAGCAAAATGTATGAACTTTTGACACATTAGGATAATTTTACTGATTTATTTATATTTATGTCATAAGGACTTTCTTGCTATTTATCTTCAGTTTTCAGTCAGTAAAAATCAACTTTCTCATGCAAAATTTCTCGCGGAGTTCTATAACTACGTCCTAAACAATTCATATGTCTATGAAAATATGAATAATGTCCCTACATAAATGTTAAATTTGCTGGTTCAATATTAACTATCATGGGAGCTAGGAATAGACAAAGAGCTTTGTGGTAGGAACAGGCTATCGAAAACTATATTTCCAAAATTCAAATGCAATGGACTAACACAACACATGACAATGAACGAACTAAATAAATTGTTTCTTAAAATTACTTATATTTCAACATTCTGCGTTAACAAATGGATGATTTCGGTATTTTTAGTTTTCAATTTGCGAACACGACACATCAAACATAAACGATAACTGAATCCATTTACAACTGAAAACTCGAAACAAGTTCACCTTACACACCATGCTTTTAAGGCACATGGTTACAATTTCCTCCCTGATTAATTAGACGCATCTTCTAGTTGCTTTTAACCGTGCCGGCACTGGTGACGTAGCCCTTCTGCTGCTCGGAGTGGATGCACAGCCCAGACTTTGCGATCAAATATTACAGGGAGTAAAAACTCGTCGTCCGACTGGGACTCGAACTCAGGGCAACTGGCAGATCAACAGACTGGTCGTGCAACTGCTTTACACTGCTATATAGCTTATAACATTGCTACAGGCTAACCATGTGAATCAGTAGATCAGACGGCATTCCGATATGCGAGAGATCCTGATTTGGAGTCCCAGTCGGAAAAATTTCCTTTTTGCCTCCCCTGTTAGATTTTAGGGCTCACCTTGGGTCTGTTCTTGGGCTTCAAGTAGTAAAGGGACTGCAATGTCGGTAAAGAGCATGGTTTGAATCACATTGGGGACGAATCTAATTAACACACCAGGTAGGCGGCAATCAGAAAAACCGCGGCAATCTGTAACGCAACTCACTTTTGCCCCGTTATGTTCCTGCTGTTGCCATGGGTGTATTACAGCTTGCTGTACTCTCAAAACCATGAAAATGAGTAGAACATGAACAATTTCAGATCAGTTTTCTCGAATACATGTATTATGATACCATGCAGATAGATAAAAGGAATCTCAAATATATTTAATGTCCAGTAGGACATCAGGTTAGTGCATTTGGCCTTTTTTGTTCTCACAGTGCAGATGGCGGTCCCTACTCTTCTAACACAGTTTGGTTATTTTCTTTTGTAATTTTTATTTGACCTTTCGCTCCACCGCATTACACTTCTTTCAGTGTTTTCCTTCTTCTTACTGCATAACGTAGATAATTATTATGTTTTGTTTTCTTTTTCTTCTTCTTCCTTATGCTTGTTATGTTTGAACATATAATGTTCTGCTTTCGCTATATAGTAATCTAATGGTAAAATTAGAATATATTAGTAGATATGTCACATGAATGCGTTTAAGTATTTACAACCTTATAACGTTTTAAGCTACATTTTATTGTTTGTCTGAGGAGAGAAACTTCATAAGCAATTTGCTTTCGTTCCAATCCTAGTATTTTGTATGTTGTTAGATGTATTGATGTGTCATTAATACTGAATAAAATATATCTAAACTAACACGCTTAGGATTCCAATATCAAATTTTGTGGGGTACATCCTAGACCACTTATGAGGAGGGTGCTATAATTACTTTAACTGGTAACCTTTATATCTCCTGTAAATAAATGAAATGTTTACTTACTTAAATCGACAGCCTATTCCATATGAGTTGCGTTTCAGATTGCTGAGGTTGTTCCTGATTGCCGCCTACCCGGTGTGGAAATCAGAGTTCAAAAAACGCAAATAAAAAGTGCGATAATTTGTCTAAATCTGTAACTAACAAAATAGTAGGCTCTTAAAACTGTCTGATAAGATAGCTTGAGTGAAATCAGTCTATCTGTGAACTCAGCAGGATTGCAAATGCATTTTGGAATTACCAGAAATTACTTTACAGCAGGGCTTTCTCTTTCATAATGGTTTTGTGTGTACATTCAGGAAGCAAAAATTACCATCACAATTTTCACAGTGACTCATGTTTCCTCTTAATGGGGAGTAGGAAATAGAAGGCGCCACTTAAAATCAGACAACTAATGCACACCGCTTTTGATCTACTGTCCTTTCGACATCACTTGAAAAGGTATTTTTGTTGTTGTTGTTGTTACTGTTGTTTTGTTGTTATTGTTTTGTTTTTTTTTGTTTTTTGTTGTTTCTTGTTTTTTTTTGTTTTTTTTTTTGTTTTTTTTTTGTTTTTTTTTTTGTTTGTTTTCTTTTTTTTTAGTTTTGTTTTGTTTTGTTCTGCTTGGCGTTTTGATTCTTTTGATAAACTCATTACGAAAACACACCTATTCAAATACATGTATATAGAAAATTTTCAGATAAACATCGGTGATATTTTTCATATATGCTCAGAAACATAGATTGTAGGTACTCGTTAGAACAACCTATGTTTTTGAACAAAAATAAGAAAACTAATGTGTACCCCTGTAAAAAAAAGTAAGAGAAAAGTCCAGGGAGTGCCACAATCACAAACCGCAGCCCTTCCCAGACCCCAAGAGAAAGAGGAAACCGACAAATCTAAACAAGCACAAACCGAACAAACGTACGAAAAGCACTAAGATTAGCTCTCTCTTCCCCAAGCGAGATAATCGCAATACTAAAAGGACTGAAAAACACAAGAACAAAATGACACATGGAAAGACATACAACAAATCGCCTCGTAGAATAAACCACAAAGCAACCAGGAGTAAGACTAATTCTGGGTCCCGATGCTACTCTTAATACATAAATACATAAAAATTCGGTTCGCATAAAGGCTCCCAACTCAGTCAATGCATCAAAGCGAAAACATAAAAATCAAATTAATCACTATAATAAACAAAGACGAGTACCCATGGCTAATTCTACTGTATGCCAGAGTAAATGAAAACCAATAGTTGAACCACGGCGGGCCAAGATAAAGACATATCGTCAAGCCCCAACCCACTGGTTAAAGTTTTACGAAGAGGCCGTCATTGAGTCTGAGGCCCGAACCGCCGTCGTGCAATTAAAGAGTGAAGCATAGCCATCAACAATGATTGGGTTGACAACTAGGCATTCAGTCTGCCGCATAATATCCAGGCAATTGCCAATTCTTTTATAACGTTAAGTTTTCTGAATTGTTCCGAAAAGTTAGATTTACCTATAATTTTTTCTAAATCTGTACACTAAGTCACCGTAAAATTCGGGTTCCGGTATACCTTGTTGCAGAAGTGTTTTCAGACTGACGCTATATTTTTCTAACAAGGCACTGTGTCTGCGATAAAATTTCGAAAACGCCTTACGAAGTTTAAAATAACGATAGCCCTGCCTAAGAAGTTTGGCAGTAAGGGCTTTATTACGGTAGTTAAAGTCATTAAGATTTGAAGAAGCTCTGGTGAATCTTATAAATTGAGATATGTATACCCCATATGAGGTACGCCGGGGGACATCGCCATCCAGAAAAGGGAAATTGACTATATCAAAATCGTCCCGTTTATCATAAATTTTGGTGGAAACTGTACCATTAGATATACATAGATTCAAATCCAAAAAAGGTGCCTCGGTATCAGAAGAATTTGCTTTATTTAATTGGAGTTCTGTAGGGTATATCCGGTCCACCATTTGGTCAAAGTAAATATTGTCAATATTTAATAAATCGTCAAGGTATCTTGAAGTTGAATTAAAAGCCTCAATAATGTCAGCCTGATTTTCACGTGGGAGAGACTTCATGAAATCTCTCTCATAACAAAAAAGAAACAAATCTGCAACAAGCGGAGCACAATTAGTTCCCATCGGAATACCAATAGTTTGTCTATAAAGTTTAGTTCCAAATCTAATAAAATATTATCCAAAAGATAAACAAGGGCATCACAGACTTTTTGACATGACCATAAATTATGATTATTATATACATCAGAAGTGAAAAAAGCACATTCTTCGTTGCAAGCCAAATGTTGGGTATTCTCCCGAAAAAACGTTCGGTTAATTAAATCAATAAGTTTATCTTTTATAAGATGATGAGGTAACGTAGTATACAGTGTAGAAAAATCATATGTAGACAATTTAGAAGCCTGAAAGTTTTTAGATTTAAATTTATTGAGATCATCATTAGCATTTTTAATTGACCACAAATAGTTAATTCCGTCCCTTTCGTAAACAGTATCATAGTATCTAATCCAATGTTTTTTCAACAGCAGTAAGGCATGAAGTTATTATTTTTTTATTTTATTTAAACAATGTTTATAGAGGGTAACGCAATTAGCTAATACAACTATTCTACCTTGCGGTCCTCTGCAACAATAAAACATGCATAAAATATACATATATACAAGAACATATGATATACATCGAACACAGCAATGGAAGTGCGAGAACCTCCACTGTCATTCGATAATTTTCATTAAAAGAAAAAAAAAAAAAAAAAAAAAAAAAAAACTGGATAAAAACCGAGCGTATAAAAATTAAACATAAGACCATGCTAAAACATGTAAAAGAACATCAAGTTTAAGATTTATAGAGAATTCACAGAAATAGTGCTGATAAGTTAAGATTAAGAACATGCATAAAAAGAGTTATAGCATAGTTTGATCAAACTGCCAATAATCTGGACAAACTGTGAGTCCTCTGTAGTAAATAAAATCTTCTAATATGTTGTTTTGATTCTCTTTTTAAAAGTGATAAGAGAGTCGGAGTCTAAAAGCAGTTTGGACAAAACAGTAGTCGTACAAGAACTAGAATTAGCAATGAAACGTGCTTTATAAGGTCGTTTATGAAGTTTCGGTAACCAATATAACGTAGGAAGTCTGTCTTGCTTTTCTTTAATACTCATTGAAAACTTAGCAGTAATATCGATAGAATGGGTACTGACAATAGATCTCTTGTCAGTAGAAATCCGTTCATATGTTTTGGTACTACCGTTCTTGTTTTAGAGTATTGATATAATAAAGTCGTCACACAACAACAACATTATTAGCAGCTTTATCAGCTGGAGCCAAAACATACTTCCTATGAAATTCTTGGATACCTTGTCTCAAATATCGAAAAGATAATTTAGGCTTAGGAGGGAGAAGATCAAGGTTATTAGAGTAAAATAATACACGTTCATCCCAGTTTTACTACATAAAAGTGGGGTTTAAGGGGTATCAAAATTATATAGGGATGTTTGCTAGATGAATCTATATGAGCCTCAACGTGAGAAAACCTCCTGACATGTGCGCCCAACGAAGACTCAAATCAGCCTACGCGTCCACGCAATCTGATCAGAGTCTTCGTTGTCCTTATAAAGAAACTTTGCATCCTTGGTTATCGAACATGTGCTAAATGAAGAGTCTGATCAGACTACACCGACCTGAATCTTCCCTTGGCGCCTTTGTCCGAAGGTACATTCCTAACGTTGCGTCTCATTTCTTGCTAGAAAAAAAGGTAAGCATTACGAAAACATGCCTATTCAAATATACTGAAAATTTTATCACCAAAAATGAATTTGTTTTTCAGATAAAAAATTGTGATTTTTTTTTCATATTTCTGCTCAAAACATAGATTGTGGGTACTCGTTAGAACCGCCTCGATGAGGCGGTTCTAACGAGTACCACAATCTATGTTTTTGAGCAGAAGTAAGAAAAATAATATATACACCTGTAAACCCCAGTTTTACTATATAAAATGGGGTTTAAGGGGGTCAAAATTATATAGGGCATGTTTTCGTGATGAGAAAAGTCCCGGGAGTGCCACAATCACAAACCGCAGCCCATTCTAGACACCAAGAGGAAAAGGAAACAGACAAGACCAAACAAGCGCAAATCAAATAAACGTACGAAAAGCACTTTTTGTTTTTTGACATTTTTTTTTTTTTTTTTTTTTTTGCCACGCTGTTTTTTCTCAAATATCACCATAAAAATTAAATCAAATTAATAGCCGCAAATTGGTCTGATTTAAGCAAATTCTGTAGAAAAATTGGTTTCGTTGATTTTTAATCTTAGAACAAAGTTTTAGCTTTTCCAAACTGCATGTTCGTGACTATTTATGTTTTACTCTTATGTTCCACTGGTGAGGTAGAGGACACTAAGTGGGCCGAAGACATGTTTGTAATTTTGAGCTGCATCAGAATTAAGGGCGAGATTTCGACCGAGTAAAACCAGTTAAATCTTAGTAGTTGTTTCTACTAACCTTTCCAAGATGGTTCCTCTGTTGCAGTTCTTCTTGGCTTTGACGATTCCATTGTTGCATTTCTTCTTTGCTAGTATATAGGTCATGGCAACTTCTTAGTTTTCATCACGAAAACAGGCCTATATAATTTTGACCCCCCCCCCCCCCCCCCCCCCACTAAACCTTTTATAAAGTAAAACTGAGGTTTACAGGGGTATATATTATTTTTCTTATTTCTGCTCAAGACGAGGTGGTTCTAACGAGTATCCACAATCTATGTTTTGAGCAGATATATGAAAATTATTTGTTGATTATCTGAAAATTTTCAGTTTTTGGAGGTGAAACTTTCTATATATTTGAATATGCGTATTTTCGTAATATGTTCCTCATTTCGTTTCCTTTTGGTGCCTCGGGAAAGCTGAAATTCATGATTGCGTCTTTTTATGGATACTTTCTTTATACGTTTACAGTGATAATATCTGGTCTACTTGTACCTATTCTCTCACACACGGTGTATGTTATTACCTACATGTGCGGAGATATATCTTGCTTGCTAATAATTGCAATGAAAATGCACGTCTTCAGCACATTTGAAGCAGTATGTACAACACCTTCCTTTTATTGTATATTCCTGTCATTTAGTACCGGCGAATATAGTAAACTCATCTAAAATGTGTCTGTGTTTGTTTGTTTGTTGTATTTTTGTTTTTTTGTTGTTGTTTTTTTTTGTGTGTGTGTGTGTGTGTGTGTGTGTGTGTGTGTGTGTGTGTGTGTGTGTGTGTGTGTGTGTGTGTGTGTGTGTTTCTTTTTCTTTTCTTTTTTTTTTTTTTTTTTTTCTTTTTTTTTTTTCTTTTTTTTCTTGTTTTTTCTTTTTAGTCAGACTGAATTATGTGCAAAATAATTAGAACCAGCCTTAAAGTCTCATTAAAATGATTTTTAAGTATTAATCATCTTTTCTGATTGAGCCTCTATCATTTTTACAAATCTTTCAATAATAAGTTTTTATGAGTTCTCGTACTAGCAGGGCAATTATTTCATATGAGGACGAAATTAGCTGATTCTTTAACATTAATTGTAATTTCCTGTTACGAATCTGGCTGTGCGCTCTTGCACGCTTTCCACAGCTGAGTTCATATGCGCAAAGTGATTGAAAATGTTTTGCCCTGGATCGTTGTACAGTGAACTCTCGTTACAACGCCTGCATTTGTTCCCAAAGATGTTGCCATCAAAATGAATTTACTTTTGTAAAGAATCCTTAATGGACAGAATGATATATAAGAAAGGTATTGTTTTATTCATATTTTCTCATAGAATATATGTTTTGGATATTTGTTAGAATCGCCTAGATGAACTGAGGCAATTCTAATAAATATCCAAAACAAATGTTGCTTGAAGTTTTAATGCAATATTCTTGCATAATTTCTCATTTACTGTCGCCTCTTGGGCGAAGGTTTCGTGACATTCAAATTGTCATTATAACGAATTTTGTCGTTGTATCGAGTATCGGTATAAAGAGGGTTGACTGTACCTAATTACGAGCGCCAACAAGAGCAGAGATCCAAGAAAAACGACTCGCGAGTAACCTGCACTTCTGAACGCAGCTCTGTTCATGTTGCAGGACTACACCTCGA
This sequence comes from Anodontia alba, assembly GCA_964016985.1. Taxonomy (NCBI): domain Eukaryota; kingdom Metazoa; phylum Mollusca; class Bivalvia; order Lucinida; family Lucinidae; genus Anodontia; species Anodontia alba. The sequence continues at coordinate 76,641,143 of OZ024833.1, read as the reverse complement.
GGGTCTCAAACCGACTGCCATACCAAAGACCGGACGCATCGATCCTTTATAGGCTGCCTCTTTAATATCTTGGTGAATTCCCTTACTTGTGGAAGTATACTTTCATTTTAGGGCAAAATTGGTATGGAAGCGAACGATCTCGTCAACTGTATACCCGAAAGAGGCCATAATTGGATAATAAAACATTCTATTATCCCAGTCAGCATTCTACGTAAATCTATATCGGGCCGTCATCGGCCCGTCAGGGTAGCTGACGGGCCGATGACGGCCCGATGTAGATTTACGTAGAATGCTAGCTGGGATATTATATTTGTTGCCAGATGCACGGTTACTATATCAATACACAAATGATTGTCTGGGTATTGGTAATTACGTCCGCCTAAGCTGGGTTAGATATAATTCCCATTTCGATATGGATTAGTATGACTATTTAGTATGCGGCTTCAAGGCGACCCACAAGAAAAGTTCAGAAAATTCAGGCAAAAAAAAGTAATCTTGTGATTTTGCAGAAAACTTACAAGTGAATGCGGAAAGCCGGCAAAGCCGATTGGGAGGCATGGTTTCTGGCACATGCAATTCGTATTTTCACACTCATCAAGTAAATACAGGCCATTTTATTGAATGAAAAGTAAACCTTCATATAAGAAATGCATCATCTATTTCTATCACCTTTATCACTCTCTCGGCAAATACAGTAGAAGACAAATTCATAATAATTTTCGGGGTTTTTTTCTTCAGAAAATAAGCTTTGACATTATATGCAAAATGTCTCCATAGGAGACAATTTACATGTAATGAAAAGGCTACTTTTGGGAAAGAAAAGACAATAAATATTCAATATATAATCAGAATAACGTCTCTCGAGATTTTTACAAAGCATGCTAAGCGGTAACTGTACTTTATTTCGTAAAAGCTTATATTTCAAAAAGGTAAGACAAAAATTCTAGATGTGCCTTTAAATAAAAGTTTTGATAATAAGCTCCCAGAGCAAGAAGCCTAACTAGCAGACTCGGTTTTATAGATTCTGTTCATAGGCAGTACTTCATCTGCAAAAGGAAAGCATTACGAAAACATGCCTATTCAAATATATAGAAAATTTCACCTCCAAAAACTGAAAATTTTCATATTAAAAACTCTGATATTGTCCATATTTCTGCTCAAAACATAGATTGTGGGTACTCGTTAGAACCGCCTCTGCGAGGCGGTTCTAACGGGTACCCACAATCTATGTTTTGAGCAGAAATAAGAAAAATAATGTATACCCCTGTAAACCCAGTTTTACTATATAAAAGTGGGGTTTAAGGGGGTCAAAATTATATAGGCATGTTTTCGTGATGGGAAGGCAATGATCAGAAATCGATACAATTACCTAACACCTTCTTTTCCAAAACACCAAAGAAAAAGAAGGACGTACTTAGAGTAACGGCACCACAATCAAAACACTACAAGCAGAAAGCCAAAAGAACAGTTTTTCCCTAAAATGGCCAAACGGCTACTCACGCCATCTAGCGCCGGGCTCAGCAGTACTCTACGTTTAAGGCTACTCAAAATGAGCATTGTGATTCAAAAGGAAAAAGAATATAAACTGCACTGGTTTGTAGTACGAGAAAATGTTTCGGTCGTCACACGAGCTGTTATTACAATGTAGGGATATGCTAAACGCGTACATCTGAAAAGAAAGCTTTAAAGAGGTATTTGAACTCATGCGTATGTACTCTCTTCAGACATCACAATAACAGACAAGCTAGTCGCAACGAGAGAAAACGTGCCTTCTGACCTGACATGTGCGCCAGAAGAAGCCTCAAATTTGCCTGCGAATCTGCGTCGTCTGATCAGAGTCTTCGTTGTCTGCATGCATAATGCATCCTTGCATTACGAAAACATGCCTATCCAAATATACTGAAAATTTTACCACCAAAAAATGAAAATTTTCAGATAAAAAAAATCTGATTTTTTTTCAGGTTTCTGCTCAAAACACAGATTGTGGGTACTCGTTAGAACCGCCTCGACGAGGTGGTTCTAACGAGTACCACAATCTATGTTTCTGAGCAGAAATAAGAAAAATAACGTATATCCCTGTAAACCCCATTTTACTATATAAAAGTGGGGTTTAAGGGGGTCAAAATTATATAGGTATGTTTTCGTGATGGCTATCCTTAATATGTGCCCCGTGGAGATTCTGATCATACTGTGTGAATGTGCAGGCTGATCTGAATCTATGCTGGGCGTACATGTCCCAAGGTACGTTTTCGACGCTGCGGATCAAACTATTCCAAAGAGGAGTCGCCCAGCGGTAAAAGAATACTTAACAGGAGACAGACCTTTAAATCTGTCGACAACAGTGGTTCTATTATATGTAAATTTATTCATTAATACATTCGAGTTTGACTGCACACTTTCCTCAGATAGGTAAGATCAAGAAAGCAATGAATGCATTTGCAGTCGTCTAATTCTAAAAGGCACTGACATCTTTGCAGCTCAGTGTTCGCAGAACATTGTAAAGAACATTTTTCATAAGAGTGTAAAAGGTTTCTTTAAAAGAAATATACATTTGTACTCGTATCTAAAAAAGTAAAGAATCCTACATCTTGGTTCGGCTTACAATGTCAGAAAGCCTGAAAAAGATTCCATGCCGCGAAGAAAATGCATCCGCCTCAAAAACTGATTTTTCCTTGTGTTTTATTAAAATGCTTCCAAACACTATAAGATGACAATATAAAAATCCATGCTAAGTATATTCAATTTATTGGTTTGCAAAATGAAATACGCAAGCTCCGGAGTGAAAAGCCCAAAGACTACTGATAAACTGATAAACAATCTACCTGTTCATTTAGATGTCATATTCGAATATTTTAAATTATTAAACTCTAATGAGGAGACGGACCTTCATGAGCAAGGTCAATCCGTTACAAATACATTCAAATATATAGAAAAGTTCACCACCAAAAATTGAAAAAAAAAAATCAAATAAGAAACTCTGATTGCTCAAAACATAGAGTGTGAGTACTCGTCAGAACCGCCTCGCCGAGGCGGTTCTAACGAGTACCCACAATCCATGTTTTTTAGCAAAAATAAGGAAAATAATGTATACCCCTGTAAACCCGAGTTTTACTTTATAAAAGTGGGGTTTAAGGGGGTCAAAAATATATAGGCATGTTTTCGTGATGCTACAAAAATATTGATTGAAACACCAAATCCTGAAAATAACGAATCATTTTGATTATCAAAGGATGCCCTGAAATGACATAGAAATTAATACAGCTATTGATGCTAAATAAATCTAGTGGAGTAGACGACATTTTAAACGAATAAAACATATCTACTAAACATAATTTGTACCCATATATACGAGGGTGAGTCAATAAGTAACCAGCCTAACTTATTTTCGGTTGAGATCCACCTCTTCTTTTTCGATGTAATTGCCCTCTAGTGTGATGCACTTAGACCAACGGTGTTCAAGTGCCATCAGCCCAGAACTGAAAAAGTCAGGGTCCTTTCCATTGACTCACTCCTCAACTGCCGTCACGACTTCTTCATCAGACGGAAATGAAGTCAATGGATATCCTTTTTTAAGTTTGGGAATAGGAAGAAGTCGCTAGGAGCTAGCGAATAAGCAGGATGTGGTATTAATTCATACCCGCTTCGCTCTTCGGCATCCATTGAAACTTTGCAAATGTGGACTCTCGCGTTGTCCTGTTGCAGCAAAACACCTTTAGAGAGTTTACCTCGGCGTTTTTCACGGATGGTGGTTCTCAGCTGGTCTAACAAGTTTGCATAGTACACTCCAGTTATTGTACTTCTCTTGGGTAAAAAGTCCAACATAATAACGCTTTTTGCGTCCCAAAATACTGTGGCCATCACCTTGCCAGCAGATGGTTGCGTCTTGAACATTTTTGGCCTCGGGGACCCAGGCTCTACCCACTGACGACTCTGAGCTTTATTCTCTGGCTCATAATAATGTACCCAAGTCTCATCTACAGTCACCCGACGCAAACGAAAATAATCTTTTGACCTAAAACGCTTCAACAAGGCACTGAATACTGATGCTCCGGTTGCCATTTGCTCATCGATAAGGGATTTGGGGACCCAACGGGCTGTTAGCTTGCGCATACCTAAACGATCATGTAAGATTGTTGAAACGCTACCATGTGAAATGCCTAATGCCTGCGTAATTTCTTCCACCTGAATTCGCCTACCAGAGTATACCAGATCCCGAACTTTCTTACACATTTCTTCGTCGGTGGCATCCAGTGGGCTTCCAGACCTGGCTTCATCTTCTAAAGACGTTCTACCGCGTTTGAATTCCCCTACCCAGAATTTAACCTGAGTATAAGATGGTGCAGAAGACCCATAAACATCGGCTTAATCGCCGTGTATTTCCTTGTCTGTTTTACTTTTTAAATACAAGTACCGAATTACAGCATGATACTTAACTTTAGATGAAAAGCATGCCTTTGCATCACTAGCCATGTTTGACATTCAATATCTTATTAAAGAATGACTCGATACGTGTGCAATTTTGTATCCATGTAATAACATATATTGAAACAAAGCATGGAAATCGTGACCGTCGCGGTCCATCGGAAATGGGATAGGCTGGTTATTCATTGACACGCCCCGTAGAAAACTACTTAACTTTATTTTAGATCGAAAACACATCAATATATTATTCTCATTTGTCTCCTAACCGGGTGCTATGATTAACCCTCAGTGGCTACTACCTATATCTAAAACAAATTTCCATGGTTCCAAATTTCTTCGAGCCATTGAGGTTCGACTGTATATCAGAGGGAAACATTGATGGTCCAGTTTACACAAACTAAACATAATATGATCATTCCTCCTTTACCAGAGGCCATTGCTCCAGGTAATATGATATGAGCCAGTCCACGACAAAACCAACAATAAGACTTCGCCCGAGGTCATTGCTCAACTGAGCTGAGCATGAAATTTGTCCTGCTATTAAATTTCAAATTAGTAACAACTGCAAAATTATTATTACTATTATTAATAGTTTAGCCTTCTTCTGAAAAATAGAGTCTACTCTAAAAGAAAGGAAAAAGGTTTTTTTTTTGTTTTTTTTTTTTTTTTTGTTTTTTTTTTTTTGTTGTTGTTTTACTTTTAAGTAGACACCTTTTAGAAGGGGCTTTTAATATAGTAAGGCACACGGAAAATGACACAAAAGATACAAAGTCGACTCTCGTTATCTCGAATTCCAAGGGACTCTATGAAACACTTCGAGATATCCGTACTTCGACATATCAGATTTGCGAAACTATGGAAAACAATTAATCGTACAACCACCTTTGACAGAATGAATATGTAATTTGACTCTTAAGTAAGAGATTGAAAATATTGTGGAAAAGAGGAGCAATTTCTCCTCTTTTCCACAATGTTTTGTTACCAATTGTTAGATTTTCATGTTCAAACAGGGACCAGATTCTTTTCGCTTCGAGATAAGCGGATATTCGAGATAAGCGAGGTCGAGGTAACGAGAGTCAACTGTATTTCCCTTCTATAAAATGGCGGAAATATACCAAGTATACCCAGTCCCTTTAACCGTTAGATGTTCTTGTGAAAAAAAAAAGCAATAATCTTGTCGGATATCTGAAAACTGATATAATGATTGTGTCAGGTATTCTCTGTAATTGTAATTTCATAGAGAATCTGCATTTCGAAACATATAGAACACCTGTCGGGTTATAAAACATGCACAACACAAGAAAATGCTTGAAATGCCATCTGTAGGTAATGAAAAACCCGATTAGCTTGAAACGTGAAAATATACCTTTTGACAATCAGTCATCACGAAAACATACCTATATAATTTTGACTCCCTTAAACCCCACTTTTATATAGTAAAACTAGAGTTTACAGGGGTATACATTATTTGTCGTATTTCTGCTCAAAAACATAGATTGTGGGTACTCGTTAGAACCGCCTTAGCCAAAAACTATAGATTGTGGGTACTCGTTAGAACCGCCGCACAGAGGCGGTTTTAACGAGTACCCACAATCTATGTTTTGAGCAGAAATGTTTCAAATATCAGATTTTTTATCTGAAAACTTTCAGTTTTTGGTGGTGAACTTTTCAATATATTTGAATAGGCGTGTTTTCGTGATGGCGTTCTTGATTAACGATACGTCAACCCTTGTGGGTCATTTTGTGTCGTCTCCCAAGAGAAAGGAGACAAGCGAGAAATTAAGGAAGATGAGGGAAACACGAATGACAGTTCAGACAAAGAAGAAATACAAACATACCCCCTTTCCTCACCGGCTGCTAGTTTAGCACACCCTTAGTACCACGCGAACTGTAGCTTAGCATGTGTATTTCGTGTTGTTCTGATTAGGGCCTATTTTCTTCATGAATGTAGTCTGCATTACTCATTACTTGTGTGGGCAATAAGCGAATGACCTCATCAGCATTACGTGAACACGTCTTTACAACATTACTTCCATGTTCCCTCATTACATATAATGAAAACAGGGTTTTGCAGGGATGTGGGGGCACATTACTAGAAAAAAATTCAGAATTTTGCAGTTTGTAAACTGTTTTTTTGTTGTTGTTTTTTTGTTGTTTTTTTTCATTTTTGTGTTGTTTATTTATAAATGAGCCAGCGCATGACAAAATCTTCAAAATGGTATGTGCTCCCAGTGAAGACTCAGATCAGCCTGGGCATCCGCCCAGTCTGATCAGAGTCTTCGCTGTCCGCACGAAGAAAGCTTGGGTCCTTAGCTACCCATTGAGAGCACAGCAAATACTCTGATCAGACTGGGCGGATGCCAGGTTTAGTCTTCGCGGGCGCACATGCCATTTTCGTAGGTTTTGACATGCGCTGGCTCAATTGTTGTAACCTTAGCAAACTATTTGTATAACTCTGTCTTAATGAACTAAGTAAGCAAACTCCTTCCTTGTTTACCTAACTATCAGATCGTATATAAAAATATATTTGTTTACAAACCTGTAGGTAACAGGACATCAAGATGCAAATTTTCATGTTTCTCCACAAAAAAAAAACCAAAACATATGTTGCTGATACTCTTTATAGGAACATAGTTATTTTGGTTACTTTACGAAAACATGCCTATTCAAATATATTGAAACTCTTTACCAACAAAAAATGTAAAATTTTCAGATAAAAAATTCAAATATGTTTTTTTTTTTATTTCTGCTCAAAACATCGATTGTGGGTACTCGTTAGAACCGCCTCATCGAGGCGGCTCTAACGAGTACCTACAATCGATGTTTTGAGCAGAAATAAGAAAAATAATGTAGACCCCTGTAAACCCCAGTTTTACTATACAAAAGTGGGGTTTAAGGGTGTCAAAATTATATAGGCATGTTTTCGTGATGAAAATGGCTTACCAAGAGCTATGGTTAAACATCCACATTTAGATGTTGTTGTTAACGTAGAATGAGTTGCATGAATGCGCATGCGCTTGGGGTTATCGTTGTTCACATGTGTGATTAGAGATCTTTCTCATAATACAGGCTGCTTTGACCTCAGCTCGTCCATTACGGAAACACGCCTATTCAAATATATTGAAAAATTCAGCACCAAAAAAATGAAAAACACCAAAAAAAATGAAACCGCCTCGGCGAGGCGGTTCTAACGAATACCCACAATCTATGTTTTTGAGCAGAAATAAGAAAATAATGTATACCCCTGTAAACCCCAATTTTACTATATTAAAATGGGGTATAAGGGGGTCAAAATTATACTGAAAGGAAAAAGAAACGCAGGGTAAATTTTATTCCTAAATTTCATTCAAGTTTGAAAAAGTTTGTTAAATATTTTACTATGATTACAAAACGGTACATGTATGGAACAAAAGTTCCAAATTTCATTGGTTTGTGATCAACAAGTCTCGAGTTATTGAAGTTCATTGGTAGCTACCACCCAAATCTTGAAATCAAAATCAAACTGAAAATCAATATCGGATGTGCCCCCCTCTTGCTGCCGTTGCTGCCCTAATTCTCCTTTGGATAGAGTTAACCAAAGCATTGACAGTTCGCATCGGGATGTTATTCCATTCATCGATCAACGCATTCCTTAGCTGTGCGAGAGTTGTGCCAGAGCGGGGGATTTCGGCGCTTCCTAACCCTTCTGTCCAGCTCATCCCACATGTGCTCTATTGGGGTCAAATCTGGACTGTACGGTGGCCATGCTAGTGGTGCGATGTTATTGTTTGCCAGGAAATCCTGACAAACTCGGGCAACATGTGGTCGGGCATTGTCCTGCTGCAGAATCAGATTACGTTGTTGCACAAACGGGACTGCAACAGGACGCAAGATCTCATCCTTATACCTTACTGCGGTCATATTGCCCGCAACAATAATCAACTGTGATTTTATCCCGTGAGCAATGCCTCCCCAGACCATAACGGAGTCACCCCCAAACCGATCCCGTTCGACAACACAGGCGTCGGCAAAGCGTTCTCCGCGACGTCGGTACACACGACGTCGACCATCTGCGCGATAGAGAGTGAACCTAGACTCGTCCGTAAAAAGAACTCGTCTCCACTGCCTCATCGGAAATAGCCTGGGCGCATGCGCCGTCAATCACGCCATACGACGCAACATACGTGCCTGGGTCAGAGGCAGACCAACGTATGGACGACGAGCTCGAAGACCAATTTTACGCAATCGACTTCCAACAGTCTTCGGAGAATTTTGTCGATTATGCGTACCTACTGTATTAAGGGCAGTTTCGGTTGCAGTGAGATGACGATTCCGCAAATGTGCCAGACGGATTGTCCTGTCTCGACGTCGCGACGTCACGCGTGGACGCCCAGATCGCGGTCGGTCTGCTAAATGCCCTGTCTCCCTTAAACGTCTAACAAGACGTTCTATGGTTGAGACGTTAACCCCAAAATGATTGGCAACTTGCTGTTGCCTCTGACCCTGCATCAGCAACGCAATTGCCCTACCCCTCTGAACATCAGTCAATCGTACCATGATTGAAAAAAAGTTCAAAGTAGCGTAACAATGAAAAGAAAAATCGGTAAAAGAATCGAAGAGCGTTGTGTATCGTTGAAGTGTACCAAATGGTGTGAGGAAATCTTGTGCTGAAGGTTTAAACATGCTTGTTTTGCACGAAATTTTGGCTTTCCGTATTGTCCGTACAAAGCACTGTGTAGTGCACGGTTGAATGATTTCACACACTGGGTAGATAGCACATCGACCAAAGACTCGTATACCCGCGGTTCACATTCACAGGACAATCTGTAAAAGTGTATGGCTATAGTAAACACCGTAAAAATGGTTAAAATAAGAAGGAAAAACTCTACCCTGCGTTTCTTTTTCCTTTCAGTATATATAGGTATGTTTTCATGATGAATATCATTCCTCAAACGCCTTTTAGGATGAGGCATCTCATCTATTTTTATTCCATAGAATTCAGTTGAATTGAAGAAGCCGAAAGAAACCATGTTGCGTTTTCAACATATAGAATTGTGATAAGCCATGAAAAAAATATCTTCCGGGCAAATGCAACAGTAAAGATTCAGATCAGAAAGAGAGGCCGCAAAATCAGATTAAGGGTCGTTGCTTTACAACTTTATACTAAACAGTATCGTCTGATACTGTAGCCTGTTACCGGACAGCAAATGCCTTGATCAGACTGTGCGAATCAGGGCCTTCTCTGTCCGTATTAACACGAAGACACATTACGAAAACACGCCTATTCAGATATATTGAAAATTTCACCACCAAAACCTAAAAGTTTTCAGATGAAAATTCTGATATTTTTCATAATATTGCTCAAAACACAGATTGTGGGTACTCGTTAGAACCGCCTCGACGAGGCGGTTCTAACGAGTACCCACAATCTATGTTTTTAAGCAGAAATAATAAAAATAATATATAACCCTGTAAACCCCAGTTTTACTACATAAAAGCGGGGTTTAAAGGGGTCAAAATTATAAAGGTATGTTTTCGTGATGACTTTTTCTGATTGCACCACTCAGATAAATCCAGGTGCACAATTTCGTAATTTTGAGTGGTATTACAGGTTCAAAGCATTTTCTTGAATACATACTTATTATCTTTCTGTTCGGCTGTTTCCTAATCCCAGCAGAAAAGAAGATATTTCATGTTAGAAAAACATGCTTGTGGATTTAATGGTTGCTGTTATGATGTGCAAATTACCCAGGAATATATAACATTTCAGCCGAGTCACGCGAAATGCTGCCTTCGAGGCACGTAGGTAATGTCTAAGTCCCCTGTAGTTGTTTCTACGAGTACTGACAGTTCCTAGGCGATTCCTCTGTTTTACTTTGTTTGGTTTCTTATGTCTTTTATTGTAACTGTTCAGTAGTGTCATTATTTGTTCCTTCGTCTTCTTTTTTTTTTTTTTTTTTTTTTGTGCTTCCGAAAGGCTGTGCTTCGTTATTTGTGTCCTTTCCTGTGTAGCTTCATTTATAGTTTAGTGGATGCCTGGATTATTTGCACATCCATGCAGTCTGACCAGGACTTCTACATCATCACTGGACACTGTACACTATCAAATGTATAGTAAATGCCCCTCCGTTGTCTAATCTAGATCTATACTGTTTGCATATACACCAAACAAGCTTTTTCTTATGGCGCTGCGCATTTTCTAAACAGGTGTTTGGATAAGACTTCACTAATTATTTGCAACATCTGATATGCCGGATAACTTGTTAAGGAGAAGCATTTGGTAGTAATTATAGAATATATTTGTTATTTCTCCATAAAACATACATTGTGGGTACTCGTTAGAATCGCTCCGGCGGGGCGATTCTAACGATTTCCATCAATGTATGTTTTTTTATGGAGAACTGGAGAAAATTAAACAAGAAATATTATCAGGTATTTCTGCTTAACAAGTCCTCTGCATACCAAGCATGCATACTGAAAATGAAGACTATAGAGGGACAAAAAGTACTCAATTAGCAAATAGAACAAACTCCGAAAGAACCAGTACACCTTCCAGCGTGCAGTCAGATAACTGATTCCATTGTCATCTGTAACACAGTAAATATTCTTCAAATTGACGTCAACGCGTGCACGAAATGAGAAGACCTTGACGACACCGTGTGCACGAAATGGGAAGTTCAGGATCAGTGACAGGACATGTTAATGTGGTTATATCCTGTTCACATACGGAATACGGCTGATTTTCTTCAGCGTTTCTCTTTTATGTTATGCTTTCTGCATGCGTGAAACCGAAGTATTTAGGATTTACTCTATAATTATGTAAGACGCTGATGGAAAACTTGTCTTTAGAATATGTTTTCTAAGCAAACTGCAAGTTTGATACAGCGTTTATCACAATGTCTCTGATAATGATCTACAGTGTAAATGCTAATATTTAATATTAATAAATTCTAAAAGGAATGGTCCTGGATATAACAGGCTAGTTTTACGAGGTAGACAACCAGAAAAAGATCACATAAAGTGGAGTCCTCATATTCTCTGATTTTCCCACACCCTCACCGAAAACCCCTTTTTAGAAATGTTTCGATGTTAACAGTTTAATATTAACCTGCCGATTATAAACAAAAGCTAAAAAAGTTAAAAATATTTCTTTCATATTTTCCCAGATAATAAGTCTTGACATTATATTCAAATTGTCTCCTTCAGAGACAATCTAAAATAAATTCCAAGTCTTATTTTTCTGCGAAAAATCAGGAGACAATTTCAATTTTTGCAAGAAATAAAAGAACAGATCAAACTTCGATGAAGTTGATGTCGCACCTGCTCTCTCCTACTCCCCCCTCCCCACCCAACACACACACACACACACACACACACACACACACACACACACACACACACACATAAAAGTAATATTTATTTCAGGTAGAAGAAACTAATATAGTACATGTACTTGCATTTTCTCATATGATGCATGAGAAGTTGGGCTCGAAAAGTACCCACAGTTTGTACACTTTCATAAAATCTGAGGTCAGAAAATGACAAAGCTTAAGTGGAAAAAGAGACAAAAATAAATTTAAAACTCATATCCAAACCACGTACACTTCTGCAGACCCGGGAGAAAACATGTGCAAAGTTTCAAAAAGATTGGTATAAAATTGTACGAGTATGAGGAGTTGTGCTCACAAGGTACCCACTGTCTATATATATTGAGGGTGAAAAATGACTAAGTTCACAATGCGGAAAAAAGTAAAACAAAATAATTTTACAGTTATATCCAAACCACATGCCCATTCTCATACCATGAAGAAAGCGCATGCCAAGTTTCATAATAATCGGTACAAAACCGTAAGAGGAGTTACGCTCACAAGAGGTACCCACTGTCTATATACTGAGGGTGAAAATGACTAAGTTCACAATGTGAGAAAAGTGAAAAAAATGTTCTAACAATTATACCCAAACCACATGCACATTCTCATATCATGACGAAAACACAAGCAAAGTTTCAAAACAATCGGTACAAAACTGTACGAGGTGTTGCGCTCACAAGAGGTACCCACTGTCTATAATTTGAGGGTGAAAAATGACTAAGTTCCCAATATGAAAACAAAAATGACAATAAATAATCTAACAATTAAACCAAAACCACATGCACATCCTCATACCATGAAGGAAACACATGCAAATGTCAAAATGATCGTTACAGAACTGTGAGAGGAGTTGCGCTCACAAGACATCCAGGGTAAATGTAGACGGATGGACGAACGGAAGGACGGACGAACGGACGGAAACTTGCACGCCTTAGTCGCCCTGTAAAATCAGGTGCGACAAAAATAGAATACAGTGGAGCCTCCAGGAAGGGTCACCTCTCAACAAAGGCCACCCCCTATAACTGTCAACTTTTCCGACTTCTCAAAGTGCAGTTTAACTATATATTAAACCTCTCCACAAGAGCCAACTCTCTAAAACACAACCTAACCTGTGCAGTGCCTTTACAAGAGTGGTTGCTGTAGGGAATGTGCACACCTATCAACTACATTAAAAGTTAGGGTTAGCAGAGCTAGGTCACTGATGGTTACGTAGACTGGTATCAGTCCGTTAAAAAGAGCCTAATCATTAAGACAATGCATTAAATAAAAATACACAATTATACTCTGTTATAACCACTCCGATAATACTTTTCAAAGAATGTTTGATTAAGTGGAATGGTATCAGTCCATTAAAGGGAGCATAATCATTAAGACAATGCATTGAATAAAAGTCACACTTGTACTCTGTCATACCACTTTTCATTGAATGTCTGATTTAATGGGCTCTGTAATTTAGACAAAGGCCAAGTAATAAAAACATCTTTTGCACCTTGTGTGTGTGTGTGTGTGTGTGTGTGTGTGTGTGTGTGTGTGTGTGTGTGTGTGTGTGTGTGTGTGTGTTAGTTTGATGAATTCGCCTACAGAGTGCTGAAGCTTAATTGTACGTATATAGAAGGAACGTGTAGTGATATACTGCTGTTATGACTGTAATTATGGAGCTGTCACCGACTACATTACAGAAAACAATATATTGAGCAATGCTTTAAAGAGCTAGACCAAATGGAATCAGTAATAACAGAGCGAGAAATAAATGATCACCTTTGTCCAACAGCAGATGATAAAGACAGATATACATCAAATAAATATCCTTATAATTTCTTAACTCGTGATTCCCCCTTTTCACTTTATCAATTTGAGAAATGGGGAATTGGCTGAATTCTGAATCACTGAAGCATTTCTTCATATGATAGTATTTAAAATGTCAGAAACGGTTTAGTAATTTCAATATTTAATTTATTAAACTGCAAACTGAAAAAAGGCGGAGTCTAACTTTGTGCAAGCACTTTAAAGAGGCTCCAAAGACAAAAGCTTAAATTTTAACCTACTGACTATAGATAAAAGCTAAAAGCATTTAAAATACCTGTTTTTACAGAAAATAAGGCGAAATTGAAGTCTCACCAACCCTTTCCCAACAATTTTATCTGCTGAATATTCAGAGCCTGTTGTTTTCACAGAAAATAAGACGAAATTGAATTCTCACCAACCCCTTCCCAACAATTTTATCTTCAGAATATTCTGAGCCTGTTCTCTGTGTTTGCTTCGTCGTAAATTATCCATATATCGTTTGCATTGTGTGATTACGATCGTCATATTCCTTCTGTTGATGATCTGTTAGAAGGTTTAAATTAAACACATGCTTATAAAACAAGGCCCTGACTCGCTTTTGGGCAGTTTTACCTCCAAAGACTTGTTCTGGACCCTCTAAACTTGCGGGGGGTAAGGGTCCTGAATGGTGTATATATGATCTTTTTTTTTTTTTTTTTTTTTTTTTTTTTTGTTATGTATTTTTGACTTTGTCTTTTAATCTGTTTGTCACCTAAAGGATAGGTAATATCATTATTTGGTTAATAATCGAGTTCTTTAAAACAACACATTCCAAAATCTTATTGAAGGACACCTTAATTCCACATCAGGGAGTCCTTGGGAGCCTCGTTTTCAAACCTTAGGGAAGCTCTGATAACGTGTACTTTTTTCCATACAATACATATATAACGGATATTTTTTCCATACGATACATATTGAACGGATATTTTATATATATATATATATATATATATATATATATATATATATATATATATATATATATATATATATATATATATATATATATATATACAATATATTACTAACGAATAGTTAAAGGCATTCGAATCAAGTTATTTCAATGCAAAAGACGCGAAAGACGTGACGTCAACAAGAAGTCGTGTAGCATCATACAAAAGGTTAATATTTGTATTCCAAAAGGGTACATATTTGTATTCCAATTCAGTGAATTAATGATCGGAAAATTTGTTTTACGGCGACTCGTTAGCGGGGCCCGTAAAACGTAATTTGCGATCGTAAAACAGACAATTAACCTCCCCATAGACAACTTTGAATGCAGTTTTCCCCATTCTAATGCATTTATTCATTTGTTTAGTTTAAAAAAGAATTACTATTTGTACAAAGCGGCAGCGTTGTGAGGTGCGTAAAACGTAATGCCAGCCAATGAAAAACTACGTTTTGTGACGACGTTGGGTTTGCGTACATTGTAAGTGTATCGCAGAATATACAGTGTCGTAAATTCTTGACGTTATACAATCAGACGTCGCGTTACATACATGTACATGTACCTATGTGCATTAGAAAATGAAAGGACTACGAAAAAGACAGTCTGTACTTACCTTGTGATATCACATCTCAAGAAAAGATGCATTTTACATCAAAATATTATCTATTTTTTATTTCTTCACAAAAACATGCGTTGTGGATACTCATGCTTCTAACGAGTGTACCCACAACATATTTTTTCGCGGAGAAATAAGAAAAATATCACGCAGATACCCACACTTCTAACGGTTTTTTGTCTGTTAACATATTGAATTCTAAGGCTTCTGGGCAATCGCCAATAAGCTATATGATAACACAACCGACATACAGCCGATACATAAGCCTCAAGCAAAAGCAGTATTGTAAGATTAGATTCATGAATAAGATCTGAAAATCTTGCCAATCACGCCAAAAGCCTTTGTTGCACAATGTGACTACTATATACCTATGTCGGCCCGTCTAATCAGCTTGCCCACGGAGATAATTATGATTATTTTATAATATCAACTGTCGAACAGTGGATGTCCTAATCATATTGCTGCTTGTTTTCTGTTATGTGCAGACGTTCTATTTTGTCTTGTGCGGTCTATATGATGCACAAAGTAAGACAAAATTTCGACCATTATATGCAGGTCATGGTCTCCAGGTGATACCACAGAGCAAGGGAGTAAGTACCATTACGAAAACACGCCTATTCAAATATACTGAACATTTTAACCAGCAAGAAAATGAAAATTTTCAGATAAAAATTCGGATATTTCTCATACTTCTGGTCAAAACATAGATTGTGGGTACTCGTTAGAACCGCCTCGGCGAGCCGGTTCTAACGGTACCCACAAACTATGTTTTTGGACAGAAATAAGAAACATAATGTATACCCCTGTAAACCCCAGTTTTACTATATAAAAGTTGGGTTTAAGGGGGTCAATAGTATATAGGCATGTTTTCGTGATGGTGCCAGGTTTGACATCACGAAAACATACCTATATAATTTTGACCCCCTTAAACCCCACTTTTATATAGTAAAACTGGGGTTTACAGGGGTAAACATTAGTTTTCTTATTTCTGTTCAAAACATAGATTGTAGGTACTCGTTAGAACCGCCTCGGCGAGTACCCACAATCTAAGTTTCGAGCAGAAAAATGAAAAATATCTGAATTTTTTTATCTGAAAATATTCTTTTTTGGTTGTAAAATTTTCAAAATATTTGAATAGGCGTGTTTTCGTAATGACGACTGTAGGTCATTTGGTAAATTAGATATAGAGGTAAACGATTGGTTGATGCAAAAACGACGGTCATTCGAGTTCGGCAATACGTAGGGCTGCGTCATAAAATGACACTACAGTGTTCTCGCCAATGGAAGGGAGAAAGTCGGTGTTATGTTTGCAGGTATTTGAGTCCCCGGTAAGGAGGCAGTGCATTCTGGGTTTGATAATTATAGGCCTTGCAGTTATTCAGAGATTTGGGATAAACACTGGAATTGACGCAAAAATGACAAAGTCATTCAACTTCGAAATGTACATAGACCAGAATAAAAAAACAATAATACTGTCGTGTTTAAGCCTATTCAGGGGAGAAACCATATGCCATGCTAGATGATTGTAGGTGGTTCAGTTAATCAGCTATGGAGCTAAAAGGTATGACGTACGTAAAAAAAGCCAAGTAGTTAGATCGTGAAAAATAGATCATTACGAAAACGCGCCTATTCAAATATATGGAAAATTTCACCTCCAAAAAACTGAAAATTTTCAGATAAAAAACTCTGATATTTTTCATATTTCTCCTCAAAACATAGATTGTAGGTACTCGTTAGAACCGCCTCGGCGAGGCGGTTCTAACGAGTACCCACAATCTATGTTTTTGAGCAGAAATAAGGAAAATAACGTATACCCCTGTAAACCCCGGTTTTACTATTCAAAAAATGGGGTTTAAGGGGGTCAAAATTATATAGGCATGTTTTCGTGATGTCAAGGTCATAAAATTATACGGCATTGCCTTGAGTCTTTTTTAAGGAAAGGAGTTCATATAGTTTTAAGAAGATTGTAGGTGTAATAGTTGTTCAGATATGGATTTGGACACTAAGGTGGTCGCAAATGTTGACGGACGGACGGATGAAGAATTGGTGCTTATGCAGGTGAGACAGAGAATATACAGACACCCCTCTTTATACAGACACTCGATACAACGAAAAAATGTGTTACAATGACACTTTGACTGTCATGAAAAGAAAAGGTAAGAGAAAAGTCCAGGGAGTGCCATAATCACAAACCGCAGCCGTTCCCAGACACCAAGAGGAAGAGGAAACCGACAAAACCAAACAAGCACAAATCGAACAAACGTACATGTATGAAAAACACTAAGATTAGCTCTCTCTTCCCCAAGCGAGGTAATCGCAATGCTAAAAGGACTGAAAAACACAAGAACAAAATAACACAAGGTAAGACATAAAACAAATCGCCTCGTAGAATAAACCACAAAGCAACAAAGAGTAAGACTAACACGGGACCACCGCCTTAGAGCGGTCAGTATAATAAACCACCGGGGGGTTAAAGAACTTTTACAGCTAGCCAAGTTCACCCTGGGTTCTCCCTGGGTTTTTCCTGGGTTACCGTCAAATCTTAATACAGAAATACATAAAAATTCGGTTCGCATAAAGGCTCCTAACTCAGTCAATGCATCAAAGCGAAAACATAAAAATCAAACTAATCACTGTGATAAACAAAGACGAGTACTCATGGCTAATTCTACTGTATGACAGAGTAAATGAAAACCAACAGTTGAACCACGGCGGGTCCAGCCAAAGACATATCATCAAGCCCCAACCCACTGGTTAAGGTTTTACGAAACCATCGCTTAAGAGGTAACAATTAGTCACAAATTGTGCAAGAATATTGTATTCAATACTTTAAAGAAACATATGTTTTGGATATTTGTTAGAATCGCCTCAATGAGGCGATTCTAACAAATATACAAAACATGTATAAATGAGGAAATAAGAATAAAACTAGACCTTTCTTACATATCAGTCTTCGCATTAAGTATTCTGTACAACAGCAAATTCATTTTAATGGTAACATTTTTGGGAGAGAAAAGAATTTGCTCCCACAACGAGTAAATTCTTTCCGTTTAAAGTATATCCTCATTACGAAAACACGCCTATTCAAATTTATAGAAACTTTCACCTCCAAACACTGAAAATTTTCAGATAAGAAGGCTCTGATATTTTTTTATATTTCTGCTCAAAACATAGATTGTGGGTACTCGAGGCGGTTCTAACGAGTACACACAATCTATGTTTTCAAGCAAAAATAAGAAAAATAATGTATACCCCTGCAAACCTCAGTTTTACTATATTAAAGTGGGGTTTAGATGGGTCAAACTTATATAAACGTGTTTTCGTGATGTTCTCAGAAGGGCTTTCGTGGCAAACAAGAAGTCACAAGAGTTTTCTTCCTTGCATCAAGTCCCCATAATAATAATAATAATAATAATAATAATAATCGACCTTATTTATAGAGGGTAACACATTTAGTTATCTAGTACTAATCTTCCATGTGGCCCTCTTTTTTCCTGGGTAGAAACCAGTACTAAGCAATGTGGATAAAGTCTCTTGCTCAAGGAAACAACACTTGCTGTTAGTGGGGATCGAACCCGGTACCTATCGATCTCGAGTCCGACGCTTTACCACTGCACCACAGCGCACACCCATAAGCAACAACTGCTAAATCTATTGCATCTGGAGCAAGAAATCAGAAAATATATATTCAGTCCTCTTTACATAAGGGGCTTTATGTGAACGGATTTTTTATGTATTTCACCCAGGCTGAAGTCGGCCGGCTATAAAAGTGTTTAATCCCCCCCCCCCCCCTCCTACCCAACCCCGGTGATTATTCTGCTGACCGTTCTAAGGCGGTGGTCCCGGTATTCGTCTTACTCTTTGTTGCTTTGTGGTTTATTCTACGAGGCGATTTGTTTTAAGTTTTGCCTTGTGTTATTCTGTTCTTGTGTTTTTCAGTCCTTTTAGCATTGCGATTTACCGTGCTTGGGATAGAGAGAGCTAATTTTAGTGCTTTCCGTACGTTTGTTCGATTTGCGCTAGTTTGGTTTTTCCTGTTTCCTCTTCTTCATGGTGTCTGGGAAGGGCTACGGATTGTGATTGTGGCACTCACTGGACTTTTCTCTTTCTTTTCTAGTGTGCAGGAAAGCAAACAGAAAGTCACAAAAGTCGTCTCCCATTTATAAAAACCTATCATGTATCATGTATACAAC
The DNA here is from genome assembly GCA_964016985.1 of Anodontia alba. Taxonomy (NCBI): domain Eukaryota; kingdom Metazoa; phylum Mollusca; class Bivalvia; order Lucinida; family Lucinidae; genus Anodontia; species Anodontia alba. Next base: position 76,621,790 of record OZ024833.1, on the reverse strand, counting down.
AACTGCCTCTGTCTGTAGTTGTTCTGAAAGTGATATCACATGAGGATGACAGGTTATTTGCGACCACATTATCACAATTAACCCATTGTAGTCGGGAGACCCGTAAAAGGATAATTGACAAACAGTGCAGACCTAGATCAGACGCCGCAGAACGCGGCGTCTGATCAGGGTCTCCACTGTTTGCAAATAATTTAGCCATTTTTCTCTAGGAATATGTAAATCTCATAGCCGGACGTACCTAAAATTGAAATTGGACTCTTCCAATATATGGTGTGGGGGAGTCTATTCAGTATACAATGGGTTAAATCAAGGATTTCAGCTACATCAGCATATCACTGCACTTGTGGCACGAAGTCAGAAAATGTTTATCAGGGCGTTTATTGCATTATCAAGCCTATGTTATATGTAACACCTCCATGTTTCCCCATTCTATATATTTTAAACAAGAGTATGTAAGGTCTACAATAATTTGCGGATTTTTAGAATTTTGTAGTTTTTTTAAACCCAGCTTTTCAGTGTGTTTGTTACTTATAGCTACCTGTTTACCGTTCCGTCTAAATATGCTAAATAACCACGGTATTCCTCGTTTTTTCATATTATGTAGTGAAAATGCCATACCATTGCTCACACATCTCTAGTAAAATAGTTATATAACCTAAGTTCCGCCAAGCTTTTCACTCATGAGTAAGGAAATGGGTGATAGGCCGAATTTCCAGCGATATTGAGGAAAAGCAGGCCAAACAGGATACGGGCGGGGTGGGGGACACAAATTACACTTCCTTGAACATTACCGAACACTAAACCTGTGGCCCCTATGGACCACTCTATGCCTTAGATCCTTGCACAACCCGCAGTCTATGCAGCCCTGAAAAGTACCTCTCGTCAGAAATGCTTCAATTACTTATTCGTAAGGCTTGTTCATAGACTTTGAATAGTTATATATTCTAAGTGCCGCCAAGCTTTTCACTCATAAGTAAGGCAATGGATGATAGGAACCAAGCCTTTCCTTGGGGATAAAATCGGGAAATGTTGTCTCATGCAAATGAAAACTACCGAAAATGAATAATAAATTTTCAACATTTTTATACATAGCATATATAAAAAAGCAACGCATTGTGCTATTGCAATACAAAACCATGCACTCCAGTCACAAACTAAAGCCTTTTTCCAAACAAATCTATCTTTCCAATATTTTTAATCCATTTATGACGAATGAACTCTACACCTCTGATAATTATTGGTATGCAGATACATACTGACAAGACCTATCCAATGAAATTGTAAAATGCCAGAGTTCTTATAAATAGTTATAAACAGCATCACCGAGATAAAACAAAAAAAGGAAAATATGATAATCGCTATATCGCTCCAAATGTTTGGAAAAGTTTGGTGATATTTGACAGTATACTCATGTCAGTGATGCACCTTAGCGTAAGTTGATTTCATCGCATAAGGTACACATCATTAGCTTAACTTGCACGAGTGAAGCGTGAATCAAAACTCAACTCTGCCTTAACTGTATGTAGTACTAAAGTACTTTGGTTCTTTCAGCTTTTTTGGTTTAAACTGTATTTATTTGACTTTACAGCAGACATATACAATACATGCATTAGACATATGTATGTCACAGGATTTGACGGTAAGCACTGGGGCTTATTTGAGTCATCTCCTGCGAACAAACAGCATATGTTGCATTACCTAGGAATGGAAGGCAGTGTAACACATTTAAAGAAAGAAAGAAAGAAGGAAAGAAAATTTCATATGTTCTGACATGAAGTATTAATTGAACTGATTAGTAAATTCAGCGGATACACAGATTTAGTATTAGTACTGAAACACAAAGCATATTGCTACAGCTGTAAAAACTTCTTGCGGCAACATGAAAATATATGTGTGTGACCATTGCTCTCAAAGGTCATTCCTATTTGAATCTATTTAAATAGATAATAAGATCATCCTTGAAATAGATTGTCTGCGGATGCAATGACGCATTGTGACTATTTTCACAGACATTACAAGCTTTTTGCCCGATTGCCAGCAGCTGCTTTAGGCAAATGCAGTTTGCGGAATTCATATTATGAATGACTCTCATTTCAATCAGGTACTTTAATCTGTTATTTATGTTTCCAATTTCGTATGTAATATCCATAACTGAATACCATACAAAGGTTACAGATTTTTTGCTATAAGACGAAATTGCGTACAAGGCCGATGCTGATATCAGTTAAACTATTGAGGTTGCCTGGTGCTTTCATTGTGCAACAGTTACAACATATAGATTTCGTCGTTGTGGGAAGAATCATAAAACAGTTTGACAGAGGAATGTGTGCATTATCTTATTCATTTTCTTTTTTCTTTCATATCTACACTCCCAGATATCATTCTGCTTAAATGTATATCGGACGGTTATCGGCCGGTCAGGATTTCTATACATTAAAGCAGAATGCTATCTTGGTAGGTACCCCGGAGTTGTAACTGTTCATGACAATGTTTAACAGAGCACCAAACACATATGGAGATACCAAGACAAGGTCGTAGCAACGACAAAAGCCTTCCAAAGCACCAGAAGGAATACAAAAAAGTGACAAAACAAAGAAAGAAAGAGAAACCGTAACATTAGCTTAGCCCCGTTATGCCCGGCACCAAAACTACAATGTGTGCGCGTTTGTGTGTAGGGGTGAAGGCTGGGAGCAAACATACTCCACCAGCATTTATCCCTCGTCGTCAGCCCCGATGCAGTTTTAAGAACACAAAACTTCTAGATTCACGCAAGGGTCCTCAATCTACCTGCTGACAAATTACACACAATGCAACCAATCATTATTGTAAAGAATCAAAGGCGAATACCTAAAGGTCTGCAAATCGACTATCTGAGAGAAAGAAAATTAACTAACAAATCCAGGGCAAATCCGAAAATATACGAGTAAATCCCGATAACAACACTCTAATACAGACCCAGGACTAATTCTCCATTTGATTGCGTTCCAACTCACCGTCACGTAATTAACTTTTACAACTTTATTGACAAATTCAGTAGATGACCAATTGATGGTACTATTATTATTTTGCCAGAAAACAGGACTGGACATTTCATGCATATTTTCTCCTTTGCAGACAATTTGCATGAAATATATAATCCTGCTATCTGGAAAAAAAGAAATGTATGTCAATATGTCGTCTGCTCTTATGAGTTGTAAGCGTTAAAGAACGCGGCAAATTTGTTGACATTGATTGGGTTATACACAAAGTATGCAATCCGTCGCGTAAAATCCACATTAACACCGAGTTCATGTTGATTAATAATCATTTTTTAATCCGCCACAAAACCAGACTCACAAATTTGTCTCTTGAGTTTACAAAACCAAACCACCATAAAACAATGGTCTCAGTAGGCCGTGTTAAAGACGTTTATTTCAAGCTCTCGTTAAATTTAGAAATAAATAATTTAGAGGGCGTATTACGATTTTCAGGCTATCAACAACTTAACTTAAGGAGAATGATTACACTTGGTAGATTCCGGTTGTTTCTATAAGGAAGACAACTTTTATGACTTCCTGTTGGCTTTCTGTGCAGCAATTCCTTCTGAAAATGATCTATTTTTATAGAAAAGAATTTGCTTCCCGTGGAAGCAAATTCTTTCCTTTTAGAATGGACCCCTTTTAAGGAAGGAGCAAACCAATTCTAGTAATGTTGTCTCCATTAAAAGTGTATGAATTCCCCTTAAGACGTTCAGCAGTTACGGTCTAACTTCTATATTTGTAAATGTCACAATCGTGACTAGATGCTCACGCTCAGCGGAATAAGCTGAAATATTTATACCCCGTGTGATTAAGCACATGGGACAGCGTTATCTAAACATTTACAGTGTCGGAATCAAATTCGTCTTATTTGGCATTATTATTCCTATACTGTAATTATTTATTTGATCTTGATAAATTTTATTCATAAACTGAGCTTCGGTATTGACAGTACTGAGTGTTTTGTTGTTGTTAGGTTGCTGTTGTTAGGTTGTTGCTGTTGTTGTTGCTTTGTGTGTGTGTGTGTGTGTGTGTGTGTGTGTGTGTGTGTGTGTGTGTGTTTTGTTTTGTTTTCTATTTGTTTGTTATTGTTGTTGTTGTTTTTTTGCATTCATTAATATCTTGTTTATTACTCATCGATTTTTTCCTTGTATTTTTTTCCGAAATCATTGTTATTAGCACCATCTAAACCGTGAAAATGTCGGTCTTAAATTAATCTCATTTGGCATCATAGTTATATCATTAGATGTTTATAATTTTAAATCTTTAAAGTGAGCTTCGGTATTGACAGTACTGAGTTTTGTTATTGTTGTTGTTTTTTTTGTTTTTGTTTTTTTGTTTTTTTTGTTGTTGTTTTTGTTTTTTTGTTGTTTTTTTGTTTATTTGCTGTTTTGTTGTTGTTGTTTTCGACAGATTTTGCCAACTATTTTTTAAACTATTTTTATTTCGGCTAGACTTTATAGGCAACCTGTTACATTAATATTAATCTATCCGCTATTATTTACTGACTTCAGCATGTGAGTGTGGACACATATCAACTACATTAAAAGTTAGGGTTAACAGAGTTTGCTCACTGATGGTTAGGGTTAGCTTAGGGTTAGGTTATTTTATGGATCATAGTTAGCATACATATATCTGGAATATTTACAGACGTTTAGGGTTAGATTAAGTGGCGAACAGATTCTGAATTTGCTCCCACCTAGAAAAAAGTTAAGCACCGCTGGGGGGAAATGATCTATTAAGGTAGATATATATTAATATCAAATATCGATATTGACATCAACATGAATAGTTTTTCCATAAAAGAAACTTGACCAGTCATTCGTGACGCTGTTGACAGTATAGGTTTGGCGTGAAGTGCCCCTTCAGGAAGCCCAACGCTTGAATGGACGGACGAGGCGTAGGATGACAGTGACCCAGGCATGCAGCGGCTATGCACGGTACTGAAGGTATTGACTTGCTAATGTAATCTAGAGACAATGGAATGTCCCCGGTATTTAACGAATACTGTAGGCCAATACTTACAAAAGCGTTCATATTTGGACTTTCAAGTGACTGATTATTGCACAATACCGCTATTATTATGTAAGATTTCAATCTTGTTTCATTGTGTGTGTGTGTGTGTGTGTGTGTGTGTGTGTGTGTGTGTGTGTGTGTGTGTGTGTGTTGCTGTTGTTTTTATCCTTGTTCTGTTGTCTTTGTATTTTGTTGTTTCTTGTGGGTTGTGGGAGTCTGTTTTTTATTGTTGTTGTTGTTGTTTTTGTTGTTGTTGTTTCGTTGTTATTTTTTTTTTTTTTTTTTTTTTTTTTTGGTGGGGGGGGGGGGGGTGGTTTGGGGGTTTTTTGCCTTGTATTTACTAATACGGTAGATGGTATGGCTTTTCTATCTCATATTTGAGCGAATTCAAAGAAAGGGATTAAGTCAAAATTGCGGTGAAATTTCGTTCGTGTGCTTAAGGATATAATGGGTTAAATATTATTTTTAAGCATCTTTTACATTTCTAGAGAATTGTGTTCCTCATTGGAATGTCAAGTATATACAAAAACTACACATTTCTATCTTTAATAATAAAGCTGTTATTTGACAAAAAATCTTTTTAATGGTAGTTGCTAATTTTGTTTTCCTTACGAACACTGCTATTAAATAATTATCTAAGGTGATAAATACTTCTGCTTTCTTTTTTCAGTTGCTCTTCATCCATAATAACCGCAGAATGAAAATAACATTTTATGGCCTTGATGCTGCTGGAATGAATAGCTTTATGGGTTTGGGTCAAGGTGTGAATAGCTGTTCACCATTGTATAATAACATAGCCGTTCTCAGGTCGGCTTTCATTGGAAGCTGATTATTTTGCTTAATTATTTCATATAAGAAACATTTCTTATTTGCTGTCCATTAGTCATGGAAAAGGGGTGACGATATTGGTAAGCTCGCCTTACTTTAGTCAAAATTTCTGTCTGTAGTCGTGAGAAAAGGCAAATTTATTGGTCTCGAAAAATTGTGCTTGTTTCTGCAAATTGGAAATCAAAGATCTGAGAAAAACTTAAATGGATTCAACTCTTTTATTTCTGGGCAAAAATGAATGAAATTTGGCGTATCTAAATATACTGACTCAAAAACTGTATCATAGTTTCTTTGTAACTGCTTTCATTCAGAATTTGTGTGGTCTTTTTTTAAATGAAGGCTTGTTCATTTCAAAATTTTTCGAATGGTCTTTTTCGAAATTTTATCGCAGACACAGTGCTTTGTGAGAAAAATATAGCGTCAGTCTGAAAACACTTCTGCAACAAGGTATATCGGAACCAGAATTTTACGGTGACTTAGTGTACAGATTTAGAAAAATTGTAGGTAAATCTAACTTTTCGGAGCAATTCAGAAAACTTATTAACCGTTATAAAAGAATTGGCTATAGCCTGGATATTATGCGGCAGACTGAATGCCTAGTTGTCAACCCAATCATTGTTGATGGCTATGCTTCACTCTTTAATTGCACGACGGCGGTTCGGGCCTCAGACTCAATGACGGCCTCTTCGTAAAACTTTAACCAGTGGGTTGGGGCTTGACAATATGTCTTTGGCTTGGCCCGCCGTGGTTCAACTATTGGTTTTCATTTACTCTGGCATACAGTAGAATTAGCCATGAGTACTCGTCTTTGTTTATTATAGTGATTAATTTGATTTTTACGTTTTCGCTTTGATGCATTGACTGAGTTGGGAGCCTTTATGCGAACCGAATTTTTATGTATTTATGTATTAAGAGTAGCATCGGGACCCAGGGTGAACTTAGTTAGCTGTAAAAGTGCTTTAAACCGATTTTTTATGTATTTCTGTATTAAGAGTAGCATCGGGACCCAGAGTGAAGTTAGCTAGCTGTAAAAGTGCTTAAAATCCCCTGGTGGTTTACTCTACTGACCGTTCTAAGGCGGTGGTCCCGGTGTTAGTCTTACTCTTTGTTGCTTTGTTGTTTATTCTACGAGGCGATTTGTTGTATGTCTTTCCATGTGTCATTTTGTTCTTGTGTTTTTTAGTCCTTTTAGAATTGCGATTACCTCGCTTGGGGAAGAGAGAGCTAATCTTAGTGCTTTTTGTACGTTTGTTCGGTTTGTGCTTGTTTAGATTTGTCGGTTTCCTCTTCCTCTTGGGGTCTGGGAAGGGCTGCGGTTTGTGATTGTGGCACTCCCTGGACTTTTCTTATACCTTTTTTGAAAGTTATTGTGGATAATTGAGTTACAATGCAGCTGTAACTTTACTTCTAAACATATATTTCAAAATTTTGTGATACGGTTTTGTTTAATAACACTTCTTCAGTCTGTCCTAACGTTTCGAGCTCTTTGGCGGTCTTTGCTTTGAAACTGAATCAACAATAAGTTTGACATGGCTGCAATGGCATAGTTTGCTTACCACACTCACTTGATTAAGATAAAAAAACAATTAGATCATTTGAAAGTATGAATTCTAGCCCAGCTAGCATTCTACGTAAATCTACATCGGGCCGTCATCGGCCCGTCAGCTACCCTGACGGGCCGATGACGGCCCGATATAGATTTACGTAGAATGCTGACTGGGTATGCTTTAAAATAATATATAACATGATTATGTTACTGCGTGACAAATGGCTGAAAAGATGTACAAACATGGTTGGAGTCGTGTGGGTGAACTTTATCCTTAATGTTTTTACAGGTCTATTATTGTCTTTCCAAAACGTCTTACCATTAGTCGAAAATATGTTAGATTTTGGTACAAAATTGTACAGACATATTTAATTTCATTGTCTTGTTTTTCTTTTAAAGCTAAAAGGCTGCCTTTGAAAAACTCGGAACACATACAAGAAAGACGATTACTAAACAATTTGCCTACAGCGTTGAGTATTTGAAGAACACACAGCTTCCGATATTAGATCACTGACAGCACTGGTGGGTCGATTGTCTCTGAGGTTAGGCTGGAAAAATTGTCCTAAATGGGGACTTGAGACTAGTCATTTAACCCTTAACTTTTTGTAATTTACAAACAGTGCAGACCCTGATCAGAAGCCGCGTTCTCTGTTTTCTGATCTGGGTCCGCACTGTTGGTCAATGTACCAGTCCAGGTTTTACAGATAATACATTTTACATAGCACTCTGACCTCACAGCTGCAAGAATAGCGCGGCTATAAATAACCTTTAACTGGAGTGCGTACAAACGTGCGGTTTGATTTCCTTGGTCAATGATAATCACGTGGACAATAACCTTATAAGGAAATTTTGGTGTCTGTATGCTCTGGCTCGATTGTAAGCAATCGACATAAGAATGAAAATTTATAAATAATATGAGCCTCAATGTCAGAAAATGTTCCTTCGGACATGCGCGCCCGTGGCAGTGTGATCCATTACGAAAACACGCCTATTCAAATATATAGAAAATTTCACCTCCAAAAACTGAAAATTTTCAGATAAAAAATTCTGATATTTTTCATATTTCTGCTCAAAAACATAGATTGTGGGTACTCATTAGAACCGCCTCGACGAGGCGGTTCTAACGAATACCCAAAATCTATGTTTTTGAGCAGAAATAAGAAAAATAATGTATACTCCTGTAAACCCCAGTTTTACTATATAAAAGTGGGGTTTAAGGGGGTCAACATTATATAGGCGTGTTTACGTGATTAGAAGCTTCACTGGGCTCATTTGGATAGCCAGCGATGCAAAATGTCTTCATGTAGACAATGAAAAATCTGACCAGACTACGCGAAGGCGAAAGGTACGTTTTCTCACGTTGCAGTTTATCTTACGTATTATTGCTGTTGCTAGTTTTGCATGAAGATATCTGTTGCGTATGTTCATGTTTTATCTAACACGCCAAATAACTGTCTTGTCGAAATTTTCATTGTGTCTTAGATTATAGTATGCAAATAACCGTACAAATGAAGTGGCAAATATCAAGCTTCATCATGACATCAGTATAGTAATTTGCATAAACATTTTAAGAGAAGGCTCTGTTATCTTATAATGATTATGTCTGGAGAACCAAGTAAGTCGCACCAGGCGAAAAACTGTCTTTGAGGCATATTGGGACACATCAGCCTATGCATCCGAACAGTTCGATTAATGGCTTTCCTGACGGCTATCAGAATCACTACTGTAACATCGATAAATGTAAACTATCGATAAATATAAAAGGGCCTGATAAGATTGTGCGGCTTCGCTGCCAACTCTCGATCTGTTTTTGCGTATGTCGCGAAGCCAACTTTTTCTCATCTTCACGCCAAATTTGTATAATACTATCGAGGATAATATTGTATATATATGCTTACTACAGAAATGAATCATACAATATCATTGCCGCCGACTACAGTGATATTTCAACCACATAAGCCTAAACGGCTAAGCGTGCCCAGCGAAGATTCAGATCAGACTGCGCATTCGCGCAGTCTGATCAGAATCTTCACTGGGTCATTTTGGATCACCGAGAATGCAAAGTTTCTTAAAGCCATCACGATTAACTTGCCTATATAATTTGGACCCCATAAACCCCTCTTTTATATAGTAAAACTGGGGTTGACAGGGATATACATTAGTTTTCTTATTTCTGCTCAAAACATAGATTGTGGGTTCTCGTTAGAACCGCCTCGATGAGGCGGTTCTAACGGGTACCTACAATCTATGTTTTGAGCAGAAATATGAAAAATGTCAGAATTTTTTTAATCTGAAAATTTTCATTTTTTGGTGGTGAAAATTTCAACATATTTGAATAGGCATGTTTTCGTAATGGGACTGCGAAGACTCTGACCAGAATGCGCGGATGCGCAGGCTGATTTAAGTCTTTGTTGGGTCGACATATGCGAGAGTACGTTTTTTCACGTTGTGGCTCATATTTTATAAGGTTTCTCTCAGATTCCATCAGTATAATATCTTTATGGAATTAATTCACTTTCGAAATGCAAAATATGAATGCCAGGAACGGATTGAGTTTACATTCTCAGGAGACAATTTGCATGAAATGTCAAACCCTATTTTCTGGTAAAAAAAAAAAGAAACACATCATCCGTTTGTAATCTGTTGAATCTGCACAGAGAGTGGTAAAGGTGAAAATTGACGCTTCATTGATAGTGTGGAGGAGCCCTTTGCGGACCAAACGCATATCTATAATTTTGAGCCTCATTAAACTCTCGCCCTTAATTCGGTTGCAGAGCATTTCCCACAGGATTGCATGTGCACCAGTGAAGATTTACAGTCTGTGCATCCCCGCAGTCTAATAAGAGTATTCGCAGAGCTGTATGTGGGTAGCCAAGGGTCAGGCGAACAGCGAAGACTGTGCGAAATCGCAGGCTGATCTGAGTCTTCGCAGTGCGCACATGCAAATTGCAGTCTTTTCTGCATGCTTCACTGTACATGGCCAATATGGGACCAGAAATCTTGTATCTTGTAGGAAACGCTGTTCCACGGCTCATCTGTGTTCCGTCAATATTTCCGCTACACAGACCATCCTGAAAGCTTCCACTGAATGTTGTCAGTTTCTTAATCACATGAGCCAAAACGTCGGAAAACACACCTTCAAACATATGCGCCCAGCGAAGATTCTGATGAGATTGCGCATTGGCGCAGTCTGATCAGAATCTTCACTGGGCGCATGTTGGATAGCCAAGGATGCAAACCTTCTTTATGCGGACAGCGAAGACTCTGATCGGACTGCGCGATGCGCAGGTTGCTCTGAATGTTCGATGGGTGTACATAAAGGAAGGTATAGTTTTTGACGTTACGGCTACTATGTCTAGCCATTATATCAATTATAGCACTATTTGTGTTTGCAAAGGTTAAGTTGTGAATGGTCGTACGCAAGTCTGTATCTTTTAAAGCTTAGTTTGCACTCTGGGTAAAATTTTCAACAGACGACATTTTGACGTATTTTTCATATTTTTCCTAAGAAAACAGAATTTGACAGTTCATGCAAATTGTCTTCAATGGAGACAATTTGCAAGAAATGTCAAATGCTGTTGTCTAGGTAAAATAAGGAACATGTCACCAATTTGTCGTCTGCTGAATTAGCACAGGCAGTGGTAAAGTTTAATATCGCATTTAAGATTAAAATTGGTTTCCGTTGTTTCATTGATGTCATAATAATCTTGACACTAGGAATAAATTCAGCAGACGACAAACTGATGATTCATTTTCTAGTTTTTCTTGGATAATAGGATTTGACTTTCCATGCAAATTGTCTCCTAATTGGTCATTGGCATGAACTGTTAAATATTCCACTATCAGGGAAAAGATGTGGATAATATTTCAAACTTTTACCCTGCATGCTAACCGTTTATTGAAAATAAAATGTCTGTTACGACGATATATTACGTGTCATTTACAATCCATTTTAGTAAATCAAAACGCAATTAGAAATATTTATTACTTAAATGGGAATACCTTTCAAACGTGATTTAGTTTTAATGACATATATTAAGTATGAATGTCTCAACGTAACGTAACGTGTCGAATGCTATCTTAGCCAAATAATTACGTGAACAGCACCAAGCTTAGTTTCTGAGCATAAAGGAAATTTGAATTTTGCTGTAAATGAATAAAGGCTAAAATCAGTGTCCTTTAAAATCCAAGAACAAATTCATAAGGTGTAAAGTGGCCATACCACATAGTTTCGGCAATGATCAGGAAAATTCAGTTAAAAAATTATAAGTAAAAGTTATTTGTAAAATACTGCTATATTCCTGAATGAGTCCAAAATATATAAACAAATTGTACATTTCAAAGTCCTCAGAATTCACCCAAAGATCTCAAGGGACCCAAAACAGAAATATAAGCTGCACTATGCTGATGTACGGGGAGACGTTTTACGGCCGCCACACAGCACAACATTAAAAAACACGCCTATTCAAATATATTGAAAATTTCACCACCAAAAACCTAAAAGTTTTCAGATAAAATGTCTGATATTTTTCATATATATGCTCAAAACACAGATTGTGGGTACTCGTTAGAACCGTCTCGGCGAGGCTGTTCTAACGAGTACCACAATCTATGTTTTGAGCAGAAATAAGACAATTAATGTATACCCCTGTAAATCCCAGTTTTACTATGTTAAAGTGGGGTTTAAGGGGGGTCAAAATTTATAGGTATCAACCGCAGTCAAGTAACTGAAAGGCTAAAATCTGTTGTTGTTTTTTAAATCCACGAACAAATTCATTTCCCTGGAAAGGCCACAATCACGAAGCATTACCTTCTGGCGGCGCCGGCAGAAGATGAAATGTGGAACAGCCAATGCTGCGTTAAACCACATAGATGCATTACATGTAACTGATATACAACGAACTGCCTTTGAACGATCAGCAGAAATCACTATTGAGCCGATGTGAGCAATGAGGGCGCTGATCAGCCCGTGAATAGAATTATCATATCCAGGCATTATGGACAATATGAATTCTGCTAATTCACACAGACTTATACATTGTACATGTATACAGGATTCAAACGCACGTGCAATCGGCGACAGATCAAATTCTTTACTGTTTATCATTCATTCAGTAGATTTTAAGACACGTCAACAGGTAGCAACAATGCGTTTGTTCAACTTTAAGGGCAATTATGATAAAGAAGTAAGGTGTCCCAATATTTAGGGTATTAAGATTGCTTACCTGTATATTACATATACTGACAGATTACAGTCATCATTAGATTCATACATGTTAAGTGTACATCTGGGTCATATTGTGTTAAACGGAAATAATTTGAATTGACATAGATATGTCAAATAAAGTCATTCGTCTGATGAAATAGAGCAAGCAATGCAATACGCATCAAGACAGGCTGACTCCAGTCTCCAGTGACTAAATATTTATTCTTAAAATCCTGTTTGATAACCCACTAAAAAAAAAAAAGAAATAATATCATGACTATAAACTTTGGTCTGGTAACCAGTCATGATATTACTTTTCTTTTATTTCGGTGGATTATCAAACAGGAATATAAGAATAAATATTTAGTCACTGGAGACTGGAGCCAGTCTAGAGTCATGACAAAATCTGTCTTTTGGTATAGGCGACTTATACAGGTAGAACATTTATCAGAACGCAGGAAGCTTTATATTAACCCTTGTCATGCTGAATAAATTAAGATGCCACACCCACTTCTAATTTTCAGCCAGTCAGTGTACCTGATCCAAGTTGTTGACACAAATTCAAATACTGAATGGCAAACAGTGCAGAGCCATATCAGTTGGCTTCTTCTGCACTGTTTGCCAAGGCAGCGCATAACCTGGATCAGCAGGACTAGGGTTAAAAACGTTAGCTTTCCTGCACCCTGGCCCCTTCTGAAAATGAGTCTTCTCCCTTTCGGTGCAAATTCTTTCCATTAAAAGTAGACCTCTTTTCAGAAGCACGGTAAAACCATGTGTAGATTTTAACGGGAATAGATACGCTCTGTCAAAACTGTTTTGCCCACCCCCACCCCACCCCCTTCTGAAAAAAAATAAAAGGACGAAAAACGTTAAGAGTCGACCGAGAATGCCTCTACATACTGTATATGTAGACCGCAGTGTAGACGCAGACCAACCTGCACATGTGCTCATACAACGGTAAAGGTGGTCACTCATACAACGGTAAAGGTGGTCACAACATGTAAATCTTAACCAGTTGTTGTTGGCACATTGACAGTAGTAAATTGGAGGTGTTAATGTATGATAAGCAGTTAAGGTTTACGAACATTAATGTTCAATACGATTGTCTTAAACATTACGAGTTGCCGCGTATGACGTGACGCCAACCGCGTCATGTCAAAACGGTATTCAGTGCATATGTTAACAACGATAGTCCTGATCAACCTGCGAGTCCACGCTGTGTTATCAGCACACTTCATGTATGAGGGTGCGCAGATTTTCCATGATACTTGGCCTCAAACATGAATGATCCGAAAACATGCCTATTCAAATATACTGAAAATTTTACCACCAAAAATGTAAAATTTTCAGATAATTTTTCATATTTCTGCTCAGAAACATAGACAGTGGGAAGTCGTTAGAACCGCCTTGGCGAGGCGGTTATAACGAGTACCACAGTCTATGTTTTTGAGCAGAAATAAGAAAAATAATGTATACCCCTGTAAACCCCAGTTTTACTATATAAAAGTGGGGTTTACAGGGGGTCAACATTATATAGGCGTGTTTTCGTGCTGTGATCCAAACATACATTTTCGTAGGATGTGTATTGTGTAAAGCTTAACTATCTTCCTACCTGAAGCGAAGGAAACTAATCCAAAATAATACGTTTTCTATTTCTTCTAATTCCGTGGTGCACATAATATTAAACTAAAAAATCTGATCTATTCCCACTACCACCTGGAAAACGGTTTTAATATATAATCCGCCTCGTCAGAAAACGTACCTTCTGACATGTGCGCCCAACGAGGACTCAAATCAGCCTGCGCATCCGCGCGCAGTCTGATCAGAGTCTGTGTTGTCCGCAAAAAGAACCTTTCCATCCTTAGCTATTGAAAATGCGTCCAGGGAAGATTCTGGTCAGACTGCGCAAATACGCAGGCTGATCTGAATCTTCGCCGGGCGCATATTATCGAAAGTACGTTCTCCGACGTTACGGCTTATGCCAAGATGTAATGTAAAATATTTATATAATAAGTGGCACAACCTAGCTAAAGAGAAAACTTTTTTGTGTGACACGGAATGACCCTGAGTTGGTCTGCCTGCGAAACTAAATTGCATTTCGCAATGGTTTTGTCTACTGCTACTGTTTAAAAAGGTATGTCAAAATTTATCGTAGGTGTATATTATGTAGGTCATAGTAAGGTTATGTAATCAACAGATATTATATCAGCTGAAGTAGAAAATTAAGTATTAAAAATATGATTGATCGGAAGCTCGGTGAAGTCTGTTTGCATATGTCTATGGCTGTTTTTGTAAGCATCTCGAACTTGTCTTTATCATCACGAAAACATGCCTGTATAATTTTGACCCCCTTAAACCCCACTTTTATAGAGTAAAACTGGGGTTTACAGGGGTATACATTAATTTTCTTGTTACTGCATAAAACATAGATTGTGGGTACCCGTTAGAACCGCCTCGCCGAGGCGGTTCTAACGAGTACCCACAATCATTGTTTTGAGCAGAAATTTGAAAAATATCAGAGTTTTTTTATCTGAAAATTTTCAGTTTTTCGGAGGTGAAATTTTCCACATATTTGAATAGGCGTGTTTTCGTAATGTACAGCACATATTAAAGAGCAGATTCTATACTAAATTGGCATTATATATCATGTGACTGCGTATTCGCACATTGTTTAGCTAGACTAGTATTCGCTGATCACCATTTCTGACTACCATGTAACTTGGGAGAAAGAAATTTATTACGCATTATACATTTTTGATTATATGAAAATTTACTTTGAGCATAGCAAAGACTTAGTCTGCTGCTATTTAGAACCAGTATATGTATAGCGTAAATACATGTATGTAAGATCTAAATTTAGACATTTGACTAAAAGGGTAGTCCTACATGTAACAAGAGGACAGCTGATCAGCATCGCTGCTCGTCCTAAAAACGGACACCACCAGTTGTTTTAATAATAATAATAATAATAATAATAATAATATATATATATATATATATATATATATATATATATATATATATATATATATATATATATATATATATAGCCATGCGACTTTGCTAGGGTGCATTCCTCATTAGGCACGTCTTACATGTATTGTGTTAATGGTCAGTAAATTTTTTATTGTGTTACTGCTCAGTAATATTTTACAAAAAAACATCCGGAAATATTTTTTTCGCATTTTACCCATTAAAGTCTAGCGTCCCATAAAAGGGACAATGGCAAACAGTGTAGACCAAGATCAGATGCCGCAGAACGTGGCGTCTGATGGCAAACAGTGTAGACCCAGATCAGACGCCACAGAACGTGGCGTCTGATCAGGGTCTACACTGTTTGCATTAAATACATGAATTTCTATAAAATATGGTAATAATAAATAAATAACCAAACACTCCTTCTGTTGGAAATGGACCTGTCCAAAGACTAAAGGTAGAAGAGTCCACCCGGCATATATCAGTTAAATAAGGTAAACAGTTACACAGGCAAAGGAGGTCACTATGAAGTAAAAGTGTTTGCATTACTGCTGAAGAAGCAGGGGTATCGTTAGGGGGAGGGGGGAGGGGGGCTTGATACTCCTGCTAGATTTTCTGCCCTTTTGTACAAGGGAAATAATTGTTGTGAGTTCCTGTTTGCTTTCCTGCACACCAAGTCCCGTCTGAAAAGGCAGCAAGATCTTTCTAGAGTATACCCCTTTGTACAGAAGGAGAAAATCAATTCAGACAGAGTGACCTCCCTTGAAAATGTATCCATCAATCTTAACAAGAGACTGCTACACTTCCGTTAATGCTGAGCACTCCGGGTAAAGCTTCAGCAGACGACATTTAGCAATATTTCTCTTATTCTTTCCAGAAAATAAGTTCTCCTTTGGAGACAATTTGCATGAAATGTCAAAGCCTACTTTCTGGGAAAAATAGGAAAATTATAATCAATTTGTCGTCTGCTGAATTTACCAAAAAAGTGGTAAAGGTTAAATATAGCCATATATGAGAAGAGAATCCTTCATTTGTCGTTCGCTGCAGATGTAAAATAGCGCTTTAAGGGTTAAAAGTCGTCCGTTTCTAAATAGTAGGTTCAGACATATGGCAATTGTTACCAAATATACCCTAAATTTTCAAGCAACTTAACTCCTCCCCTTACTTGTCGTAAGTTTTAAACAAGGTCATTATACTGCCTCTTGATGTGTCTAAGAACTGCTGGGTAAAGGGCAGTCAGCGTTCTAAGCCGTCTGATCTGAGTATAAACTGTTTGCCTAAGATTTTTTTTCCAATTATTTAGGGTAAAAACGGCATACCATTTGCCATTGTCTCACACTTAATATGGTGCGTTTATATGTCAGTCGTGTCTTCTAATATGACAACAGGTGAGCTTAACGCTGTGCATAATGGATAAAAATTTCAGCAGACGACATTTTTTTTTTTTTTTTTTTTTTTTTTGAGAAAACAGGTTTTGACATTTCATGCAAATTGTCTCCGATGGAGACAATTTGCATGAAATGTCAAATCCTGTTTTCTGGGGAAAATACGAATAAAAGGCATCAATTTGTCGTCTGCTGAATCAACCCAGAGAGTGATGAGGTTAAATTCCTTTTGGTTATTTCATTCACATTCAGTTATTTCATTCATTTCGCTGCAGTGAGTATGTAAATCATGAATACAAAGTGCATGTTGTTTGTTATGGTGTCGCTTATGTCACGGAAAGATAAAGCGGTATTAAACAAACTTGTCTGACCCAGTAACGTGACATTTCAGCTGTTTTCACTTTTGTGAGTGTGTCCGTTGGTCTCAACTGTTATTCCTTTTAGAATCAATCCATCTTCACTACATATGGTGTGAGTGCCGTGTGGTGGCCGTAAAGTGCCCCCCTCCCATACTTCATTATAGTATAGTTTATTATATTTCTGGCCCTTTATGATCACTAAGCCCATTCAGGGATTTCTGAAAATCTGTATAAGGGATCACTGATGAGGCCTAATTGGCCGAAAGTACCAAACGTGGCCCAGACAAAACTTGAAACTACATGAGAACAGCTCATTACGAAAACACGCCTATTCAAACATATAGAAAATTTCATCTCCAAAAAAACTGAAAAATTTCAGATAAAAAAATCTGATATTTTTCATATTTCTGCTCAAAACATAGATTGTGGGTATTTGTTAGAACCGCATCGGCGAGGCGGTTCTAACGAGTACCCACAATCTATGTTTTGAGCAGAAATAAGAACAATAATGAATACCCCTGTAAACCCCAGTTTTACTATATAAAAGTGGGGTTTAAGGGGGTCAAAATTATATAGGCATGTTTTCGTGATGTGTTTTCAGTTTTGTGGGTATGTTCATTGCTCTCAAGGGTTATTCTTTTTAGAATCTAATTATCCTGCTAAACATACTGAAAGGAGTTGCCATATTTTCCACCTGTAAGGAAAGTAAACACTTCCACACGGGAAAATATTGTTTATACAACGTCGATGCAACGTCATGGCGTTGTATCAACGTTGATGCGACGTTCTCTCAGTGTTTCGTACCCGCTGGGTCAATACAAATTATCCCTCATGAGACTTTTGAAATGATATCTGTAGTGCTGTTTTAGACCCTCAAAGGTAAGCAGATTTGTAGCAGACGACAATCTAAAATTGATTTTGTTACTTTTCAGAGAAATTAAGACTTGACATTTAATGTGACCCATCTGTAAGACAGACCATTCATAGGAAATATCAAGTATTATTTCCCCTACCAGACGATTCAAATGAAATTTCATTGTAATTTTCTCTAAAAAAAATAATAAAATATATATATATATATATATATATATATATATATATATATATATATATATATATATATATATATATATATATATATATATTTCAAAGTGTCGTCTGCTGTAGTTCTGATCAGCGCTTTAAGGGTCAATTAAGTAATTGCTCAGTTGTCTGCTGACTGTTCCTATGCACATGACGCGTAACGCGGGAAAATGCCCTTATGCCGTATGCCATATGTGAACAGCGAAGGTCCAGGAGCAGATAAGCGTGCGTATCCGTGCAGTCTGATCTGGACAGTCTTTGTTCGTCGACATCTATTACAATATCCATTGATTCTGTAAGCGGTCAACGAAGGCCCTGATCAGCCTGCGCATACGCGCAGGCTGATCAGGGCCTGTGTTATCCGCAAATTGCATCAGGTTCCTTTTCGTGCGTAACGTATCAATTATGATATAACAGAGCAAAATTAATATTGCATGCAATCAGGCGGCGGATCTTCGTTATCTGCATGCAGTTCATAAGAATGGTAATATGGCGTGTGTCTCGCCATGGAAAGTGGGGCCAAAGCCACTTTAGTTTCCAGAAATAACAACACAACATGCTTGAGAAACACGACAGCTAAAGCTAAAAGATAATATTCAATCAGATATAAATAAAACAAGCTGATTGCTAGGGCAGGGCATTATATAACTATAATATAATGTTATTGAATGGATTATTTCATATTGGCAGAGGACATGTAACAGGGCCAGTGTGTAAACATCCATTTCATGACATTTTTATTGAACTTCTTTTTTATGCACTCTAAGCACCAATCAGATGAAGACGGTATTTGTAAGAGCTGTAAATTCTGTTATTACTTATATAGATCTAATGCGTAACCACCCATTTTCGACCATTCCCGTGGCGATTTCTCGACAATGCTGCATTGACAACGAAAATATCCATAGCGAAAAATAACCATATGTGTCTATGGTGTGTGCGTAATGATATGCTGAACTTCTAGCAGAGCGCAAAATTAAATAAAGTACAATAAACACCAAGAATTTCCACATGTTTTCTATGGCTTTCGGTACAGCTTCAGCACGCGAAAAATATTTAGCCAATATGCGAGAAATAGATGGTCTGAGATTTACTCAACAGAGACCGATATCAATGGGCTGTTGAATTTAGTTCCCGTTTTTCAGATAATTTCCTCAAAATATTTATATCGCTCACGAAACACAGAAAATGCAAAAGTTGTTTACCTTTTTTGAGTCATCGAATGCTTAACCGATGTCGCTCTAATTGTTTCGCGTTCTTAACCAATGATTAGGTATTCTTGCGCTTGGTAGGCGTGTACAAAGTTGTTACATGCCAACAAAGACTCTGTTCAGACTGCGCGGTTGCGCATGCTGATTTGAGTCTTTGTTCGGTGCGATTATCAGAAGGTATGTTTTCTCACGTGCCGGTTCGTTTGTTTTCTTTATACGCAAATGAAGGTCTGAAGTAAATAAGACCAGTTTACATATCGAGGGCTGAGCGCAAGACTGAAGTCAAATGGTTGTTTTCCCCACAAACTTAATCTCCTCACCATGGAGGCGTTATGAAGATTACAACATTTCTTTCGGTAAACAATGCAAATTTAGGTGCCATTGCTCGTATGAGCAACGGCACCTAAATTTGCATTGTTTACAAAAGGGTCAAAGCTTCCCCTAAACAAGGATTTCAAAAATATATTTGAGTTACTACAGTCTTGCGCTCAACCCTCGATATGTCAAAATTGTTAAGCAGTATAGAAGATGTCTAGGAAGAGTCACAATCATAGAACATTGCCTAATAATGACGCAAAGAGAGAGAGAAAAAAACAAACCAAGATGGACAGTATACGTTGCAAACCAAAGAAAGGCAAAGTGAACAGCTTGCTTCCTTTCTTTCCCAACGGGGTGATCACAATGCAAGGGCGGATCCAGGATGATTTCTGAGGGTGTTCGATTTGATCAAACTACCGTACTTTACAAAAAGACAGGCATTAGCAAACAGTATAGACCCAGATCAGACGCCGCAGAAGGCGGCGTCCGATCAGGGTCAATACTGTTTGCTACTCTCCCAGCAATTTTACACACATTCATAGAGAGTAACATTGACTTGTTAAAGAGAAATGTAAGGTAAAAAGTAAGGGGTGTGAATATTTAGAGTAGTTATGGTATCCTAAATTTATCAAGTTTATCCAAAAGTTCCCATGAACATGAATTTTTGAGTCAAAGCGGCTTCGACTGAGCCCCACAAATTCCCTCTGAATCCTCCGCTGCAATCAAAGTCTAGAACTAATTGAGACTTTACCAAACAATTGCCCAGAAAGTAAGTTCATAAATAGGCAGTAATGCGCATAAATAACATTTAACACCGGGAGATGAGCTGATGCATGTGATTGTGCTGCAATACTGTACCCCTGGGTGAGCCGGTTGATGCACGTGAATTGCATATAAGCCGATGCATTAACAACATAATTCTGAATTGATTATATCTGTGATAGAAATCTGGTAACGAAACCAAGGAAGGGGCGTGAATTGGTATATAAGTTTTTGTTGCATGAAATAGCATCATTATCTATTAGTGTATATCTCTGCTTGTTGATTAGGAAAACTTTCATATCACTGGGAACTTCAAATTAATTGCTTTACCATTCCTAATGCATTCTTAATGTTACAGTGATGCGAAGAAAAACGTAATCATGCAGCTATGGTAAAGAGATCTGTTGTTTCAAATGACTTGTAATCTTATTAACTGTCATTAAAATGAAATAAATTTTCAAAGCAACTCTGTTAATCTAAATTGTGGCAGTAGAAAGTTTGGTTTTTTGATCTGATTGTTGATATACGACGCCTAAATGCAGCTTTCTATAGTGAATGTTCTCTTGGATGCTTTAAAAGATTTTAGAGAATTAACCCTTGTCATGCTGAATAAATTTAGAGGCCACACCCACTTCTAATTTTCAGCCAATCAGATTACTTGATCCAGGTTGTTGGTACAAATTCACATACCTAATGACAAACAGTGCAGATCCAGATCAGTTGGCTTCTTAAGAAGCCAACTGATCTGGATCTACACTGTTTGCAAAGACAAGGCATATCTGGGTTCAGCAGGACAAGGGTTAAAGTGGCACTGATCACTAAGCGTGATTGAGCAATGCAAACTAGAAATCACAAAATTTAATGCGAACAACAACATATCTGGTGGTTCTACATACCGGCACAGAGGCTCAATTTGGTAGAGCGTCCGCACTCTTACCAGGAGGTTATGGGTTTGATCCCTAGCCGAATCTTACGAAAGACTTTAAAGATGGTACTAGCTTCTCTCTTGGCGTTCAGCATTAAGAAAGTAGAGCTAGGAACCAGAACTGTTCAACTCGTTGTCAGTATAATGTGACTGGTAGGAATACCATGTCATGTGTCTGGGCAAGTAGCATATAAGCTCTTGCATAAAACAAAAAAATATTTTGTACAAGTAAACGGCCCGTTATGTTTCACAATTTCGGTCTCGGCTTAGCCTCGGGTAATACAAATGGGCCTTTGGCAAGTCCAACAGCTAGAGCCTGTCGATGTCAGTCTCTCAGCGAAAAATAATAAAACTGTTCCTAAAGATTGAAATATTATGTTCATTGTTACTGGCGGACTAAAGAAATGAATGACCTTGGCATTGCTTCGATTAGTTAAAAATGACATGTTGCAGTTCCTTTGGCTAGGTCTTCTCAATAATTACGTGTACACAAAATTTTATCACGATATTCCATATGGTTGAAGACCTACAGCATTTCCCATATTAAAACAGTTTTAGCCTCATTTTCGCCACGTCTTGGTGTCTGGGAAGGGCTGTGGCTCGTAATTGTGGCACTCTCTAGACTTTTCTCTTACCTTTTTACATGTAGCCTCGGACAACTGAAAATAACGTTTGACAGTATCAGTCTGTCTGCAAAGATATTCCTTACGGTTCAAGAGTTATGACCTTGTTTTTGCTAACTGACCACAGACGGACTCACAAGTCGATCTACGGGTCGGACAATATAAAAAAATCGGCACTTTATGGAAAGCAATAATTAAAGATATAACAATCTATGTTTTGGGGCAGAAATAAGATAAATAATGTATACACAGTTTTACTATATAAAAGTGGGGTTTAATGGGATCAAAATTATATAGGCATGTTTTCGTGATGAAACAATGCCAGGGCCACCAGAAAGCAATGAAATAAATTCGATGGCTGAATGGCGATATGAAACCAGAACAAAAGAAACCCGGAAGTTGGAGCACGATGAGCCCGACCACAGACAGCTACAATCCAGGCACCAACTTTCTGAAACTGACTCAGGAGGTTGCTGTGATTAAGTCTGAGTGAGGCCCGAGCCACCGTCATGCAATTCAAGACGGAAACAAAGTTTTCTACCATAACTGGGTTTACGACCGTGCATATAATTTGCCGTAAACCAGGGTTGTAGAATTATAAAAAATTACAACTTGTTCAAATAAATAATTTTGCCCGAAAACTGACAATGTTTCTTATTTCTCGAAGAAAACGTATGTTGTGGGTACTCATTAGAAGCGTCTCGGTAGTTAGGCGCTGCTAATTGGTACCCACAACATAGGTTTTCTTCGAGAAATAAGAAAAATATATATCTCATAATCTGGATATTCTTCTTAGCTAGAGCTGTGAAGTCATTGTCCCAGGACAAGTAAATTGAAATTTCTTACTTGTCCTCAGGGAAATGGAACAAGTTGGACAAGTCGGTCATGATATTTCCACAGCCCTGGTATAACAGTTATGTTGTAACAGAGCTTTTCATAGCGCACGACAAAACCTACAGTGAGACTTGTGCGACCAGCGAAGACTCTGATCAGCCTGCGCATCCGCGCAATCTCATCAGAGTCTTCGCTGATCGCATGTACCTTTTAAAGACTCCAGGCTATCAAAAAAGGGATAAAAGAGAAGCATTGCCATACTGAGTGGATGTACAGGCTGATTTTAGTCTTTGCTGGTCACACACTAAGGTCTTCTTGTAGATTTTGTCATGCGCTGGCTCATATAATACAGTCTTCTGACTCCTCAAGGTACAGATTATTATATGAGCCCGAGCACAGCGTTTCCTACAAGACTGTATGTGTCCCAAACGAAGACCTAGATCAGCATGCGCATCAACACAGTCTGATCAGTCTTCGCATGATACTCTATGGGTTTATGTAACAAAAGCTACAAACCAGCAAACAAATAACGTCCAAACAACGTCGTTACAACGTCGCTGCAACGTCGTGACGTTGCAGCGACGTTGTAATGACGTTGTTGCGATGTTGTATATTTGCTGGGAAGATGACAAAGATTGTAATCTTGTAGGAAACGCTGTGACCTGGTTCACTATGATATACGTGACCTCTCTACAACAGTCTCCTCCCCTAAACAACCATTTTTATATTCCCAAGGGTTGCTATACAGAGGTTGCAATGTATTTCTACTCGGTATTAGATCCACATTTGACTAGCTATTGATCAAAATATAACCTTATCTGGAGATCTGAGACTTCTGGTTCCCAGCTGCATTGCGTCCAAAAGAAAATTGAAATCAGAAGTCACAGGCCACCAGACAATGTTATATTTATACCTTACAGTTACGTCATCATTATGGTATAATTCACATTATAATTAGATGCTTTTATCGCTTTTAACGCTTTGCGTACTGGCTAAAAATTGCAACAGACGACAATTTAATTTATGTTTCTTATTTTCATGACTGAAAATAGGTTTTGACAGTTCATGCGAATCGTTACATGAAATGTCAAAGGCTATTGGATAAAATACGAAAATATCTTAAATTGTCGTCTACTTAATTAGCTCAGAGAGTGGTAAAGTTTAAGCATGCGTCTGGATTCTATTGTGTAACAAGGAAACACTTTGAAACGACACATGCACTGATATAAATCAAATAAAGTAAGTTAAATAATGCAGCAAAAAAATCTATGCCAGGACAGTTGCGGTCACATAGACTGGCTCCAGTCTCCAGTGACTAAATATTTTTTTCTTATAATACTGTTCGATAATCCACTAAAATAAAACCAAAATAATATCATGACTATAAAGGCTGGTCTAGTAAATAAAACCAAAATAATATCATGACTATAAAGGCTGGTCAATGGACCAGCCTTTATAGTCATGATATTATTTTGATTTAGAGTGAATTATCAAACAATATTATATGAAAAGAAAACATTTAGTCGCTGGAGACTGCAGCCAGTATACAGATCCAAGGGCAATGGATACATCGCCATGAGAAGGAAGCCTTACGTCGAAATAATAACCTCCCTTCTCGGTGGGGTTGAGAGCTACTCTTAAAAGACAATTTTATCCGATGTTTACTGGGAAGGCTACTTCCTTTAAACCAGAGTTGTTTCCTTTTTTAAAACGGTGGCGATATCCTCCAGGTGTGTCCATTTACCATTAGAATTTTAGATTTTAAATAGCAACTGCACATGCCTCAGTTGAACTGTACATATGCGCAGTCTGATCTCGACATACGCAGTGCGCATCGATCCCTGACACAATGCTTTCTCTTGAGATGGCTTGGCACGCAGCATCAAATCAGAAATGTATGTGCCGTAATTTGTGTAAACGTTCCTTAGGATATGTCCGCCAAAAGAAGACTGAAATCAGCCTGCGAACCCACAAAGCCTGATCAGAGTCTTAACTGGACGCTATTTGGATAATTAAGGAACGAAGTCTTCTTCAAGCGGACGACGAAGACTCTGATCAGCTACGTGGATGAGCAGCCTGGTTAGAGTTCTCGCTGGCCACACAGCGTTGAAAAGTACGTTTCCTCACGTTGCCGCGGATTATATATCACTTAAAAAAACTGTGACAATTATATGGCAACTGTGAACACATCAGTTTAACCCATTTACGCCTAATGGACTCTTCTAACTCAGTTCCTTGTTGGTCAGGTCCATTTCCAATTTAAGTGTCTGGTTTATTTTTAATGTTATCCTTTATTCTTGAAATTTGTGTTCGTAAAACAAACAGTGTAGACTCTGATCAGACGCCGTGTTCCGCGGCGTCTGATCAGGGTCTACACTGTTTGCTAATGGCTCTTTTATGCGAGGCATATATGGGCAAACATAAAAGTGGATATGTTAGTTAAGCTATGTTTAGCAAAGGGTCGAGGTGGATGCTGTTCGCGTATGTCCTTTACAACTTGGATAAGCTCACAGGCGCCGGGTTTCATAAAATTGGATAGTCTAGCACAGTATTATTCATGAAAACGATGTAACGTCGGTACGTATTAAAGGGATTGAATACACTCGTTAGATTTTCGACCGTTTTATACAAGAGTGACAACTTCTATGAGTTTCTGTTTGTGTTCCTGCACACCAATTTCCTTGTGTAAAGGGTTTAATCTGAAAGGAGAGAAGTTACTTACAGCGAGAAATTATTTCCAATGGAGTACACCCATTGTCAAAAGGGGATAAAACAATTTTGAAAAAAAAAATGCCTCCCCTGAACATTAAAGTAAAAAGGCATAGATACTTATATTTGAATATAAGAAGTCTCATAACTCCGACGTTTATCCAACAGAAACGATGATGATGGTTTCCCAAAATTGATGATAATTATATAAGTTAGCAAAATGCACTTGCATGTGGAAAGTTCTCTCCTATGTTTATATTACATATATGACAATATTTTAGTTTTTGAAACCAGGGACGTGGGTCGAAAATGGCCTCACGAAAACATGCCTATATAATTTTGACCCCCTTAAACCCCACTTTATATAGTAAAACTGGGGTTTACAGGAGTATACATTATTTTTTCTTGTTTCTGCTCAAAACATAGAGTGTGGGTATTCGTTAGAACAGCCTCGTCGAGGCGGTTCTAATGAGTACCCCAATCTATGTTTTGAGCAGAAATATGAAAAATGTAAGATTTTTTTTATCTGAAAATTTTCATTTTTGGGTGGTAAAACTTTCAATATATTTGAACAGGTGTTTGTTTTCGTAATGGCATAAACTTGTTTCGTGTTAAGGTGTGTTGGAGTGGGTCGTGGGGGGGGGGGGGGGGTGGGGGGTGGTCTTATCAAGTATCTTCCTACCTGTGACGAATATCCAAATCCAGATTTCAATTTCCGTTTTAGTTCAATCCATTTCCATCTGAATCACACAAATAATATCCACTTATATTTTAATTTATTCCACTATAACATGGAAAAAACAATCCTGATTGATAATGGTTGACTAATCCAGATTTATGTAAAATACAGAAGAAAGTAGACAAAACAAGACCATTGTGTGATCAACACAGTCCTTGCTGATAAGCCTGCGAGCATAAAAAAAAGCACAGTCCTTGTTGATCAACCTGCGAGCATAAAACATTTTTACAAATGCTTCGGTCTACTACTGAGTAATGTATCTTAATTCATTGTAGGTGTTTAATGTATGACACATAGGGCATGTTTATGTTATGTAACTGACAGTTATCATATCACCTGAAGCAGAAAAAAGTCACTTAATTCATTATGAAAACACGCCTTTTCAAATATATAGAAAATTTCACCTCCAAAAACTTAAAATTTTCAGATTAAAAAATCTGATGTTTTTCATGTTTCTGCTCAAAACATAGATTGTGTGTACTCATAAGAACCGCCATAGATTGTGTGTACTCTAACGACTACCCACAACCTATGTTTTTGAGCAGAAATAAGAAAATTAAACCCTATATATAAACTATATAAAAATGAGGTTTAAGGGGATCAAAATTATATAGGCACGATTTAGTGAAGGCTTGGTTACTCGGAAAGATCGTATGCTTGCATATAATAGAAGTAGTATGTTTATTTTTGCATACATATAGTGTAACAGGTTTTTGGGTGGGGGCTGGGCTACTCTTCACATAGTCCCCGCGAGGGGTATTGCAGTATCAGAAAAGGAAGAAAAAGAAAGTAGTGTGTATGCGTGTGTGACTCCACTAGGGTCTCTAAATTGACTTTGCTACAGACACATTGTAGATTTAAATGGCATTTTTGAGTCTACGAGCCTCAATGCTTGTCTGTATTGCAATCTAGATATGCGTTAACACGTTCCAGCATGATAAAAGGCATGTGATATTACCGTATTTACCCTAACTATTGGGGTTAGACAGACCCAAGCAAACAGTTATCCCCCCCCCCACCCCCACTCTATTTTCCCTGAAGTCACCAACCACACAGATTACGGATTATCAAGAAGCTTATGTTACGCGGTAAAGAGCACTCATCCCTGTGTATACGGGGTCCGGTATCCATGGTGGTATCACCACCCAACCCTCTGCTGCCACCAAATGTAGCTTTTGCTCGATCAGGAAGTCATTGTAAGCTTTGCTGTCACCAAATTTAGCCTATGATTGATCATTAAGTCAAGCATCGCTGTCACCCATCCACGTACTGGCCGCGGTGTATATTGCTTAACTTCGTAAAAAAGCTAACCACTCTACCCGCATCGCGATAAATATGGCGTCAGTTTGTTTGTTCCACAACATTTGAACCAGGGGTGAAGATTCTGGTACCAGTAAAATCGATTTGAACCTCCGGTAATTTTACTACTAAACGGTCAAAGCGGGTGAACCATCCGCTTAGAACGTTCAGTAATAAAACTACCGGAGTTTTAATTGATTTTACTTTTACTGCTGAACGTTTTAAGTGGGTGAACCCTCTAAAATCGATTTAAACCTCCGGTAGTTTTTACTGCTGAATGTTCTAAGCAGGTGATTACCCGCTTAGAACATTTGGTAGTAAAACCACCTGATATTTAATTCGATTTTATTGGGTTCACCTGCTAAGAATGTTCAATAAATAGTAAAAACTACCGGAGGTTTAAATCGATTTTATTACTACCAAAATCTTCAACCCTGGTTCAAATGTTGTAAAACGTACAAAACGAAACCAGATTTTATGGCGACGCGGTAAAGTGGTTAGCTTTTTTGTTTGGTGTTGGTTGTTCTTTGTGCGGTCTTGTGACTGCTCGCTGCGTTTTGTTTGTTTTGTGTTTTTTTTTTGTTTTTTTGTTTTTTTTGTTTTTTTTTTTTTTTTTGTTTTGTTTTTTTTGCGGGGGGGGGGGGGGTATTTTATTTTTTATTTTTTATTTTATTTTTTTTTTGTTGTTGTTGTTGTTGTTGTTGTTGTTTTTTGTTGTTTTTTTTTTTTTTTTTTTTTTTTTTTTTGTTATTTTTTGTTTCATGTTTCGTTCTGTTTGTTGTCTTATTGTGTATTTTTTGGTGGATCACGTCTTACACTGTGATCATTTTGTTGATGAAAAGGAAGCTAGTTACATGTACTGTGCTTTTTCTTGGTTTGTGGCATATGTCTGTCATATATACTATAGTCGCACCTCAATGGCTCGAACATCTTTTGGACCTTGGAAATTAGTTCGAAATAGGGGTGGTTCGAGCCAGTGAGAGTTAAACATGGTGCCAGATCAGGAAGCAAATAGCGATAATTTAGGGAACTTTTCGATTTTCTACACAATAATTGTATTTTGCGTGTACTCTTTAGAATCGCCTCGATGAAGCAATTCTAATGGGTACACACAACATACAATTTCATGACAAAAAGACATTTTTCCCTTAATATTTGTGTGTATGATTTATCGGAAGAATTTCGTAGGGACTCAAAAACGAGTTTGTATGAGGCATGGTCAACGAGCCATCGCTGTTTGAACTATTGAGGTTCGACTGCATTTGCCATAGCAAGGCTATATAAATGAATTATGCACTTATTTCTTGCATCTCCATTCTGCAACTCATTTATTGATTGTTTCTGACTTTTCTTATTTACTAGATCGGCACAATATCGGAAGGATCAACTGAATTGGAAGGTTAGTACATGTATCTGTTTTATCATTAAGCGGTTTTTCATGTGTACTTGAGTTGTTTTATTGTTTAGTCTTTATCAGTTGGGCCACGTCAAGCAAGAGAAGCGCCTTCGGACATGCGTAAAATGCGCTGATTCAGATCATCCTACGCATGCGCAAAGTCTCAGCCGGGCATTTGCTCCCGATCGAATTAGTCTTTAGTATCCAATGATTCTGTTTGCGGACAACAAAGACCCTGGTCAGACTGCACGGATTCGCAGGCGGATCTGTGCTTTTGCTGTCTGCATATGCACGAAGACACGTTTTCGCTTGGCGTGGCCAATATGTTATTGTTTATCGGTGAATAGTTTGGCAAAATCGAACTTACGGTCTCCTTGTTGATAATATGGATCGAAGCAGACACTTTAATGGTGCATTTGATATTTATCTAGATTGGTTCGACATACTGCATTTACCCTTAGATTCAGGCGCTTCAACTCCTTACCATACTTGTCTTAAACATGAATAGCTAGAAATGTGTCCAAAAGACACGGATGCCCCCGCCCGAAAAACTTAAACGCAAATTACTAACGCCGGAAGCGGACGGAGACGGACTGACGACAGGGGTAACACTATATGCCTTTCCACCATTCTTCGAAAGGCGGGGTAGGGGTAGGCATAAGAAATATAAGTAAAGATGCCCAGAAAATGCCGCAGTTATGAAGCACGACCTTCCAGTGGCACCAAAGGTAGATGAGATGAGGAACAAACATTGACAAAACCAACGCCACATATGTAAACACCGACGCACAAAGAAGAGCAGCAGAGGAACCAGTAGAAAATCTACTAGGGGTTTAAAGCAGGTTTACCCGCGCGAAACCTCGCCCTTAATTATGATAGTAGTATAGGCCGATACGCCTCAAAACTACAAATACATGTTCGGTCCGCATAGAGGTCCCCTGCCTTTTTAGTGAAAGTCCATTTGCGTAGCTTATAATGTGTACGAAATTGCTGAATGTGTGGCATGCAGTGTAGATTCTGATCAGTGCAGCGGCGTCCGATCCTGGTATACGCTGTTTGCTCAGGCCTGTTAGGGTTAATACGTTACTTATATTTTGGGTTTGATTCACCACTAATGCGCTCAGCATGATCCAAGTCATTTCATAGCTCGTATAATGTTTGATTCTGTCCATCACCCTTATATTATCTTATTTAAGCTCTCCAGCCAACAGAGACCAAACCACATTACGAAAACACGCCTATGTAATTTTGACCCCCTTAAACCCCACTTTTATATAGTAAAACTGGGGTTTACAGGGGTATACATTATTTTTCTTATTTCTGTTCTAAACATAGACTATGGGTACTCGTTAGAACTGCCTCGGCGAGGCGGTTCTAACGAGTACACATAATTTATGTTTAGAGCAGAAATATGAAAAATATCAGAATTTTTCATCTGAAAATTTCCATTTTTCGGTGGTAAAATTTTCAGTATATTTGAATAGGCGTGTTTCCGTAATGATTTCATCATATTTGAGCCGGGGCTCAAGATTTCCTACAATATTGCAGGTGCGCCAAGCGAAGAGTCAGATCAGCATGTGCATCCGCGGCACTTTTGGGTAGCCATTATGAAAACATGCCTATTCAAACATACTGAAAAATTTACCACCAAATAAATGAAAATTTTTAGATAAAAATTCTGATATTTTTCATATTTCTGCTCAAAACATAGATTGTGGGTACTTGTTAGAATCGCCTCGCCGAGGCGGTTCTAACGAGTACCCACAATCTATGTTTTTGAGCAGAAATAAGAAAAATAATGTATACCCCTGTAAACCCCAGTTTTATTATATAAAAGTGGGGCTTAATGGGGTCAAAATTACATAGGCGTGTTTTCGTAATGTGGTTTGGTCTCTGTTGGCTGGAGAGCTTATATAAGATAGTATAAGGGTGATGGACAGAATCAAACATTATACGAGCTATGAAATTGACTTGGAGTATATATGTTTTCGTGATGCAAGGATCAAAACTGCCTTCAGGCGGAAAGCAAAGACTCTGATCAGCCTGCGCGAATGCACAAGCTGATCTGAGCCTTCGCTGGGCACACATGCTAACCTATAGAAAAATGCTGTTCCCCGGTTATTTCATTTATGATGTCGATGATTTTTACAACTTGAAGTAGACACTTGTATTTCATTTATGATGTCGATGATTTTTACAACTTGAAGTAGACACTTGATGTATTTACAATCAGTCATTCATCCAATTTCAGACATACATGCACATATATTAAACATACACGAAAGCGGGCCAAATTCAGTCGCTTGTGTTATTGAACTGGCATGACCTATCTGCACTGTACTGGACGCAAAGAAATTATTTTACCGTGTTTATCGTAAATATTTGGCCCCACTACTCCTTACCATTCTTGTCCTAAAATTCTGTTACCATTTAATTTGGGTGATAGAGTCTGCTACCAGCAGTAGGTGGGGAATGAGATCATGTTAGTATTTTTGTTGCTGTACTTGCCATCACGAAAACATGCCTATATAATTTTGACCCCCTTTGATCCCACTTTTATAGTAAAACTGGGGTTTGCAGGGATATACATTATTTTTCTTATTTTTGCTCAAAACATAGATTGTGGGTACTCGTTAGAACCGCTCGCCGAGGTGGGTCTAACGAGTACCCACAATCTATTTTTGAGCAGAATTATAAAAAAAAATATCAGAGATGTTTCTATTTATTTGAATAGGCGTGTTTTCGTAATGCCCTTGCTTTCTTCTGCGTCATCCTCTATTTTTCTTTCCTCTCTCATACCGGCTCTTCTGCCCCGTTTCGGAAAACCTACCATACTTACATGTATGTGTCTTTCCCTGCCGGGAAGGACATCATTACGAAAACAAGCCTATTTAAAGATAGTAAAACTTTTACCACATAAAAAAGAATATTTTCAGATAAAAATTCTTGTATATTTCATGTTTCTGCTCAAAATACAGATTGTGGGTACTCGTTAGAATTGCCTCGCCGATGCGGTTCTAACGAGTACCCACAATCTATGTTTCTTGAGCAGAAATAAGAAAAATAATGTCAACTTGTAAACCCCAGTTTTACTATATAAAAGTGGGGTTTAAGGGGGCCAAAATTATATAGGTGTGTTTTCGTGATGAACCCAGCAGGGATATTGAAGATGACTTGGTACACTTGGCATATTCTCCGCCGTTGTTTACGAGGGAGACTAATTTTGTGACTTTTTGTTTGCTTTTTAGCACATCAGTCCCCATCTAAGAAGGGGTCCTATCGAAAAATAAGTGTTTACTCCCAAGAAGAGCATTTTTTTTCCTTTTAGAGTATGCCCCCTTCTTAGAAGTCTAGGGCAGAATTATTTAACAAAGGAACCTCCCCTTAGTTAACCCACCACCCCCCTTAAGTATTTAATCAGTGCCGCGCGGCAGATTACAGTCACATTTTCAAACGTCTAAAGTAACTGATGTATACAGAGATGTGTGTAGTAGGAATTCGTTTTTAGTCGCGACCGAATGTTTAAGGCTTCATATTCCTCAAAAAAGACATTTTATTATCCAAGAAAGGTTTAATAAATGGATATATGGTAATTATACAACCATAAAATGTCACACCTGACAGCCTGTAAAATTTCAGTTAGTCTCTCGTTCTTGCACTGAATCAAAACTGAAATGATTTTATCGTACCTCTGAATTAATGTGGTTGGCAACATTAATTCAGACATACGATAAAAAGTCATTTCATTTTTGATCCACTTCAGAAAGGAGAGACTAACTGAAATTTTACTAGCTGTCAGATGCCACAAGTTATGATCGTGTATATCATATATCTATTTATTAAACCTTTCTCGGATAACAAAATGTCTAATTTTGAGGAATATGGAACCTTTAAGTGTCGGGGACAATATTAAAGGGAAGTCCCAAATTCAGGTAGAAAGAAGCATAACTTCAATGGCATAATGAATGTTTATACGCAAAGGGGATCAATATCTGGCCCATGCCCCGCGAGCATTGATGCATATGTATATACATTACAAAAACACGCCTATTTAAATAAACTGAAAATTTCACCACCAAAAACTGAAAGTTTTCAGATAGAAATTCTGATAATTTTCATATTTCAGCTCAAAACAGAGATTGTGGGTACTCGCCTCGCTGAGGTGGCTCTAACGAGTACCCACAATCTATGTTTTTGAGCAGAAAAAAGAAAAATAATGTATACCCCTGTAAACCCCAGTTTTACTATATAAAATTGGGGTTGAAGGGGGTCAAAATTTATAACGTTATGTTTTCGTGATGTAACTGCGTTCGATACCAATGGCCGGTTTCAAAACAGCTTTGAGCTTTCACGTACTCTGAGAAGTCATGGGGTTCTCTTAATTATTGTCCCTAGTAAATATATACATGTACAATACCAGTGCTGCAGGGCAATATACAGTCGACTCTCGTTTTATTGACTTCGCTTATCTCGAATAACCACTTATCTCGAAGTAAAAATCTGGTCTCTGTGCTCAGCATGGAAATAAACAACAGGTAATAAAATAATGTGGAAAAGAGGAAGGAGCAATTTCTCCTCTTTTCCACAATATTTTCGATATATCTCTAACTTCAGGAGTCAAATTACATATTCATTTGTGAAATGTGGTTGTTCGAGTTAAGTTTTCCTCAAATCTGCAAATCTGATATGTCCAGATACGGATATCGAAGTATTTCAGAGAGTCCCTTAGACATCGAGATAAAGAGAGTCGACTGTATGTTTATTGTGTTATAAGTAACGATCCTAGCACTGCTTAATCCTGTGTTTGGTGGGCGCATGCATCCTTGTAAGCTGCATAGCTGGCATATGAAGAGTTTCAGTAAAGCCAAGCCTCTGATTGTTGCTTTTTGTGTGTTCTTTGATTCCAGTGGCAACCCAGAGGCTTATAAATGTACTAACGGGACTATCACCACCCCAGTATAGGTTTGCAACATGTAGTGTGCGGATTTCTGTCATCTGATTGGCTGCTGATTGAGAGTTTTCAGGAATACAATCTAAGTTCTCTTAGATAAACTTGTATGATAATAGTTGCTTTCACCTCTGCAGTACTTTATTAATGTTTACAGAAATAATAATTACACGTACCAGTTGCACAGTCAAAGAAACAAAATCAACAGAGGACATTTTTATTTTTTTATTCTGATTTGTTCCTAAGGAGACAGTTTGCATGAAATGTCAAACCCTGTTTTCTGAAAAAAAAAAATCATTAAAATGTTGTCTGCTGAATTTGCCCTAAGCGTGGTAAAGGTTAAACTTGAGCCCATTAATGTCAATCACTGCTGAAACCAGCTAGTAAATGATATGGCACTTTCCTCCTGTAAGTCGTTTCGAGGCTCATAGCCCGTTTTTGTAGAACTATAAGCCTCACTGGCAACCTTTATAGGTTATATTTGTATTTTCTGCAACTTACGGTGTTCAGTGCCGTGTGATGCCCATTAAAATGTCTCCCAGTACTTCATTAATGTCTGTATAAAGATTTGGCGCGGTGACGTACATTGTATGTAGCCCTGCAAATTACATACCTGTCATGTGAAGAGTCTTAATAAAACTGAGACTATTTTCGTCCTTCGTGTCATCTTTGTTTCTAAGGGCAACCTTCATAGATTTTGTGATAAGTCTGTGGTCGCAGTTTGGTTATGAGTGTCCTGATATCTCGAACAGACTCTGAAGACACTGTATAGTGATTATGATTCTTAACTCTTGTCCTGCTGAATAAATTAAGATGCCACGCCCACTTCTGAATTACTTGATCCTGGTTTTTGCTTTTAATTCACATACTTAATGGCAAACAGTGCAGATCCAGATCAGTTGGCTTCTGCAGAAGCCAACTGATCTGGATCTACACTGTTTGCAAAGGCAGGGCATATCCGGGCACAGCAGGACGTTAAACTGCATGCTGCCACAGAAGGAATTTTGCTGCTTAAAGGATACACTATGCGGACAATTAAAAAAAAAACAGATTTAATTTAGTAATAAGCATTCCATTGTCAACACAGATATAGTGGTGTAAGTATGAAGACGCTGAACTGGACTCTTTTTACCCTTAATTTCTAGTTCACAAGGATAGATGAATTCCAGATTCCAAAATAGAAATACTGATTGAGTGTTGAAAAACTATGTCCACATAACCCCACAGATATATTGTCGATAAGGCGTTATATAAAATGGCATCTGATTTAGACAGTTTGTTTGGTGCACCAGAGTGATAAGTCACGAGGCAGTAACCCGAATTCCTACATAGTAGTACAAGTAGGAAAGACATTTGTATCCGACAGTTTAATGTCAATGAAACAATTGCGGGTATTACTTTTTAATCTACAGTCGAACTTCTTTATCTCGAACTCGCTTATTTCGAACTACCGCTTATCTCGAAGTGAAAATCTGGTCCCTGTTTTAACATGAAACTATGATAACAGGTAACAAAATAATGTGGAAAAGAGGAAACATTGCTCCTCAGGAGCAATTTCTCCTCTTTTCCACATTATTATATATATATATTTCTAACTTCAGGAGTCAAATTACATATTCAATTGTTAAATGTGGTTATTCAATTTATTGTTTTCCTCCCTTTCTCAACTCTGATAAGTCGAAGTATGGATATCTCGAAGTGTTTTAGTGAGTCCCTTGGAATTTGAGATAACGGGAGTCGACTGTAAATTTAGTTGTCATGTGAAATAGAGGTAGAGAAGGTAGAGCAATCAAAAGTTTTACTCCTGGCATTCTTCGGAGTCTGATGAAGAGTTACACAAAACAATTGCCAAACTCCTTTTTCTGAGCACACAACGCATCAATAGGCTAAAAAATGAGACATTGAGAACGTAATAATACAAATAACAGAAACATGTTAAAATAAGATTCAGGTACTGATAGATATAAACAAACATGAACGTTTTGTTTTTTATATTAAATTCTTGGAATATTATAATCATTTAACATATGTCTTCATGAAGATTGATAATGTATAATTGAAATACTGGATAACAACTCTTTTAGCAAACATGTGGAAAATACATTTGCAACATTAATCATGCTTAACGTATCTATGACTGCCACAACCTAGCATTTCAAACATATGATTAATGTTTTAGGATAACTACTTAATAATTATGTTATTTGCGGTGAATTCAAGCCGTATTGTACTTTAAACACTATGTGTGCTTTTAAAAACACCTGCTTGATTCTACTTAAAAAATAAACATCATTGCGCAGTATAAAACTGAACATTGTGGCTTCTCCTTATGATTATTATATCCCGTCACACGATAGTGGCAGGAAATTATGGTTTAACGTTGGTGTCCGTGTGTCCGTCCATCTGTCTGTCCGCCCGTACACACAAATAAGTACTTAGGTGGCTATATTTGACGGACAGTTTCAATGTATTTAAGTGGGATTTATTCCATAGACATATAAATATCTTGAATTATTTGGCTGAAAAACGACTTGTGGGCTATAAAAGTTACACAAGTATCAAACTTTCCCTGGAAACCACATAAGTACCGATTCGTTAGAATCTCCGCCCGTCCGTCTATCTGCCTTACGTCCGTTCGTATTTTCTTTTCCGGAGATAATGAGTAAATGTCAAAGGATTTTCACCAAACTTGGTATGTGCATTAATATTGTAAAGATCTGGTTTGGGATTACTAATGGGCAATTTTCGTCAATTTTTGACGGAGAAATCTGCCCGCTACACGTCCATATTTTCGTTTCCAGACGATAACTTCAGTAAATATCAATGTACGCGTATTTTTACCAAACTTGGTAGTTGCATTGATACTGTGGAGATTTGGTTTGGAACTGCTAATGTGCAAATTTCGGTAATTTTTTGACGGAGTTATCTGTCCGCGACACGTATATATTTTCGTTTCCGGACGATAACTTAAGTAAATATTAATAGATTTTCACCAAATTTGGTATGTGCATTGATGTTGTGGAGATCTGGTTTTGGATTGCTAATAGGCAAATTTAGTCAATTCTGAGGGAGTGATCTGACGATAACTTCAGTAAATGTGAATGGATTTCACTAAATTTGGTATGTGCTTTGATATTGTGGCGATCTAATTTAGGATCGCTAATGAGCAATTTTCATCAATGTTTGACAGTTATCTGCCCGGGGCACGTCCATGCTTCAGGACAATAACTTAGTAAATCTCAGTGGATTTTCACCAAAGATGATACGAGCGTATGTGCATTGATACATGTATTGTTGGGATTTGGTTTGGGATTGCTAATGAGCAAATTTCGATAGTTTTTGTATCTGTCCGCAACATGATAATAACGGGGTATTATTCTTTCTCATTTTTAGTTTATATTTTTTATTTATTTCTTATATTTTCTTTTTTTTTCTTTATATTATTTGTTATATTATATATCAACTGTCTGCTGATATGAACAATCTGACAGTTTTTCCTCTACCCTTATGAGACAATTATTAATTTCAATTGACTGCGGTTTCTGGTTGAGTACATCGTGTTTGTAATCTATTGCTTTTTAGACAGATTTTTAATTCTGAAATAAAATATAGACAAGCGATTCTAATTCGCTTCTAATATAATATGTTTTACAAATACCAAATATTATATAATGCACCACATTAGACTTCAAGGTAACAGGCGAAAACAGACAACAGTTTTGTGTCAATCCAGTTTCGTATTGTGGCGAACTTGTATTCGAGCAAAACATTTGTCAGAATTGCCGCCTCCCCTGAAAGTGCATACAGCTTTCTTAAATATTATGGGTATTGACTGTGTACATCACGAAAACATGCCTACATAATTCTGACCTACTAAAACCTCACTTTTATGTAGTAAAACCGGGGTTTACAGAGAGATAAATTATTTTTATTATTTCTGTTCAATAACATAGATTGTGGGTACTCGTACCTCGTTGAGGCGGTTCTAACGAGTACCACAATCTTTGTTTTGAGCAGAAATATGAAAAATATTGGAATTTTTTATCTGGAAATTTTCATTGTTGATGGTAAAATTTTCAGTATATTTGAATAGGCATGCTTTCGTAATGAGAACACTGACCAGAGCCTGTAATATATATATATCAGGGGTCAAGACGGTGCAGTAGTATGGCATTCGCTTTGCACTGCTGAGGTCCGGGTTCATTTCGCGACGCTGGCTAATGGAAAGGCAGTAGGCGCCAATCCAAAGTCGGTAATTTCTCCTGTACTTAGATTTCCTCCAAATTCGAACATTCACGTCTTACATGTATAACGCATTTATATGTTAACGAGTTTTCTGTATAATTAAAGTAAAATAATTAAAACTTAAACTTAGGCCAGTCTTTTCTTTTATTTTTAGGTTTACGGGAGAGCCTACCCTATGATTTTAGCTCCTCCGGGAAAATAAAATTTGCATTTCAATTTTTATTTTATGTCTATACCCTTCAAATTTAGGGCTGAAATATTGCATTTTTACGTGTATTTTTG
Organism: Anodontia alba; assembly: GCA_964016985.1. Lineage (NCBI taxonomy): Eukaryota > Metazoa > Mollusca > Bivalvia > Lucinida > Lucinidae > Anodontia > Anodontia alba. Next base: position 76,583,083 of record OZ024833.1, on the reverse strand, counting down.
TTGGAAAATTATTTTATTTCATCGATCCATGCTTTTTCACATTTTTTTTTTTTTTATTTTTATTCTTACCTCCCGACAGCAACGTTTTAAGAAGTCTCCCGTAAACCTAAAGATAAAAAAAACTCTGGCAGCCTTAGTAAACATTCCCTTTGGATCCTCTGGCAGAATAATTGTCTTGAATAAAATCATATTCCCTTTTAAGGATCAGCCGGCAGATTAATCTTCATTAACAAAATTATAAGCCCTTCTCTGGACTCGCTGTCAGATTACTTGTTACGAACACAGTTATGGTTCTTTTTAAGGATCAGCTGCCAGATTAATCGCCATGAACAAAATTATTTTCCCTTTTATGGACCCGCTGGCAGATTATTTGTCCCCAACAAAATTATATTCCCTTTTAAGGATCCTCAGGCAGATTGATTGTCATGAAGAAAATTATATTATCAATTGGCAGATTGTCGTGAACAAAATTATATTCTCTTTTAAGGATCAGCTTGCAGTTTAATTGTCATGAACAAAATTATATTCCCTTTGAACGATCCGCTGGCAAATTAATTGTCATGAACAAAATCGAATACTCCATGCATACATTGAAGTAATTCCAAACAAAGACAGTAACGACTTGAATTCTCTAGAACATCGTGTGGAATGTGTACATGTAAGGTTTCCTTCAAACTGTATAAGATCATACGTTGCCCTAAAGGCAGAAGCAAAATTACTGGCTTAATTATTTGCAGTGTTCATGAAAAGCTTTATAAAGTGGAACATTACGAAAACATGCCTATTCAAATATACTGAAATTTTTACCACCAAAATATGACAATTTTCAGATGAAAAATTCAGATAATTTTCATATTTCTGCTCAAAACATAGATTGTGGGGACTCGTTAGAACCGCCTCGCCGAGGCGGTTCTAACGAGTCCCCACAATCTATGTTTTCGACCAGAAATAAAAAAAATAATGTATACCCCTGTAAACCCCAGTTTTACTATATAAAAGTGGGGTTTAAGGGGGTCATATAGGTATGTTTTCGTGATGTGAATTCATACTAAGAGGCGACAACTCTGTAAAATAGCTTTTGCCTCTTTCAAGAAAACTTCGACTTTAAAACGAAAAGATAGGTTCGTTTCTCGCGCACAGAAGCAAATCCCTTCCTTTTATTGTAGATCCCATTTTCCAACAGGCTTTGTTTTCATGTCTTGTCTTGTTTTATTGCCTTATTTTTGATCAAATCATTGGGGGAAAAGAGAGCTGGCTGCTTTGTTTTTCATGGTTTGTGTGTGATGTTCGTCATAGTTTGTTTCCTTTTCCTCTTGGTGTCATTTGTAGGCTATGTTCTGTGACTGATGCTCTTCCTGGACATTTCTTTACTCAGCAAACAGTAAAGAACCTGATCAGATGCCGCACATTACGAAAACATATCCATATAATTTTGACCCCCTTAAACTCCACTTTTATATAGCAAAACTCGGGTTTACAGGGGTATACATTATTTTTCTTATTTCTGCTCAAAAAATAGATTGTTGGTACTCGTTAGAACCGCCTCGGCGAGGCGGTTCTAACGAGTACCCACAATCTACCGCCTCGGCGAGGCGGTTCTAACGAGTACCCACAATCTATGTTTTGAGCAGAAATGTGAAAAATATCGGAGTTTTTTATCTGAAAATTTTCAGGTTTTGGAGATGAAATTTTCTATATATTTGAATAGGCGTGTTTTCGTAATGGAACGCGGCGTCTGATCAGGGTTTTCACTGTTTGTCATTCATCCAGCTCTTTTAAAGACACGTCAACATGCAATAAACAGGATTTATTCAAAATTTAGGACAACAATGGTAAATAGTAGACGACTATTTAGGGCAAAGATGGTTTAACAATTTTTTCGCTTCTGTAAGCCACAATGTCAGTGCAGAAAGGCCAGCCCATGCCGGTTCGATAATACTAGCAGCTCAATATGGTCTGCTTTATCCTGGGATTTTATTTGTTTTATGGGGTGTCTGTATGTCTGAAATTATAACAAGAACTCATTGTAAATGCATCAAATTTCTACTTTAAGTTGTAAATATTCTCGTCCGTGTGAACAAAATGTTACATGAATGGTACTGACGATTAACTCTGCAGGATAATGTATATCAATAAGATAGCATATGGGTGGCCGAAAGAATCGAACAATTTATGAGCTATCAAAATGACGCAGAACTTGCTGATAACTTAAGTGATGAGTCTAACCTTAAACATAAGTACCGTACAAACCCTTAGTATCAGAATAGACAGACCTGAGCAAATAGTGGTCTACACTGTTTGCTACTCATCCAGTTATTTTAGACATATCAACTGTTACTCAGAATTGTTCAGTTGCTAGGACAGGTTCTGGAAGGAGTTAAAGTGTCCGAACACTTAGTCTAGATACGGTATATCGAACCAATCTAGTTAGAAATCAAATGCGACATTAAAGTGTCTACTTCGATCCATATTATCAACCAGGAGACCATGTGTTGGGTTTTGCCAAATCATTCACCGATAAACAACATCATCTGATAAAGAATGAATACTAAAACCAGTTTTAAAACTCATCAAGAACACATGAGAAACCGTTCAATGATAAAACAGATACCAACTTCCAATTCATAATTTAAACAGAACTACTTAATCCTGAAAGCGTATTCATACCACTGTTTGGGCTAATTAAGCAGATGACAAATTGATGATAGTTTTCTTATTCTCTCCAGAAAACTGGATGCAAATTGTCTCCAATAAAAGTAAGCATCAAAGCTGATATTACCTTAAAGTCTGCGAGTCCTCCTGAATAGATCGACAGACAGGGGACCTTTCAAAGATGAATATGGATAAAACTACATTTGCACCCAAATAGGAAATTCCTTTTTTAAAAAGTATAAGATAAGTTGTTCCTGCAAATGACGTAGTCCATGTCCAAGAAACTGAGACCTTCCCTAACCAACATGGAAGGATAAAAGTTCTTTGACACCAGAAATGTTTATCTCAGTAAACTTATCTTATTTCACCTGGACGGAAAGCCGCGTTGACACAACGTCGCGTCAACGTCGATGCATCGACATTAATGTGACGTTGTATAAACTTTATGTGCCCTTTGGTCACATCCTACCTGCAGTCAAACTCCAAAGGCTCGAACATCTTTGAGACCATGGAAATATGTATTAGGTATGAATATCTCGAGCCACTGAGGGTTAATCATAGCGCCCGGTCTGTTGCATGTACTCATTAGAATCGCATCGATAAGGCGTTTCTAATGATTACACAAAACATATGTTTTCATAATAAGATAAGAAAAAATTTCTTAACTATCTCTGGATTTTTTAGGGACTCAAAGCGAGTTCGAATCAGCTACGGTAAACGAGCCATCCGGGTGTTCGAGTCAGCATCACGAAAATACACCTATTTAATTTTGACCCCATTAAACCCCACTTTTATATAGTAGAACTGGGATTTATAGGGGTATACATTATTTTTCTTATTTCTCCTACAAAAAAAAAAACATAAATTATGGGTACTTGTTAGAACCGCCTCGTCGAGGTGGATCTGACGAGTTCCCACAATCTATGTTTTGAGCAGAAATGTGAAAGATATCAGAATTTTTTATCTGAAAATTTTCATGTTTTGGTGTAAAAACTTTTAGTATATTTATTTGGATAGACTTGTTTTCGTAATGATTCAAGTTTTACTGTGTATGACAAATGACGCAGTTTTCGACGAGATATATATACATATATATATTTCTAACTTCAGGAGTCAAATTACATATTTATTTGTTAAATATGGTTATTCAATTTGTTGTTTTCCTCACTCTCTCAACTCTGATATGTCGAGGTACGGATATCTCGAAGTATTTCAGTGAGTCCCTTGGAATTCGAGATAACGAGAGTCGACTGTATTACAAGCGTACAAAAGCTTTTGTCGAAAGAGTTTATTTCATTGGCCGGGGTTGTAGATTTTCTTCTTGTACTAATCTGAAAATGGAAAATAACCAATTTTGTAAGTGAAGATTATTTAATTCTATTTCTGCCCTCTTCAGTTTTTATGATGCATGTTTCTAAATTGTCTTGGATGTCTAAGTATCTTTTAATAACCGTTTGTCGAAAGAGTTCATTTCAGTGGCTGACTTTGTAGAATCCTTCCTGTACCAATCTGGAAAAGGAAAATAACCAGTTTTGCAACTAAATATGATTGAGTTTGTTGCCTTTTGAAAATATGTTTATTGCCTTAAGGTTCACGGAATTTATTAACTTATGCCCAAGTACTAAAATTTGTCTTGTCTTTAAAAAAAGTCCTATTCTCTCCAGCATAGCGAATTCATGCGAGGCGCCTCTAATGAGTACCAACAACCCTTTTTTTACCTAATAAAATAGGAATAAATTAAAATACTGTTCTTGATTTAAAAGACATTTTACACTTTTATGCCTGGCTTCCTATTAAAGGGACACTGGCAAACATTCACAACCCAGATAAGACGCCACAGAATGCGGCGTCTAATAAGGGTCTACACTGATTGGATTAAGTACAGGAAATTCTATAAAAAGGAAAAAATAAAAATAAACACGATACCCCTAAAGTGGAGCTGTCCAAAGAGATAGATATGAGTTCATTAGGGACTACCGATAAGACTAAGAAGTATACATTTTTACACAAGCATGTAACGTAATACCATTGCAGTCATTGAAAGCGTCGTAGCCTGCAGTCATCCGTTTATAAGAGCACCTAAGATGAAAGATGGGTAAACGTTTAAGCATACATTTACCATTTGGGCCGTGCCAAGCGAAAATATGTTTTCGAGCATGCGCAAAATGCATAGATTCAGATTCATCATACGCATGCGCAAAGTGTGATCCGGGTATTTGCTCTCAATTGATACACTCTATAGTGTCCAATGATTCTGTTAGCGGACAGCGAAGGCTCAGATCAGACTGCGCTGATCAGGACCTAAACTGTCCGCATATGCCTGAAGATACGTTTTCGCATAGCGCGGCCGATTTTACATGGCATAATGCACTCCTGTAATAGCCTTTAACGGTATCATCCTATTATCTTAAAGGAACAAATTGAAAATAGATTAGCACTTCCCTGCGGTACTGATTTCAATAGCTATTGCCAATTTAATTACAATATTCTGTTTGTTCTCATCTCTTATAATTAATTATTTAAACTCTGTGTAATTTAATTGCTCTGAAATGCGTTATTATATTTTTAACTCATCGCAAAAGCTATTGATATTTTAGAACCAATCAAATCCCGTTGAAAATGCATTTTTTTTCTCATACACAATAGTTTACGGTTCTAGCGTTGTTCGTCCGTTATGGGGCTGCTCACTGACTTTTTAGCTCACCTGGGCCGAAGGCTCCAGGGGAACTTATAGGAATGTAGGCCATCCGTCGTCCGTCCGTCGTTTGTCCGTCGTCCGTCCACACAATTGACTAGTTGTATCTCCACAGTCTGCAAGCTGATTTCAATCATTTCTCATCTGTAGCATGCTTCTTTTTGGGCATCGATGATATAAGCTTTTTATGGAAATCGAATGGAAACTTTGGTTGCTGTGGCTATCACAAGGTCCTATAAACTTACGTGCTTCATTGCTGCTTCTGAAGAGTCTAAATAAAACCGAGACTCCCATTTTCTAATCCGTAGTGTGTTCTTTGTTTCCAAAGGCAATCTTTTTTTTTTTTTTTTTTTTTTTTTTTTTTGTTTATTTTACAATAGTAAAGTGCTTGTCATCACAAACATTCCGTTAGTTTTGATCGGATGTTCCTGAAACTTGCAGATAAGGCGGATATGGATAACATCCCAAACGAGAGCGATAACTGGTCAGATCGGATTATTAATCTTAGTTACGTCCCCTTGATTGCTGAAAAAGAACACGTTTGACTTTGTTAGCAGCATAACTCATTCAGTTTTGATCAGATCAGCTTGAATCTTGCAGATTAGGTGAACATGTATGAAATTTCGAACGAACTCGAAAACTGACCAGATCGGATTAATGATTTTAGAATTACGTCCCCTTGATTGCTAAAAATGTCTCTGTCAGCGTAACTCGTTCAGTTTTTATCAGATCTTCCCAAAACTTTCAGACTCAGCTTTCAGATAAGGTGGACATAGACGCAATATTGGGTGAGTTTGGAAACTGGCTATATTGGATTATTAATCTTAGAGTTAAATCCTCTTGATTGCTTAGGAAGCCTCTGTTTGACCTTGTCATCAGAATAACTCATTATTTTGATCGGATCTTTTTGAAACTTACAGATAAGGTTGACATGGATAAAATCTCGGAAGACTTTGAAATTTGGCCAGATCAGATCAATAATTTTAGAGTTACATTTCTTTGATTGCTGAAAAAGCTTCCGTTTTGCTTTGTCATCCGAATAACTTGTTCAGTTTTAATCAAATGTGCCTAAAACGTAGAGAATGTGGACATGGATGAAATCTCCAATGAGTTAAAAAAAAAAAAATAGCCAGAACCAGTGATTAAGTTAGAGATGACATTTTGATTGCTGAAAAAGCCTCCGTTTGAATTTTTCATCAGCATAACTCGTTCAGTTTCCTGAAACTTTCAGATAAGGTGGACATGGATAAAATCTGGGATGAGTTGGAAACCTGGCCAGGTTGGATCATTTGGTTTTGATTTTCATCACCTTGAGTGTTATAAAAGTCTATATTTGACTTTATCATCAAAATAAGCAGTTCAGATTTTATTGAATCATACTGAAACTTGCAGATAAGGTGGACATGGATAAAGTCTTTGTTAAATTCGTAAAACTTTAGAAACCTTACGTTTCTTGATTGCTGCATAGCTTCATCGGTTTTTATTGGATCTTTCTTAAACTTGAAGACGTGGAGGATATGGATATTTTTTTTTTTTTTTCCTCCAGATTAATGAATGTTGTAGACATTGAGTGCCTTGACCTACTTTTAGCACAGGTGAGCATTAAGGACCAACATGGTCCTATTGTGTGTGTGTGTGTGTGTGTGTGTGTGTGTGTGTGTGTGTGTGTTTTAATGTAATTCTATTTTCTTTCTTTTGTTTGGAAGGGTCTGTCTGGTGATAACCTTGTTAGGGAAGAAAGAGTTGACTGATTTGCATTTCATTGGCCGTAATGTTGTGTGCTGTAAAAACAGTATAGAAGATCTGCAGGAAGACCCACAACCACAGAACATAACTTACCGATGACACCAAGAAGAACTCAAACAACAAACAACATACAAGCCACAGACCAAAGAAAAGCAAAGCAACCATCTCTCTCTTCCTCATAAGATGAGCATTTTGCTAGACAGGATCCACCCAACACAACAATAAGGCAAAGAACAGGACAAAGCAAGAAAAAGCCGCGCAAAGAACAAAAGAACATCCGAACCACCGACATAGAACGATCAGTAGTAAAACCCAACGGGGTGTTTAATCTTCCTCTTGGCGTTATTGATAAGCTATGGCCTGCTGTTGTGGCTCCTCCTGGGATTATGTACTATTTCATAACTCATCAACTCGAGAGAAGATATCAGTGGTCAACAAAACCATGGAAGACCATAGAAGTTATTATTAGTACATGTAGTAGTAGTAGTAGTAGTAGTAGTAGTAGTAGTATTGTACAGTACTTCCCGATACCCTCGGTGATTCATACAAAAAAAAATCAGATATCACGGATTTTGCCGAATCGTTACGACTGCGTAGAGTGATCCGGCTTTTGAATTTCCAGAATTTTCATTGTTGTTCTCTTAAAATGACTCTGTCACTCCTCTTTTTAAAGGAAAGCATACAGCAAATAATGAACACATTAGAAAATACAGCCTATTAAGATGAGCATTTTAGTGACTAGATGAGCATTTTAGTAAATAAATTATGAAAACCGGTTTGGAAGAAGAAAGTTATTGAGCTTTGAAGATCTAGAACTGATGTGATGAAATCCGTCGTGTTGATGTGATCCTGATGAACATGTTCACTGAAAATGGCACATCATGTGAATGACGTGTACCGATATTAACATCCGTGATGTATTTTAATGCGCCCGGTTTGGCTCTGAGTGATAATTAAGTTATATTTTTACATGTATACGTAATATCTACCTTATTTATCCCAAATATTCCGGACAGACAGACCTAGACAAACAGTGTAGATCCAGGCCAGGCCAGACTCTGCATGTATAACGCAGTGTCTGATCAGATCAGTTTCCACTGCTTCCTACTTATCCAGTAAAATGTGACACATCAACTGATGTAAATAGAACTTGATGGAATTTAACATCACGAAAACATGCCTATATAATTTTGACCCCCTTAAACCCCACTTTTATATAGTAAAACTGGGGTTTATTGGGGTATATATTATTTTTCTTATTTCTGCTCAAAAACATAGATTGTGGGTACTCGTTAGAACCGCCTCGCCGAGGCGGTTATAACGAGTACCCACAATCTATGTTTTGAGCAGAAATATGAAAAATATTAGACTTTTTTATCTGAAAATTTTCAGTTTTTGAAAGTGAAATTTTCTGTATATTTGAATAGGCGTGTTTTCGTAATGAGAAAACAAAATGTGGTTAGGTGTTAATGCGTCTGAATATTTAGGGTAAATATCATGGTAACATATAAGCATAGGCTGCAATCTGTTCTGGAAAATTTAATTTCTGATCTAGTGATATAGACCATATCGGTATGACTATCTAATAACAGATTAAAAGCAATTTTGTATTCTTAGTGGCATCAAGAGACGTAAATTGAAAACAGCATCAGATTCATTGATTAACATTAGTCGTATGGGTTTTGCAGAATTAAAACGTACCTAATGGCATCCTAACTGCTCCGCTAGCGTTTATACCATTCACTACCTATCTTATTTATCCTAACTATTAGGAAAATATTATATTTACCCCAATAATTCTGACAGGCAAACACACAGTGTAGATTAAGGCCAGATGACGCGTTACGCGGCGTCTGCACTTCATCTAATTTATCCTAACTATTAGGAAAATACTATATTTACCCCACAAGAATTCTGACAGGCAAACATTGTAGACTCAGGTCAGACGCCGCGTTACAGGGCGCCTGCCCTTCACATCATTACGAAAACACGCCTGTTCAAATATATAGAAAATTTCACATCCAAAAACTGAAAATTTTTAGACAGTACTCACAATCTATATTTCTGCCCAAAACATAGATTGTGAGTACTGTTTAGAACTGCCTCGGCGAAGCGGTTCTAACGAGTGCCCACAATCTATGTTTTCGTGCAAAGACAAGAAAATGTATACCCCTGTAAACCACAGTTATACTATATAAAAACGGGTTTAAGGGGGTCAAATTATATAGCCATGTTTGCGTGATGTATACTGTTTGCCACTCATACAGCAGTTTGTAGATATAAATAGACAGTAAAAAGGAGGTGTTTAAATGTTAGGACAAGTAAGATAGGGAGATATGGTGTCCGTTTATTTAGAATAACCATGGTAGATCCATATGCAATAGGGAATTCCGACGTCGTAGGCAAAAATGATTTGTAACGGAAGAAAAGTGACACGATCGGTGTATCAAGGCAGGCTTATAATAAGTCGACATTTTGCTTAATAGCTTAGCGTCTCGCTTTCTCATTTCAAGTGTGTATTTTGTGCCAAGTATGTTCTTGTCTGTAATTGTTCCTCTATAATTGAACAGCTATCTTTCTTTGCACTAAACGCATCCTAGATATTGTGTACCAAAGATGCTAAAAAGAACTGGATTACTCAGAAAAGGCCTAAAACACAACATAAGTATCTTTGCAAGGTTACAACGTAGCACATAAACACGAGGCAAAACTTTCAGCAAACGACATTGATTTTTTTTTTTTTTTTTTTTTTTTTTTTTTCGTGCAAAGTGCCTCCACTTTACATGAAATTGATTTCAATTTTCAATTTTTTGTCTGATGAATTCGCCTAGAGAGTGACAAAGGTAAATTGAAAGGAAGGCAATGATTAGGAATCGATACAATTACCTAACACCTTCCGTCCAAGACACCACAGTAGAAGAAGAACGCACTTAAAGCAATGGCACCACAATCAAAACACTACAAGCAGAAAGCCAAAGAGATAATTTCTTTCCCTAAAATCGGTAAAACGGCCATCCAAAATAAAATTTTCACTAGGACATATATACAAAGACATACAATGACAGAAATAAATAAAGAAAACCAAGGTAAGAGAAAAGTCAAGGTAGTGCCACAATCACAAACCGCAGCCCTTCCATGACAACAAGAGGAAGAGGAAACCGACAAATCCAAACAAGCACAAATCGAACAAACGTACGAAAAGCACTAAGATTAGCTCTCTCATCCCCAAGCGAGGTAATCGCAATGCTAAAAGGACTGAAAAACACAAGAACAAAATGACACAAGGTAAGACAAAAAGCAAATCGGCTCGTAGAATAAACCACAAAGAAACAAAGGGTAAGACTAACACCGGGGCCATCGCCTTAGAAAGGTCAGTAGAGTAAACCACCGGGGGGGGGGGGGGGGTTAAAGCACTTTTACAGCTAGCCAACTTCACTCTAGGTCCCGATGCTACTCTTAATAAGGAAATACATAAGAATTCGATTCCCAGCTCAGTCAATGCATCAAAGCGAAAACATAAAAATCAAATTAATCACTATAATAAACAAAGACGAGTACCCATGGCTAATTCTACTGTATGCCAGAGTAAATGAAAACCAATAGTTGAACCACGGCGGGCCAAGCCAAAGACATATCGTCAAGCCCCAACTCATTGGTTAAAGTTTTACGAAGAGGCCGTCATTGAGTCTGAGGCCCGAACCGCCGTCATGCAATTAAAGAGTGAAGCATAGCCATCAACAATGATTAGGTTGACAACTAGGCATGCAGTCTGCCGCATAATATTCAGGCTATAGCCAATTCTTTAATTACGGTTAATATAATAAGTTTTCTGAATTGCAGTAAACCACAGCAGAAGCACCGCTTTGAAACGGTCAGTAAAATATTACTTGTTAGGTGGAGAGTGGGGTGCGGGGGGTGGGGCTTAAATCGATTTTACGTGACCTCAACCCTCGCCCTTAGTTCTGCCGTGGTATACACAAGACTTTTGTTCAGTCCGCATGAAGGGTTCCAAACTCATCAGTGCAACATCTCCAAGAACATAAAAATCAACAGAATACAGAGATGAAACAATAATGATGACTCTACAGCAAGAAATAACTAAAATACTGAAGCAAAACAAAACCAAAAGTTGGCCTCCGGTGAGCATCAGACACCAACCGACTTACTTAAAACTTTATAGGCCGGAACCGTCATAGAGTCTGAACCAACCCGCCGGCGTACAATCAAAGAGGGAAGCAAAGTTATTTACCGAGATTGGGTAACCTACCATGCATGCAGTCTGTCGTATTACACCCAATATTTATATATCGGAGAATGAGTGCTAAAATCATTGCAAGTATATGTTTTTCTGCATTTATATACTAATAAAGTAAAAATGATTCCCTTTGGAAACAAGGAACACACTACAGATTAGAAAATGGAAGTCTCGATTTTAGTGAGACTCTTCGTAAGCAGTAATGAAGTTTGCAACCATAAAATTCAAGTTTTGACAGGCCTTGTTGCAGAAGAGATTTAAGTCCAATATTGAATTCAGAACTAACTCGTAATGACGCCTATAAAATTTAGAAAAGGCTTTTCGGAGTTTACGATACCGATAACCCTGATTTAGAAGTTAAGCTGTTAACAATTTACTTCGAGTGTTGAGGTCAGTAACATGAATAGACAGAATTAGTTGCGATATGTAAACACCATAGGATGCTCGACGGGGTACATCCCCTTCCAAGTAAGGAAAATTTCATTCTCAAAATCAAACTCATCGTGTTTATCATAAACATAGCATGAAATAAACCCATCTAAAATAGACAAATGCAAATTCAAAAACGATGCTTCAGTTTCAGAAACATTTGCTTTATTTAATTGAAGCTCTGAAGGATAAATTTGACTACTCAAACCATCGAAGTACTTATTGCCAATATAAAATAAATCGTTCATATATCTAGACGTCGAGCTGAAAGCTTCAGATTGCTTTTCTTCAGAAAGAGACATCATGAAGTATCTTTCATAACAGAACAAGAACAAATCAGCCACAAGCGGTGCGCAATTCGTACCCATCGGAATACCCACAATTTGTCTAAATGGCTTAGTACCAAATCTTATATAAATATTGTCAAGTATAAAATGAGAGCTTCACACACTTAGTGAAAAAAGCATTTCTTCCGTTACAAGCAAGATAAAGGGAACCTTCCCAAATGAAATGTTCGGTCAGTTAAATCATTGAGTTTTCCTTTCATAAGATTATTAGATAGTGTAGTGTAAAGCGTGGAAAAATCATACGTAGACAGACTTGGTGCCCGAAAACTTCTGGATTTTAGTTTATTCAAAACTTCATTCGAATGGACAAAAACAAATTCTTACTTGAGCTTTCACAGACCTTGTCGCAATATTTAATCACATGCTCTTTGTTGGCAGTTAGACAAGTCGTCAACAATTTAGAAAGTTCAGTAGTGGTACAAGAGCTTGAATTTGCAATAAGCCGTGCTTTGTATGGTCTTTTGTGACGTTTAGGCAACCAATATCCCAGCTAGCATTCTACGTAAATCTACATCGGGCCGTCATCGGCCCGTCAGCTACCCTGACGGGCCGATGACGGCCCGATATAGATTTACGTAGAATGCTGACTGGGATATAACGTAGGAAGCCTATCTTGGCCTTCTTTAACACTTACAGCAAACTTGGTGGCTGAATGGTAGGTATGACCATTAACAACAGACCTCTCTTCAATCAAGCATTGTAGTTCATAGGCCTTTGTTCTACCAAATTCTTGCTTAAGAATATCAAAATAATGTTCTTGTTTAAGAATATTAACATAATGGAGCCGTCAAACAACGGCGACATTATTTGCTGTCTTGTCTGCCGGAGCCAAAACATACTTCCTATGAAATTCTTGAATACCTAGCTTAAGGTGACGCAAAGACGACTTTGGTTTAAGAGGAAATAAATTAGCATTTTGACAATAGAAAGAAATACGTTTATTAACTATTCTGAAAATGCTCAATTCCCATTCTTTAAGGGCTGCATAGTCAACATACTCTCGCTTACACCATCGATAACTTAATTCATGCAAGGCAGTAGATGAATTTAACCCTTAATATGACAGAGACAACAATTGAATTTCTTTATACATTACATAGACAAAGGTAATTCGAACCACTGAGGGTTAATTATACCAAACTGAGAATTCGTTAGGGATGTATTTCGATCTAACATAAAATAATAGACTGTTTAGCGTACTCATTAGAATTGTCTCGATGAGGCGGTTCTAATGAATACACAACATATAATTTAATGATCAAATCAGAAAATTTCTCTAGAATGTCCTTAAATATTTGTTTTCTTTGAGCTATCGAAGGATTTCCTAGGGCTTTGAAAACGAGTTTGAATTAGCCAATGAAAACGAAACATCATGTTCGAGTCATTGAAGTTTTACTCTATCCAACTTCAGTTACAGGTACCACAAGAAATAATCAAATATTTTAATACAAATCGAAACAAATCGTCTTCTCACATTTATGTACATACATGATAGTTTCAAACTGAAAGGAACGTTACAAAAAAAAGGTAAGAGAAAAGTCCAGGGAGTGCCACAATCACAAACCGCAGCCCTTCCAAGACCCCAAGAGGAAGAGGAAACCGACAAATCCAAACAAGCATAAATCGAACAAACGTACGAAAAGCACTAAGAATAGCTCTCTTCCCCAAGCGAGGTAACCGCAATATTAAAAGGACTGAAAAACACAAGAACAAAATGACACGGAAAGACATACAACAAATCGCCTCGTAGAATAAACCACAAAGCAACAAAGAGTAAGACTAACACCGGGACCACCGCCTTAGAACGGTCAGTACAGCAAACCACCGGGGGGTGCGGGGGGGAGGAGGGGTTTAAAGCTATAAAAAAGCCAAAAAGCATCAACACTGTTCAATCAAGATCTGTCCCAGTTGGCACGCAACGTTGAGAAAACGCTGCATTACAGCGATGCAAAGTCATGTTGCTCCGACGTACATGCGACGTTGTATAAACGTCATGTGCCCGTTGGGGTACTGTTTGCTACTCCATAAAATCCTCAGTGGATTTCAGATATTTTTTCCTCTTTGTGCCCTATATGTGTATTGTTTTTTTTTTTTTTTTTTTTTTGTTATTTTGACTGGATCTGGTTCAGCAGATAAGGGTGCGGTTACGCGCGAGCCAACATATACAGTTGACTATCGTTATCTCGACCTCGCTTATCTCGAATAACCGCTTATCTCGAAGTGAAAATCTTGTCCCTGCTTAAACATGAATATCTAATAACAAGTAAAAAATATTGTGGAAAAGACGAGAAATTGCTCCTAAGAAGCAATTTCTCCTCTTTTCCACAAAATTTTCAATATATTTCTAACTTCAAGAGTCCAATTACATATATATTTGTTAAATGTGGTTGTTCGAATTATTTTTTCCTCTTCCTCAATTCTGCAAATCTGATATGTCGAGGTATGGATATCTCGAAGTATTTCATAGAGCCCATTGGAATTCGAGATAACGAGAGTCGACTGTAAATTAAAGTACCCAGAAAACGCACACTCACGATGTATAGCCTTCCTGGGCCACCGAAGAAAAATAGATGAGAAACAAACTCTGACAAGACACTGCGGTACAATATCAGTAACTGCCATACAAAACGGAAGAACTGCAACAGAAGAACCGTCTTGGAATGATCAGCAGTATCTATTACTGAGGCGTAGGGGAGGGGATAAACTAGCTTTACATGATCACGACATCGCCCTAAATTCTGATACAGTTTAGAATTTATATGCTCTGTATTTGAAGGTCTCCTTCTGACGTTTTGATTAGGAACGCAAAAGGTTTACGAACCTATTAGGAATCAGGATATATGTGCCTGGCTATCACAGTCACAAAGTATAAGGTGTCTGCAGATTGTGATAATTATCCGTAACAATACTGTTAACCAAACTTTATCCTTCGGCTAAATGAAGCTCTTCAAACTAGGTTATGGTTCTTTTTATAGCAAAGCAAAGTGCCTACTCTCACTAAGCCCATTTCAAACTGAATAACTTCCCTTACACCATATAGTTGAACATTTGAAGTTCAGGTTTAGATCGTTCGGTCTACGTGATTTATTTAATCCTGAACAAAAATAGCTTAACTGTTTGCAAACAGTAGAGACCCTGACCAGATGCCGCATTTTGCATCTTCTGATCTAGGTCAGCACTGTTTGTCAATTACATGTACACTTTTTGTAGGTGTCCATGCTTAAATGGGTAAAACTGCAATGTTTGCAAATTACATGTACATTTTTCAGGGTCCCAGACCACAATGGCTTAAACTGCACCGTTTGCCAATTGCATGTACACTTTAGGGGGTCTTCGGACTAAAATGGGTTTAACTGCACTGTTCGCCAATTACATGTACACTCTTGGGGGTCTACAGACAAAAATGGGTTCAACTAACCGTTTACCAATTATATGTACACTTAAGGGGATCTCTAGACTAAAATGGGTTTAACTGCATTGTTTGCCATTAATACATGTACACTTTAGAGGGTCTTTAGACTAAGGTGGTTTAAACTGCACTGTTTACCAATTACATGTACACTTTAGATAGTCTCCAGACTTACGTGGGTTAAACTGCACTGTTTACCATTTACATGTACACTTTAGATGGTCTCCAGACGAAAACAGATTTAAACTGCACTGCTTACCAGTTAAAAGTACATTTTAGAGGTATCCAAACTAAACTAGGTCTAATTGCATTGTTTACCAATTACATGTACACTTTAGAGGGTTTCTGGACTAAAGCGGATTAAACTGTACTGTTTACCAATTACATGTTCACTGTAGTTCGTCTCCAGATTAAATTAAGTTAAACTGAACTGTTTACCAATTACATGTACACTTTAGAGGGTCTCCAGACTAAAATCGGTTAAACTGCGCTTTTTACCGATTACATGTACGCTTCAGAGAGTCTCCAGGCAAAAATAGGGTAAAATACACTGTTTACCAATTACTTGTACATTTTGGGGGTCTCCAGACTACAATGTGTATAACTACACTGTTTACTAATCAAATGTACACTTCAGAGGGTCTCCTGACTTAATCGGGTTAAACTGCGCCGTTTACCAGTTACATGTACACTTTAGAGGCCTCCAGAATAAAGTGGATTAAACAGCACTTTTTACCAATTACATGTACACTTCAGAGGGTCTCTAGACTGAAGCAGATTAAACTGTACTGTTTGCCAATTACATGTATACTTTAGCGGGTCCCCGGACTAAAATGGGTAAAACTGAACTGTAT